>CM056598.1:26572772-26936022 GCA_029721355.1 Tegillarca granosa | reverse complement strand
ATAAGTTTTCATGTTGGTGAAATATAGTGTAATACTTTGTTGATTAAGAGTCCTCACCTGTGTTTCTCATCCCTAGGGAATAATCAAGTGAAATCTATATATCGATAGTACTTGTATATTTTTCATCTTCATTATGGAATTGAATTTCGGAATCATATGATAAACGTAATTCATTTATCAGTCATCTCTTGGAACTTAAAAAATTCAAATTATTATTTGCAGAATTTATTTTGATATTGGAATTTCACAAATAATTTGGTAATTATTTGACATTCTCTCTGTGAATTATAAGGTTTATTTTTATTTATTTTTATTATTTATTTATTAATAAATTATTTATTTCATTCTTCATTTTATTTATTTATTTATTCATTCATTCATTCATTCATTCATTTTATTTATTTATTTATTGATTGATTGATGATTGATTGATGATTGATGATGATTCATTCATTCATTCATTCATCATTCATTCATTCATTCATTCAAATTTTGATTGTATTGGATAGTGGATTTCAAGTCCCATTAGACTCGATATACACCCCAACAAATCATTGGTGATGAATGTGATTTTTTTATCTACCTTGTATATATGCATATATATACACACATTATGGGATATTAAGCTGGTAGACCGGACATACAAAGGTAAGGTATTTAAAAAGTTTTTTTTTTTTTTTTTTCGGACAAGAAATCAACAATTGTTTCCTGAAAATACACACACATTTCATAATTCAGGAGTAACTAACTTCTTTAGCAATACTTAGGGTAAGCCAGAGCCAGAATTAGCACAATATTTCCATGGTGAACAAAAACAATGTACAGAAATATGAAAAGTGTATATTTGCTATTTTTCTCCAAAAAAAAAACAGCAATGATAATGATAGAAACTAAAATTACAGTTATATTTCATAAGCAGTAAAATTAAGTTGATTATATATTGATGGTATATAATTGAGTAAGTATTTACACTACAGGAAAATTTTTTTATCAAGCTAGGGGTGGAGGGGGCAGGCATTTACTTTGCATTAATTATTTCTTTTCAGTGTTTCAAGGTTATACATACTGATATGTCAAACGAAAAGAGAAAAAGTTGGATCACATAGGGTATCATGCCCAAGACTTAGATTCATTACTATGAGTGAGTGTTTAACCGACTGAGCTTCCCCAGGCAAACACTTTTTTATACTTTGCAATTTTCCTTGAGGGTCCTACTTCCATGAAAATTCGATTTGATATTTTTTATACAGCCAAATCTGGCAATCCACCCACCACTACTGAAGGCAATATTTATCATCTCCAAATTGTACAAGATGAAAAAACTATAGTGTATAAGACCAGGGATCAAATCTAGGATATCCCCTCTATTGTCAAATGTTCCACATACTAAGCAACATAGACTGCTACATAAAATGTACGTTTTGTAACTGCCGACTGTGTATGAGAAAACATGTTTTTGTTATGCTGATGTTAACAGGTTATCCAAAAGTTGCTAATACACGATAATGAATGTTCACAAGTTATATACAAATTCTTTTTTTTTTAATTTCATAATAATAAGGAAATGGTGTTTGAACAAACATAAATGATTGGATATCGTTGTATTTATAACTACTGGCCTTATAACCTTTCACAACCATTTCTTAACTAAGATTTTCCTTGAACTTAAATTTAACAAATTTTGGCAATCTCTTTTTTAATAAAAATTAAATATTTATGATAAGACTAAATATAGTTGTTACAAGTTTGAAGTGATCTTCAAAATGACATCTTAAATTACCAAAATATCTTTAAAAAAAAAAAAAAAAAAAAAAAAAAAAAAATTAAAAAAAAAAAAAAAAAAAAAAATAAATTTAAAAAAACCAAGTTATTAAGATTTTAAATTTACCAGGCTTTAAGCTAAGGAAAATCTTAGTTAAGGAATAATTGTCACCCTTCAAAGAAATTTCTCACATAGCGATTCCTTAACTTGCCAGGGTATATGGAACTCTGTTTGTAAAATCTGCTGGGGTACATAAACTAATGTCACATTTAGTGGCAAATGGGAAGTAACTTTTACATTGGCAAGATAGCCTACAGTAAACAAACATGGCAACGACAAGGTTCACAAGTCACATAGAAAACAGAATTGAAGTTAAAAGAGCCAAACCAGTGACATCAAATACTAACAAAAGTAAAAAAAAATATATACAAATAATAATAATAATAATAATTACAAAGTGTTAGAATATTTATTGTTAGTATGTTAACTGTTAGTTATTTATTTACGAATTGGTTATACATAAAATGTTAGTAATTTGATTGCAGTTTTTAATTTTTTTTCACTGGTAGTTATTATGTTGCTTTGAAGGGTGACAAATACATTCTACTGGTTTTTGGCAGGTTACAGGTACAGCTCAGGGTACATAAATCTTTGACAGGGTACATGGGGCTGTGTGACGTTACACATACAGCTCAGGGTACATCAATCTTTGACAGGGTACATGGGGCTGTGTGATGTTACACCTACAGCTCAGGATACATAAATCTTTGACAGGGTACATGGGGCTGTTTGACGTTACACATACAGCTCAGGATACATAAATCTTTGACAGGGTACATGGGGCTGTTTGACGTTACACCTACAGCTCAGGATACATAAATCTTTGACAGGGTATATGGGGCTGTGTGACGTTACACCTACAGCTCAGGATACATAAATCTTTGACAGGGTACATGGGGCTGTGTGACATTACACCTACAGCTCAGGGTACATCAATCTTGACAGGGTACATGGGGCTGTGTGACGTTACACCTACAGCTCAGGATACATAAATCTTTGACAGGGTACATGGGGCTGTGTGACATTACACCTACAGCTCAGGATACATAAATCTTTGACAGGGTACATTGGGCTGTGTGACGTTACACCTACAGCTCAGGGTACATAAATCTTTGACAGGGTACATGGGGCTGTGTGACATTACACCTACAGCTCAGGATACATAAATCTTTGACAGGGTACATGGGGCTGTGTGACCTGCCAAAAACCTATATAACTTATATTGTAAAACCGGGGTCTGTATACATTGATTAAGAAAGTTCCAGGTAAATAGGCTAAAAAATTTCTAAATTGCCTACGAACAAAAATCAATGTTGCAGTTAACTTTGAATAGCAGATCATTTACATTCAATGAAAAGCCTTCAAAATTTTGTGGATTTATATGCCAAATGTCGCTGTTTTCCTTTGGGACTCTGGTTTCCTCTACCTTGCCAGAATTGACTACCTCAGTATAACGGAAAGTATTTTAAATGATTGGTTTAATACCTTTATTCTACTACACTCAAATTATTGGTTGTGAATTAGATCATATATTTACATGTTATCTTATTCTTCAGAAATGATATCTTGAGTAGAGTTTTCTAATTTTTATTCTTTTAAACCCCCCCCCCCCCAAAAAAAAACAAAAAACAAACAAACAAACAAACAAAAAAAAAACAAAAAAAAAAACAAAAACAAAAAAAAAAAACCAAAAAAAACAACAAAAAACAAACAAACTAAAAAAACTGGTTATAATATATATACCTCTTATTATTTAGGGCTTTTAAAGAAATTATCGAAATGGACCAGCTTAAGAGGAATTTTTAACCTTTAAAAACATTATAGTAACAATTATTTATTTAAAATAATATTTCATGAATATATAAATTTATAAAAAATGAAACATTTTCTTTTAGCATGATTACAGAGATGTCCTTGAAAATGCAGAATACAGCAGATTTGAAATGTTTCACAATAACTTTTAGTTTGTATCATGATATGTTCTTCAAAGACCAAAACAACGCCGTATGAAAAATATTTCTTGTACCCCAGAGAGAAAAATCCACCAAAGAGTGGGGAAAGATTTCTTTTTCTTTCACCACATTGTGGAAGATAAGTGTACTGCAGGCTCCTTTTCTTGTAAAAATTTCCATTGAGGTCTATTGATAGGTTGAGAATTTTTTCATGTATTTTATGGTACAGGAAATAGAATCTATCACTTAACCATATTCTAACTGACCCTGAAAAATTTTCTCTCCTTATTCTAGGGTCTCAGTGGACAAGTGGTCTAAAGCATGTGCTTGTGGATTGCAGCACCTCTCACTGCCTGGGTTTGAATCCCAGACAGATCCTAGTGTCAGAAAGTTTGTCAGTAAGCTTGCTGAAGGTTGGTGGTTTTTTGGGCACTCCAGTTTCCTCCACCATCCCAGAACTGATGCATCAGAATAAGTGAAAGAATTTTGACTGGGGCATAAAACACCATTATTCCACTCCATTCTCTTTATTTTATCTGACCCTGTAGTTATGTCCACAAAAGTTTTCTCTGTATTCTTGGCTTTTAAAAAAATAATTTTACTGGTTCTTAAGATGTAAACATTTTGTACCACGAAAATCATTTCATGTGAAGTTTGATAAAATTCCTCTGAAGCAAAAATGAGTTAAGGCCAGGGCACAAAGTTCAAGCATACCTTCTGTTGCCTTGACTTATAAGATATGACCTTGATTCAAGGTCAAGACACAATTTCAGTCATGAAGATGATTTTTGGATGTAAATTTTTCATGAAATTTTAAAGCAGTAATGAGTCTGTAATATCCAAGATGAAATTTGCACAGCCAGACAGACAGACTTCCCTGTTTTTAAACTCTGCCCCCAATTTCTTATTTAAATTCTGTTCCAATCTTGGTTTTGGTGTGGGTTTATAAATATGAGAAAAAGAATTTTTTGTCAAGTTTATCTAACAGGCTTTTGATCAATCAGCTTGAAGTGTTTGTTCTATGCGTGATTGGGCATTCAGAGGTTAAGAGGTCATCGCTAATTGGCCTATTCATATTATATATACATATTATCTTATTTTACAATAATATAATAATGTAATGATTGCTGTATATATGTGTAATTATAATATAGTGAAATATTGCTTTAGAATCAACTTGTAAAATATTGTTAAACAAACCAACGGCATAGTTCTCGAGCCTTTTGTAGGTACATGTATTTAAAATTATTAATGGTTTTTCTAACTTAAATCAGGTACTGATGTTAAAAAAATCTATTGAATTTTTCCTATTATTGAGTGTTGTATGATTTAAATCTAGGGCCTGGTAGAGAGACTGAATCTTATTTGAAATGCTGTTATCAAGTCTTTATGAACCATGTAGCACTGTCTGAGTCTGAAAGACTATTTGCACACGTTATCTTCTTCTGGAATTTTATTATGCTAGCAGGTATGGTATTACAGGGTCATTGAGAAGGTCTAAATCAAAACAAAAATACAAAAACTATATGGTCCAAAACTTATAATTTTATCATTATCTTGCAGAAGTTTTACAATTATTTACGAGATTCATTATAATTATGTGTGGAACATACATGAAATGTTATACAAGATTCATTTTAATTATATATGAAATACATGAAATGATATGATTTATATAAAGAATAAACACATGTCCTTTTTTTTGTTTGTATTATCTCATTTTATACACCTGTCAACATTTAGGGGATGTTCTGTGTTATATATGGTGCTGTATGTGCAGGCAGGTGGGTTGGTTTCTGTTAAGAATTTGGTTTCCCTGCATTAAAAGATGCTGTTTGTCTGATTGATCTCAAACTTTATCAACTTATTCCCTGTGATAAGAAAATGCAGAGGATTGCAAATCATGTCACAATGTCAAAGGTGGGAGTCACAAAAACTATAAATAGAAATTCAGTTTCTATCTATTTAAAGACACACTGTTTGTCCAATTGATCTCAAATTTTTCTACTTATTCCTTGTGATAAGACAATGCATGAGATTGCTAATCAGGCCACTAGCTCAAAGGTCAAGGTCACAGTTACTATAAACAGGAGTTCAGTTTCAGTGCATTTGAAGATGCACTATTGTCTAAATAGAAATTTGTCAGATAAATCTCAAAATTGGTCAACTTATTCCCTGTGATGACATATTGCATGGGGTAACAAATCAGGTCACTAGGTGAAAAGGTCATGGTCAGTTTATATTCAAATTTAGTCTATTTATTTTTGTCCATATAGACAGACATATTATGTTATGATGCTGTACCTCCGTATTATATTACAATGCTGTCTGTTCATTTTCTGTGGTAATATCTCTTACAAGTTCAAATTAAGACTTATTTCATTAGTTTTTTTTTGCAGGTTTAAATTTCGTGTTTTTTCTGACAGTCCATTTGTTTATGTTCTTGGTAAATGATAAAATTACATTGCTTGCTTTTTTTTCCCCACTTGGCAGTGCCCTTGTTTGTTATGTTTCAAAAGACATAACCTTCTTCAACAAATATGTTTATTGCTTTGAAATTGTTGTGAAAACACAAGTTTTTGAAGTTTTATATGAATTCAAATATAACAGTATGAATAATGTCTGAAATTAAAGTCAGTATGAGTATTATAGATCAATTAGGATATAAGTCTGTTTTCAGCAAAAGTCTTTGGTTTTTTAATTCAAAGCTCTCTCTCTCTCTCTCTCTCTCTCTCTCTCTCTCTCTCTCTCTCTCTCTATATATATATATATATTGTACATTTGTATGTCATATACCTTAAGTTTATTACCATTTTTACTGTTTTTCAATATGTATATGTTTTTGTATAATAAAAGAAAAAAGAATATGAAATAAACATGGTGTTTTGAGGAAGTTTTTTTTTCTTAAAATCTGTTTATTTTTATTAGTTTTTTTATTCTCATTCCTCATACTTTTACAATAATTTAACAAACATGCATTCAATTCATCAATAAAATATCTTCACTGCATACTGAATGAGTTTTATGAGAGAGAGAGAGAGAGAGAGAGAGAGAGAGAGAGAGAGAGAGATTTGGATACTAGTATATTACATTTTTTCTTAAAATCATGGTTATACAGAATATTGATAAATCTGAAAAGGTTTCAATTACACTTGATAAATACGTGAACATATTTCCCTCAGAATTTGTGACTGGTATTTGACCTTTTATATCTGATGAAGTTTATTTTTATGCTCATGTTTATGGTTCTATAATTGTCACTTAATTTAAAACTTGACTGTATTTACAGGGCTGGACATAAAGTTTTTTAACTTCCTTATCAGGTGAAGCATGTTTAAGATTGTTTTTGTTTGTCTTGATAGGTTTGTCGTGATGTATCTCTGCCAACTACAACTTCATCAGCAATATCCCTTTTTTATTGTGACTATTTCTAAACAATCCTCTCTGTAACTCTGTAACATAGCTTGTCTTAAGAGTATGCAATTTCCTTTGAAAATTTATTGATGGCTTAACATGTACATTATGCATACAGTTGATTTACCTAAACTTTTAAAATTTAAATTTAAATTTCTTTAAGTTTAATTCTTTTTTTTTTTAATCTAAAGCTTTGTCTATATATTACCAAGTTCGATCAGGGGTAGAATTTAATTTTTCTCCCCACTGGCAAAAAAACTCTCAATTTTATTTTTTCATGCTAAAAGTGTTCTTTACAGTTACAGTAATTTTATATATTTGATTGGTCTTCAACAGCCTGATATGAATGTTGACCACAGGAACTTGTTAATTTTTTAACCATACACCCCACCAAAAAACAAGGATGGACACTCAAAATTTTCAAACCTACCCCTTGCCGCTTAAAACGATATTTTCTTTTGTTCTGGTAAAAAATATCCACTTAATTTAGTAATGGTGGTTTGCACAACTCCCTTATCTATCTCACTCACTCACTCACTCACTCACTCACCCGGGTGAAGATTTGCCATGGAATCCATGGAATTTCCATGGATTTTTCGTACATGGAAAGTGTGGAGTATTGGAACCGTATGTACGTGGAAATTCTATGGACATGTACATGGAAATTCTATGGACAATGTACGTGGCAAATCCATGGACATTTTGGAGTATTGGAATCGTATGTATGTGGAAATTCCATGGACATGTACGTGGAAATTCCATGGAAATGTACATGGCAATTCCGTGGACATGTACGTGGCAAATTTGTGGACATGTATGTGGCACATTTGTGGACATGTACGTGGCAAATCCATGCACAAGAACGTGGCAAATCTGTGGACATGTACGTGGCAAATCCATGGTCGATGTACATGGAAATCCATGTACATTTTACATGGAAAATAAGCGTCAAATTTTTAAAAAGTGATCCATCCAGATGAAGTATTTATAGACAGCATCAAGAAAAAAATGGCTACTCTGTGAGTCAGCACATTTTGCTAAAATTATGAAATGACATATTTGGTGACTTTTTGTTGCCTATGACTGTTTTAGTAATTATAAACAAAATCACATCAAGTCTGTTGAACCTCACCAATGTATTTTATTCATGATATTTTCATGTTCATACAGATCTTTAAAAGATTAATTGCTTACTCTTAATGACAATTAATATATCATTTTTTATTTAAATTTTTTATCTGAGTTAAACTTTATAACAAAAATAGTTGCCTGTTTCATTTATGTTAGTTACATGATAGAATGAAGTTAATAAAACTCACATGGCACTTTCCACACTTTAAAATACAGCTAAATAATTCCCAAATGACACTTTCAATGGTCTGCTTATTATTTCACTAGATTCCATTATCTCAAAAAGGTTTCCTTTGTATAATATCCAGTAACTTTGCAACAAAATATAAGATTTTATGTTCTTCTTAGTCTTGTATAGTCTAAAGCTGAAATGTCTAAAAATGCTGGTCATACTAGGCAGCCATCTTTTTTTCTTGTTGTTGTCTAGCAGAATCTCCTAATTGTATGAACAAAGCACTTGAATTGCTGACCTAGACACTTGAGAAAAATGTCATGGAAATCCATGGAATTTCCACGTACAGAGTTTGTTGAAAATGCTGAGCCTGAAACTTTGTATATTTTGTTAAACTTTCATTGACAGACAAACATTTGCCACAAAAATCCATGTTCATGTCCACAGAAATTCCATGGAAAGTGTACATTTCCATGGTCAAAAAGATGGCAAATTTATTTTTCCATGGACATGTACACACTTTCCATGGATTTTTGTGGCATTTCCGTGGAAATCCATGGATTTTACATGGACATGGACATATGTCCATGGAATTTCTACAGCCAGGTGCAAGTATATAATTATCCTCATTTTCTAGAATTTTAAATCAGTTATTTACTCCAAAACATAGAGAAACGCTGTTCCTAACACGAAAGGGGGCAGAGAAATGTAACCCGACTTGTTCTCTCATAGTTCCTTCCTAAAATGAAGTATTCATTATTTTGGAACACATCGGACATCAGACCAACTGATAAACGATAAAACCAGGTAAGTTCCTACCAAATTCCCACAAACTTGGAACTTGGAAATACTTCAATTTAGGAGGGAACTATGAGAAAAAAAGTTGGTTGTCTGCCCACATTTCATATTTACCAATACTTTGTTGATATCAGATAGGATGGTTTGGAATTTTAAACTCAAAGAAATTTTTTTGAAACTGCCTGAATAAGATAAATTTTTTCATGGGAAAAAGGCACTCACTGTTTTTTGCATGTAAGTGGATTTTCAACTTGCATTTTGGGAAACCACTGGCATTTCACGAGTATGCGAGTGCCAAATCGGAACCCTTCAGATGGGCTTCATCAATGCATTATTTGATACTTCATAACATTTGTGCCTATTTTAGTTGTTTCCATTGAATATAGAATCATTTAAGTTGACATTTTCCCATATAAATGTTATTTGGGAAAATTTGCAATGTAAGCATTTTCCAAAACATTCTGTACAACCTTTACAGGATGTAGATCATGTGATATAATGGTTAATCCCACTTTTACAGCTGCAAGTTTTCATTATCTTTTAATTTATCATCACTCATTTCTGTACAACTCTTTGACCTAATTATAGAATTTTTTTTTTTTTCATTTATCATCTTTTAAATATGCCATGACACTGAAATACATATTACATGGGAATTTTACTAGTTTCTTAATACCTGAAGCTGTCACAACCATGATAATGCCAGTAAAATATCATTTACAATTCACAACACAATATGCTGTTTTATAAACAAAAATTTTATTAACTTTTATGCCAGGACCTGATAAAGCTAATACTACAATCATGATGATGCCAGTAGAATTTCATTTTTAATTCACAACACAATATGCTGTTATATAAATAAATAAATAATAACAATATTTACTTTTATCCCAGTACCTACATGTAGTTTTATTCAGTTTTATTATGACTTATGTTTGATTCCCACACTGACTGATTCTAGGGTGTGAAATTTGTCAGTTTACTGACTGAAGGCTGATGGTTTTCTCCAAGCACTTTTACTTTCTCCACCTTCCTTTAAGAGACAACTAAATATATATATATATAAAAACCTTGTATGTACAGTCTTAAATGTAAAGTCCCCAAGTTCATTTTTACATGTCTTACATAATCATTGAAATTTGGAGCATGGATTTTATTGCATTTTGACTACATGTATATAGTATTACTACAAATCTTAACCCATAACGATAGAGTGCCAAAAAGAGGACAGAATGACATGCACTTATGTAATTATATGATAGAAATATTTTGCTTTTTTTGTCTGTTCCATGTAAGCAACAGAGTAAATTCTCTCTTGTTTCATTTTTGAGAAGTTCTTATAGTACAATTGTCAGGTGCCTTGGTGGCCAAGTGGTCTAAAGCTTTGCCATACAAATCAGAGTGCCTCTTATTGCCTAGGTTCCACTGCGGTAGCTCAGTTGGTAGAGTGCTTCCTCCTTAAGTGTGAGGTCATGGGTTCAAACCCTGACCAGGTCTGACCCAAGACTTGAAAGTGGGTAGTGACTGTTCTTTCGCCAAGCACTTGGCATTATGAAATGAAAGTCACGGTTCTTTAAGATTGGAACTTTAAGTAAATGAGGTCCTGTGTCATGTTTGGCATGGAATGATAAAGAACCCTGCCATATAATGCCATCAGTACAATGCACATGCTAAATTACTGCACTTTCACATATAGCTGGCGACGTCTCAATATAAGTGAAATATTCTTGGCTGGGACATTAAACACCATTACTCAACTCAACTTATTGCTGAGGTTCAAAACCTTCATACAAAGCAAGAGTGCTTCTCATTGCCTAGGTTTCAAACCTACTCAGGAAGGCTAAGTTTAATGAAATATGTTTGTTTGCTTGCCGAAAGTCAATGGTTTCATGTGACATTCAAGAACAATGAATACATTACTTATATATTAATTCACTCCACTCCCAGTATAAAGTTGTTGGCATGTCCACTTTGTCATACAGTAAATCCTGTCTAGAAAGGCCACTTGAGGAACTTGCTGAAAGTGACTTTTATTGACAGGTGACCTTTGTACAAAGGGTCAGTGTTTTTTTCAGTTGAGTTATTTCCCTTGTTGGGTTGCTATTTACAAGCAGTGTCATTTTCCTTACAAAAGGTATCTATTGTAATTGACTTCAGGATCACATGTTTTTTTTTCACTTTTGTCACCAAAAACTTTTACCATATAAAATCATATTGATTATTTTTTTAGATATAAATCTATTGGTTTCAAGTTCATTTGTTTAATGTATTTATAGTCAATTAAACACAAATTAAAACATATCTACATGTATACACTACAAAAAAGAAACAAACATCAAACAGGAGCAAATAAAATTTTAACTAGTTATTTAATTTAAAAAAAATACATGATGTCATCCAAGCTTTCTTATTAATCCAATAATCCATCGTTAAAGATTTTTTGCTAGTGTTTTTAGAACATCTCGGATTTGCAGATTTACTGATCATTAAAACCTTTTCCTTCTCACCCAGCATATTTGCACAGAAAACTACAGTTACTCTGTTCTTAGAACATTTCTTCTGTACTACAAATGTCACATTTGATTTTGTTATACTTATTATAAGTGTCTCTAAAAATAACCCAGATCCAGATGTTGTAAATGTCCCTTGGCGCATAGTCAGCACACAAATTAGGATTTATTTCCACTCTTCTACAGTAGCATCACTTACATCTGCACTTTCACTGCTTAAGATTTTAAACGAAATGTTGTTTAATAAATGCTTCTAACCATCCACTTGATACCTTAAAGTCTATATTTTGAAGGTCGTCTGCAAATTTTGGAGCATGTTGTTGAATCATGGGGCCGCCAACGGGATATTTCTGCTAGTTACATCATTAAACTAAATCCAACACAATTCATTGATGTTGTCATTTCGAGTTTTTCAGTATTTTATTTTTCTTTAATTTGGTAGATTATTTTCATAATTGTCTAAATATTCTGCTCTCCTTTTAAGAATATTGTTTATTTGTGTCTGGCCGACACCATATTGATTGGCAACATCACTACAGCTTTTACCACTATCAACTAATTCATTCCGTTGTAGAGTTTTTTTTATCAAAATTGATATTTTTGGTGGTCGCTGACTGCGTCTGACAGGTGCCGCTGTACAGAGGTCATTTATATTATAAATGTTAGGGACTGCCCCAGACTGACCACTACAGGCAGGTAACCACTCTTCAGAGGTGACCGCTACAACAGGTTTTGCTGTATTACAGACACCATGCCAACCACTTCATACATCAACATGGAAAAGTCTTGTTTTTAATGAAGACAACAGAGATCAAACCAGAAGTCATGAGGTACATTGGCCTTCTAGACAGTTGCCTTTAAAAGGCTTTTTAACCACTTTTTGAGGTTTAGTTAAGATTTTTGTGTTACTTCAAACATTACAGATGATAATACATGTGATCTTTATCAATCAGTTCTTTCCTTTAAAAATTTGATATATAAACAGGAAATAGAAAGTTTAAATTAGTGGTCCTTATTATTCCTTATTCTTAGAGTTTTATACCACTACAGTAGCTCAGTTGGTAGAGTGCTCAATATATGTGGAAGGTTGAGGGTTCAAACCCTGACTGGGTCTGACATATAGTAAGATGACGTCATCCTTCAACTTCAATGACTCAAAAACCTCAATAAGTCGAATACACCACTGAGGTCCTGTGCACTTAAAGTTATTGAAGTTCTACTGTACAATTATCTTTGAAGATATACTTAAATATGTTGGCTATTATTTTACATTGAAATAAGCCATGCATACACAGGTGCTGGGCTTGGCTAAAAATCACATCATTTGTGCAATAATTTTTCATCAGGAAATTTTCAGGTTGATTAATTTTGGATTTGAAAATTCAAAAACCAGCTGTGACATACCAGGTGGCAAAGTTATGTAAGATTGATTTGGTTTGATTTTAAACTAAATGGGTTTTTTTTTTTTGTCCAATCAAGAATATTTTACTTATATCCAGACGTCACCAGCTGTAGGTGAAGTGGCAGAAATTTGGACCTTTGCAGTGTGCTTCGGGCAATGTGCAAGGAGGGTTTTTAAGTATGCCATGTCTGCCATGGCATGGGGTATTGATTTGTACGGTCTCCTTTGAAGGACTCCATGACTTTCAAATTTTCTACATGTGGAGTGCTTGGTGAAAGAATAGTCACTAATAATTTGTAAGTCCTTGTCAGACCTGACCAGGATTCAATCCAAACCTCCCACATATGAAGCGAGCATTCTACTGTAGTGGTCAGAGTTATTTAAGGGCATAATAAGAAAGTTTTGGTGTACATGGTTCCAATAATAAAGTATGAATGCATTGATTATTAGTTATCACTTTGTTTAAGGAAGTGAATGTTACAAAAATTCACTTTGTCACAGAAATAGTAAAACATGACATGAAATTTTCCCTCATTAACTTACCAACCTACCAGAGTTTTGATTATGACATAACCCCGTAAAACTGAAATGTAACAGCTTTAATTGTGTTTGAGTAATATATAGTTATAATTATGATGTTTTACTGACATTACTATTGTACACCTGTGACCACTAATACTTAAGATCAGTCAAATTTTAATAGGATTTTTGTTCTTGGTTTTAAATCATTTAGTTTGTGTGTTGTTTGATTTTTACAACATGATAGTACATTATAGTAAACCTAGTATAGAAAATAGTAAATCTATTAACTATATGAATCATTTCATTGTTTACATATGATACTAATTGCTGTGTATTGAAGTTTGTGATCATTGCTGTTAAATATAAAGGAGTGTACCGGGTGACATTGTTTTATGTATGGTGAAAGATGCTAGGTTATTGGGGTTTTGATGTGTGGGATACTGGGATTTGATGTGTGGTTAAGTTAACTGGGTGACTTGCTTTGATGTGTGGTTAAAGATACTGGGTTACTGGGCATTGGTGTGTGGTTAAAGTATACTGATTTATTGGGATTGGATGTGTGATTAATGTGCACTGGTTTACTGGAATTGATGTGTAATTAAGTATACTATGTTAATAGGATTTTATGTGTGATTAAAGTGTACTGGGTAACTTTGTTTGATCTGTGATTAAAGATACTGGGTTATTGGGCTTTGATGTGCGGTTAAAGTGTACTGGATTACTGGGTTTTGATCTGTGGTTAAAGTGAATGGGTTACTAGGATTTGATGTTGGGTTACAAAGTACTGGGTTACTGGGATTTGATGTTGGTTTACAATGGACTGGGTTACTGGGATTTGTTGTGTGGTTAAAGTGTACTGGGTTACTGGATTTTGATGTATGGTTAAAGTATATAGGATTACTGGGATTTTATGTGTGGTTATAGTATATAGGGTTACTGGGATTCGATGTTTGGTTAAAGTGTACTGAGTTACTGGATTTTGATGTGTGGTTATAGTATATAGGGTTACTGGGATTCGATGTTTGGTTAAAGTGTACTGGGTTACTGGATTTTGATTCGTGGTTATAGTATATAGGGTTACTGGGGTTCGATGCATGGTTAAAGTGTACTGGGTTACTGGATTTTGATGTGTGGTTATAGTATATAGGGTTACTGGGGTACGATGTGTGGTTAAAGTGTTCTGGGTTACTGGATTTTGATGTGTGGTTATAGTATATAGGGTTACTGGATTTTGATGTGTGGTTATAGTATATAGGGTTATAGGGTGAACCAGTGGATTCCTCCTAATGCCAAGCACCAGGCAAAGAAGTATATGATCCAACTGGGGTTTGATCTAACTTGGGTTTGACCCCCTGATTTGACCCCTGGGTTTGACCCTCCTATTTTCAAGGCATTTACTCTACCACTGAGCCACTAAGCAGTAATGTGTGGTTAAAGTGTACTGGGTGAATGTGGGGTTTAGTGGGTGGTTAAGATGTACTTGATAATTGGTGTTTAATTTGTAGTTATAATGCACAATGTAATTGTGATTTGATATGTTGTTATAAATTATACTGAGATCTAGGGTTAGGTGTGTGGTTAAGGTGTATGGGATGAGAGAAAAGTTTTATGAGTGTTTTTAAGTGGCCTTGGGATTCAGCTTTGATGAGTAGAAATCCCATTCTTTCCCTGTGATACCTCTTTAAGAGTTGCTCCACTGGTAGTTATAAGAGAAAAGAGAATTAATATACTGGTATATACGATGTAATTGATATCAATTAATTGTGTTAAATAATTAATTTTGATAGTTAGTAGACAATATCATACATGAATGTGCATAAAGAATTGCATAAGTTATATGAAATGGCATCAATTTATTATTAAAGCTTAAAAGCTTTAAAGAACAGTTAACTGTTTTTTCTGTTTTGCACAGAAATGTTGCATTATATATATATATATATATATATATATATATATATATATATATTATACCTCATAAGTTTGTTTTTCTAATAAATGCATTGATTTTACTCCGTGTGATATTTTTCAATATAGACCAGAGGCTCCGGTCGGTATAAAATTTGCTTACGTCACACGATTATCCTTGATGATGTAAAATTACACTAAACAAAACTTACATCTTAACCTGAATAGTTTAATTAGTGGATTAACGCAAATACAAAGTTACAGTCAGGAACGGCAACTGTAATTCGTAAACAATCTTGTTTTAAAGGAATTAATTAATTCAAGAAACAAGCTGTTATCTATTTTGAGATGGTATCTATTCGGTATAATATAACAAATATATGTGTGTGTGTGCGTGTGTGTGTGTGTGTGTGTGTGTGTGTGTGTGTGTGTGTGTGGGTGTGTTCCTAGGTTTGACATTCCTTCCTTCACTTAACAAAGTTGACAAATGAGATATAAGACTAGGATCATTTGTCCTTTTATTTGTTCATCCTTCTAGTAAAAGCTTTGAAGAACAGTTGACAATTTTTTTTCTGTTTTTCACAGAAATATTTCATTATTTATATTCCAAGGTTTGACATTTCTTCACTCAACAAAGCTGAAAAAGGGGATGGAGGATTAGGATTATCCATCTTTTAATTTGTCCATCTTTCTGTCCAGCAATCTGTCTCCATCTGATTTGTTAAGATAATTGTTAAAGATTTTAAGTATTTAAAAGAGCCCCAGCACCAGCTCCATGCTCCTGAATTTTAAATAGGTCATTTGACACAATTTTTTTTTTTCTTTTTTGCTTCATTGGCAGATTTTACATATGGTGTTTGTTTTCCTTGGTACTATACATTGCTGAGTTATGAAACTTTGAAAATGTTCAGTCTTTAATTTGTTTTAAATTTAACTAGGTTAAATTTCATTTTTAGATATATTATTTTCCTTATGGTACTATACATTGCAGAGTAATTAAAACTTGATATGTACATACAATGATGAATCGTCTGTACAGTTGAATTAAGTAAGGTCATTTTGACCCATATTTTGCTGAGGTTACTAAGGTTAAGTTTTTTTGTTTTTGTTTTTTTTTAATTTCAAATAAATTAATGTAAAGTTTTGCAAAAATGAAAGCAAGATTGGCAAAGATATAGAACTTGGGATATGTGAAGTTTAGGGGATTTGTATTACAGCTGTTTAAAAACCATCAATTATTTTCTTTATTTTGTGTTTGAAAAATGTTTCAGCCTGGTTGGCTTTAATCAAGACTCTAGCTTTTAACCAGATGGTCTTCATCAGGACTAGCAGTTTCTGCCAAGGTTGGTCTTCAGTTATCGCTGTCAGTGCCATACCATGATTTCAACCTGGAACCTAAGGGGCCTCGGTGGCTGAGTGGTCTAAAGCACGCGCTTAACGGATCACAGCACCTCTCACCGCCTGGGTTGGAATTCCACTTGGGACAGATCCTAGTGTGAGAAAATTTGTCAGTTCTCTTGCAAAAGGTCGGTGGTTTACTCTGGGCACTTCGGTTTCCTCCACCATCAAAGAACTGACTGCCTCGAAATAAGTGAAAGAATCTTGACTGGGGCATAAAACACCATTACTTCACTCCACTCAACCTGGAACCTTCCAATCTAATTCCACCTTGACCATAATTTTTCTTTAAGATATTTGAGAAAAAGGACAAAACTGATGAGTGCTTTAAGTGTGCACTTATGGATCAGATTGCCTCTCACTGCCTAGGTTTGAATCCCACTTTAGCAGATCCTAGCGTGGGAAATCTTATCAGTTGACTTGCCAGAGGTTAATGGCTTTCTCTGGGCACTCCAGTTTCCACCACCATCAAAGAACTGACTGGGAAAGGTCTTGACTGTGACATAAAACACCATTACTTCATTCTACTCCTTGGACTTGTGGTAAACAATTTTTTAATATTTTTTCTTCATAAAGGATTGGAATGGATGGAGTAATGGTGTGTTACGTTCCAGTCAAGATTCTTTCATTTGTATCAAGGCTGGTGGAGGAAATCAGAGTGCCCATGAAAAAACACCAACCTTTGGCAAGTCAACTGACAAACTTTCTCACACTAGGATCTTCCAGAGTCAGGTTCAAACCTAGGCAGTGAGAGGCGCTGTGATCTGTAAGTGCGCACTTTAGAACACCTATGTCCCCATTTAAAAGTATAGATCACATGTTACGGCAGTCAACTCCTTAATTGTAATATTCATACTACATGAATTGTAATTCTTTACAATAATAGCAGATGTTGCTTGATAAATGATATTTATGGTTTTTTTTTTGTGGTTTTTTTTTTTTTTGTTTTCTTTTGATTTATTCTTGAAAAAAAAATTGATGTCATGAGTTATTTATTTTGTATTTTATTTATCTTACTTAAAATACAGATTTGTGTACAAATAGTTAGTTTTGTTTTGAATATGAAAATAGGTTTATAAATCCTGATGAATTAAAACAATACCGACAATTTACTTATTTATGTTGCCAATAAGCGACCATATACAGCTAAACGAGATGGTTATTGATTTTCAGTAAAAGGCAAAAAAGGATGGGTAATTATCATAGGGGCATTCTATGCTCTTAAAAGATTAAAAAAAGATTTTAGTTCATAACTATTCAAAGGTTCCAATCTTCAAACAATTGGTTGATTTATTACCAAGGTAAGACTTGATTTTTTTAGTCTGTTTGAAAAAAAAAATGAAAATTTATGTTCATGCATTTAATTGACATTTTTAATTTAATTCTGAAGTAAATCTTATAATTGGTTTTCCATATTTTTCAGTCAACTGAATTTAATGATGGTTAGTTTACATAAAATTTGTTTTTATACTTTAAGCTTTGCTTGAATTTTCTTCTTCTTTTTTTTTTTTTTTCAGTTTTCTTTTTTTTTTCCCAAGCAATATCTAGTAAGGAGAGATTTTTGAGGTCTGATATTGTTTCTTACCAGAAAAAATAACCATTATTTCATTATGCAACATTTATACTAAAAATTTGGCCTTTTTATGTACACTTTTTGTCCTCATCAACTTGACCTCCAGGTCACACTTAAGATATTGCTACAGAAGTGATTTAATACCCAAATGTTTTTCCTTTGTCAATTTCTAGTTTGTAACATAATTTTTTTTCTAAAAAAAATTGCATATACTTTCGATTTTTTATTCTTCAAGAAATAGGAGAGTGTTATATGTATGACATCATCATGACATCACAATATGATGTTAGCAAAACTTTCAGTAACATACTTTATATATAATATGTTGTAATTTGTTGATGTGCGTTTAATGTTCCCCAAGCAGCTGTAGTATATTTCACTCCATTTCTCTAAAATTTCAGAAAATGTTATATTTTATTGATTTAGTCTTTTTATACGCCCGTCTATGACGGGACGTATTATGGTATGGCGCAGTCCGTCCATATGTCCACACGTCATACATTAACTCAAGAATGCTTTGAGCAATTTTAATGAAACTTTTGTGAAATGTTTGTATCTAAGGCAGAAAGCTGCCTTTTGTTTTTGAGATTCGTATGTTTTCTCGTTGCGGAGTTATTGGCCTTTAATTGTCAAATTTTAGGCATTTTTTTGCAGGTTGTAACACAAAAATCATTTGAACTATTTTTATGAAACTTGTGTTATATTTGTCCTATAATCAAAAAGGTTTGTGAATAAACATTGAGAAATAAATTTGCTACTTTTGTTTTAAAAAAATATGTTTCAGCTAAATGTCATGTTCTTTAAGACATTAAAAAAGAAGTTTAAATATCTCACGGTCATATCATGTGCTCCAGGCGCAGCTGTTTTATTTAAATTTATTTATTTGTTTACAAGAACTCATTTTAAAAGGATTAGGTCATTTGGGGTTGATTCAGTGTTTTACTTCCATGACAATTTTGAAAACCTATTTTACAACCCTCCTAGAAAATAAACATTCAAAAGGGCACAAAACTGAATAAGATTGTAGGATTGTTAAAACCACAGATAGTCAAAGAAATAATTATATATATATATATATATATATATATATATATATATATATATATATATATATATATATATATATATAAACCAATAAACTGTTTATATGTATTTTATGAAGTATCAGATATGAAATTTAAAAAAAAATTAAAGATGGAAAATGGCCAAAAAAGTCTACAAAAGGTTTACTAGATTTTATTGGATTATTTTCCAGCTACCAGCCTGGTGATGTAAAACACAGAAACAATACAAGATGACCTTGGCCATAAAGAATCCTTGATGCAGTAGTTGAAAAACATGAACATGGCATTTTTATCTCTTTCTAAGAGAATTGTTGTCTACAAAACAAGAAAATAATAGAAAGAAGCGTTTTGATCAACTGATAATGAATAGTTTGATTAAGTATGGTCTGTCATGTGACATGTGTGTCGATGAGACTCAAGAAACTAATAAGAAAAACTTGCGCTGTCTATGTTCCCAACTGATTTGTCAGGGACGTCTTAATCATAACAGTCTAAATTAAAAAGAAAATATAATATCTGTTTACAATGAGAGAAGATTTGTCTTAATCTTGCTGTGATCTCTCTCTCTCTCTCTCTCTCTCAGTCAATACTCTGAGTTTCTTATGCAGAGTGCCAGATAAGGGAGATATCTCAAAGCATGATTCTCAATCAGCCTATGAATCTGCCTATTTACTTCAAAATTTAAAATTGGTAACAACCAATGAAATTGGTTAAAATTTTTTAGTCATTTTGCAATCGGGAATGGGAACCAATTTCGGCCCCAAAATAAGCCAAAAAAAAAATCACTGATTGAAGACATTCTTTCCATGGATGTTATAACAGTCATGATTATTGCTACACTCCCTTCCTCCCCCCCTCTCTCTCTCTTTTGAAAATCTTGTTTTATTGTTTTAGCAGTGACAGAGAATTGAGAGAAATCCAGCTCAATTATTAACTATGTTTCATTTCAGGAAGAATTATTATTATTATTTTTTTTATTATTTTATTTTTTTATGATTTAATACTTGAAAGCTTTTTTTCTGAATTTAAAAAAAAAAAAAATTCATTATTATAAAAAATGAAATTTATTGGTTTTAAAAATTAAAAAGATATTATATTAAATAGATTAAAATTATTGGAAAACATAATTCACTTTTGCAGTTTAAAAGAAATCCATTCATAAACTTTAACTACATGTTGGAAATTATTTATTTTCAATAAAAATGACTAGAAATTTCATGGTAGTAAATCGTGTCCAATATTAATAGATATGATTTAAGTTGGGTGGATCTTGAAATATCCATTATGAAAATGAATTTAAGATTTTTCGCTCAGAATGGAAGCCTATGAGGATAGAATATTTTTAATTAAATGTCATGCTTGTGGCATGCACTTATAGGATATTAGTCTTACCGTATTGTCCTTTGAAGTGGATAACTTTGAAGTTTTTACATCATTGATATGAAATCATTAATGGTGATGTGTATTAGATATACCAGTGTGTGTGTGTGTGTGTGTGTGTGTGTGTGTGTGTGTGTGTGTGTGTGTGTGTGTGTTTATGTGTCAGACATGTGGATAACTAATAATAAATGACCCTGGAGATTGTTGTGGTAAAAGTATAAGGCAGAAATATATATATATATATATATATATATATATATATATATATATATATATATTGCTGTTGTTTTTGTTTATTTAATAATTTCTTTTTCTTATTCAGATAGGGACATCAATTACTTTATTATTCAGATAGTCGCACCTGATGCTATGTAATTGTTCATACAGGAAAAGCCTATTGTAAAGTACATGTACTTTATCATATAAGGGCACCTGCTCTGAATAACTTGTTCAAATAGGAATGGATTGGATAAATGGTGTTTTACACCCTAGACAAGAATCTTTCACTTGTATCAAGGTGGTGAGTAAAGGGATGGTGGAGAAAAACAGAGCAAAGCAGAGAAAATCACCAAGATTCAGCAAGCAAACTGACAGAAACTTTCTCACAATGGGATCTTCGCAGAGTGGGATTTTAATCTAGGCAGTGAAAGGCACCGTAGTTCTTAAGCCCATGTTTTTAGACCACTCAGACACTGAGTGCTCTTGTTTACATAAAATACCTATGTATACATATGCATACATCAATAGGGTACTTTGTGTAATTTACTTATAGTGCCTTTAAAGATTCAGCTGTTTTCGGAGTTATCTACCCTGCCCTCTGAATGTGGAGTTAGATTTAGTCAGTTGTTGTAATGTTGTTTAATGTCACACAAGCAACTTTTTATCCATTTGTGCTAAGAGCAACTTTATTATTAATCTCTACAGAACAAAGTCATGTAAGCATGTGAGGTGCGAGTATTTTTGTGGCATACCATGTACTAGCGCACACACAATGCAACTTTTTGATGAGGGGCTAGCTCACTAAGTCAGTACACTGCAGACAAGCATACAACTCCCCAGTCTTTTTTTCTGGCACCGATGAACCAGTTGACACTCTATATCCTTCTAATGCTTGGCAACAGGAGAGGATGACCTAGCTGGAGTTTAAACCCACAACCTCCCACTCTCAAGGCAGACATTAGTGGCAACAATGTTTCAGCTACATTCATGTGGTAGAGTCTTTACTTAGAGAAAGGGAGGTTGTCAGTACTGTTACATAACACCTAAAAATTTGAGATACTGCTTTTTCACCTGGCATTTCACATTAAGAAGACAAGGGGATTCACTGGTTCACCCATTGTCAAGATAAAGTGACTGGGGAGTGCCATGCTTGTCAGTGGCATACTGACTTAGTGAGGGAGAAAAAGTTGCCCTGACTACTTGCTAGTATAATGCAGACACATTCACACATCTCGGGCATACAAGAACTGTTCTTAGATCAATCCTTAAGAGATCAATAAACTTGCTTTATTTGTGATTGGCTGAAAAATTGTTGATTAGACAACAAACATCTCTAAAACCAACCAACCTACCTATACCCCACACCCCTATGTTTTGTTTGGATCAAATTTATATTTAATTGACAATGTTTTATCATATTTTCATATCAGCTTTGTTTTAGGCAGTAATGTTTGGGTAAAACACAATCACAGAATAAATAAAACACAAACATACCATTCCATGTCCAAATCACAAGTCCCACCCCCTCTCCCCCCCCCCCCCAAAAAAAAAAGGGGGGGGGGGGGGGAGAAGAAAAGAAAACTCTGAAAACTGGCCAATTTAGTTATGCATCAAGGAAGTGTAGCCTGGTGCTCTAGAATATAAATAATCTACGGTAATGTGTGATTTCATCATAAATGAATAACCAAATTTTGGAATATCAGTGACTTATAGGTTCATAATTCCAAGGCTTGCCAATTACAATAATTAGCTTATTTCTAGTAAAAAAAAAATATAAAAAGGACAAAATCACATAAATTAGTATAAAATTTTGAGTAATGCCAGACTTAAAGCTGTTGTTTAAACCTGCAGCACATCAGGTACTGAATGAATGAAAAGTATGTCAATTGCTATGGGAACAAAGCATGATGATTTACCACATTAATGAGATAAATAACTTCTATAGGTATCAGCAACATCACATTGGATGCAAAAAAATTTATTACCTGGAAAACATGTTACATTCACATAACAGGCCTGTAGGCAAACAAAGATGTGTTTTCTCTTCTATGCTGACAAGGCAGATATCTAATTCTCAAAGATTATCAAAGTTAATCTACCAGTATTATAAATCCTGAGACATAATAAATCTATTAATAATGAGAACCATGTACAAGATAAAAATGTTACAAGGTCAGTGGCAAATATAGGAACCAGTTAAAAGTGAGGTAAAAAATAGAAGCACTAAAAGGGCTTCACATCTATGGGGTCCAAGGCAATGCTTCCCTGGGAAAAAAATTTTTAATTATTTTGTTTTTAATGGCTTTAAATGGTGCATTCTGGCGACACCTGAACCTTATATATGCTAAGACTGTGTGAATAATCAAATCTGTATAACCAAGAACAAAACATAATTTGATATTTGTTCACTATAAACTATTTTTATTCGTTTTTATTTTCTTCATATTTCTGTAAAAAAAAATTTTTTAAACATACAATTCGATTTTTACCAAGTTGCTGAATTGCCTCATACTAAGCTATGCCCTTGAAGGTCCATAAGTCTTATCAAATAACAAGGATAATTTTTCCGTTAAGTTGAAGGACAGATTGCAAACGATTTAGCAGAAGAAAAAAAGAAATCTTATGATATTTCCTTATATAAATGGGTTTTTAATTGTGATGTAACATATATAGTGACATAAAACATTCAAAATGGAAATATCATGGACTTTCTGTGGAATCTTACTTTTACCAGTATTTCCTAAAGTGGACAACAATTTCTGTGGTTCACTATGACTGTCTATGTTCTTGACCCCAGTAGAGAATGCATTGTCAGACACATTTAAGTTGTGACAATGTCTGCATCTCATCATTACTGTACACATTTTTCAATGTTTACAATGTCCTGTTAAAAAATCTTATATGGCAAATTCAGCTTAATTGATAGATTCTCATCACTGCCGCCCCACCCAAAATGTGCTGCCCCACCCAAAATATGCCACCCCAAGTCATTTTATTTTTGTTTCCCATCCAGGGCATTTTTAAAAGTCTGATCCAGAGTTATGTCGAGTCTGTACATAGGTGTTTCCAAATAGGGTTGTTTTAGCATTCCCATAACTTTTAAAACACATATAGAAAAATAAAAAAAATTAAACCCACCAACCCACCCCAAAATTTTTGTCCAACGGGATAAGAATCTACTATTTTAAGTTTAATGGACCTAATTGTCAATTTCCAATGAACCTGATTTTTTACCTTGCATGAAAATACAATTTTTTTGTATTTCCACCATCCATTCTATTTCTGTCTATCTTTATTGCAATTTTATTATTATATATGTACAAAACAATACACAGACTTTGAAAATTGTCAGCTGACAATGAATTTAACATGTAATTTTTATTTAATTATTGAAATAAAACTTTTTGAAATATTATTCAATCATGAACTATTTTGTATCTCAATTGCAGATTAGCATGACTGAAATTAAACTGAAAAGTGGTTTGAATTTGACTTATCAGCTATTCCATTTCTAAGTCACGACTTCTGTTAATTTCTTTTTAGAAACATTGAAAATTCCTTTCATTCATTAGAATTGACAATATGGTTTATGAATGAAGAAAGCAAATATTGTAAATATAAGAATTGATTGTCATATTTTGCTGGGTTATTGATTGATGACCCTGATATCAGAACTAGCAAATCTTCTCAGTTCATCTGATTTGCTAGTTTTAAATTTTGGTTCATTACCCAATAACTCAGGGAGAATGACAGTTAATTTTTTAATTGTTTTAAATTCCTATCAGTTCAATATTAAGCTGAAAATCAATATGAAGGATAGACTTAGTTTTTTTCAGGTCTTTGACCAAATGGACATTTTTTTTGTAAATATAACCATATTAGTAGAAGTATTTGATAAATATTTGTCTTTACTTGATGAACTTATTATTAAAGTTTACATAATATTAAATTTTCTTACATTGATCTTTGATATTATTCTACTTGATTTACTGAATGTCCCGTTTTTAATGATAAAAAACTAAATACGGAACTTTGTGTGTATATATGTCTTATTGAGTGAAAAAGTGAAGCTTCATCAATTAATTTGTCAAAAAAAAAAAAAAAAAAGAATAAATAAAATTTTTAAAAAATAACAAGAATTTAAAAAAGAGAAATTTCCATGGCATTTTTGTGTATATATATATACCTAAGTAAGTGGAAAGTGAAGCTTTATCCAAAAAAAAAAAAAAAAAAAAAAAAAAAAAAAAAAAAAAAAAAAAAAAAAAAAAAAAAAAAAAATTCCGTGGCATTTTTGTATATAGTTGGTGCAAAGCATTGCACCCATTACGTTGTACAGAGAAATTGATATGATTAAAATTGACATCATGTAATGATTAATTTATGATTTTTAAATTTGTTCTCTGATTTAAAAGTAAATTGACATTATTTAATAATTAATTTTTAATTTTAAAATTTGTTCTCTGATGTAAAATTTCATGGATGATTTATCGTATCCCACTACGAAATCAGGGATTTTAAAGTCTCATAATATGATTAGGTTGTACTGTATGTTATTTAAAAATTTGTGGCAAAATTTTTATTCGTCTTAATTTTTGAAATTTATATAAAACTAAGGTTTGTTCCCTCACACAAAGCATTCTTTAGCTGGATTTGGATTCTTATAATTTTGGAACTTTGGAATCATTAATTTTATGTGTTTTTGGATTGTCTTTTTATTTATCAACTTTTTGGGCCCTTAGTGTCACTGATGAGGAATTAATTTCCAAAATGTATACATATGGCACAGCAAAATTAAACATGTACAGTCAAACTTCGATTATTCGAAGTTTAAGGGTCTTCATTTTAGGTTCGAATAATCGGGGGGTTCAAATAATCGAATAAGTTAATTTGAAACTTCAAACCTCGATCCACCGTACGTTATCTTAAGATACAACTGTATTCTATTGCACATTGAAAGTGTTTTATCGGTGTCAGTCTATAATGAATAATGTCATGACCGATCATGATTAATTTAATAAAAACAGAAATATTAATTTTATTTCTATAAAAATAAAAAATTAATACCATCTGGTACAAAATCAAACACGCATGGTAATACATACGACACAGTAAGAACAGCCATCCAGAGAAAGTACACCATGCTTTTTATGCACGCAATACACGTTTTTATGATTTTTACAGAATTTTAAACAAAATGAAACGGAACAGGTCTATAAAATTTCTAGAATTGAAATTTGAATAAGGCGGAAAACTGCCTCTGTCAACTTTATAACAAAATAATAATTTTTTTTAAAATTCCCAGACTAGGCTATATAAAATATCAAATTAATATTCAAAAAAAAATTTTATGGTGGTAACCGTGGTCAACAGAATTCTTTTTATCGTTAACTTGAGTATCGCTACACATGAGTAGCTCATTATAGATTATAATTACTGTTTGATTGAATAATTATGATTAATTTTTGCGACTGATGATCAACATGGCTTACGATGGACTATATATGGCGTACTCATGTCTACAAAATGACCATCAGTTACGCTTGGGTAACATAAACGGGTAAAGGTGAAACCATATTCGTTTGTATTAAATTGTACAGGTGAGAGTTGTTTTGTTTTAGAAATGAATAAAAATGTCAACTTCGAATTTTTGGGGGTATATTTCTACTGAAAAGTCTAACTTAGGACTCAAATTAGGTTCGAATAATCGCGGGTATTTGAATTACGAAGTTCGAATAAGCGAAGTTTTTTAATAAGAAGTTATAGTGCAAGGCGGTCGGGACCTACAGAGAACTTCGAATAACCCAAGGTATTCGAATAATAGAAGTTTGAATAACTGAAGTTTGACTGTATTTTTGTTAAATATTTTCATAGATTTAATTCATTAAAGTATGTCCTTACTAAATGCATTGCTATCTGTTTTACTGTGACTGTGAATTAACTATGATATCATTTACTTTTTTGAGTCTGGTTATAACTAAAAGTTGCTATGGGTATCTGTGATCACCATATTTTAAATGTTGCTGTGATAGAATGGAGTGGAGTGGAGTAATGGTGTTTTATGCCCCAGTCTAGAATCCTTCACTTATTTTGAGGCGGTCAGTTCTGGGATGGTGGAGGAAACCGGAGTGCCCAGAGAAAACCACCAACCTTCGGCAAGGGAACTGACAAACTTTCTCACACTAGGATTTGTCCCGAGTGGGACTCGAACCCAGACGGTGAGAGGCACTGTGATCCGTTAAGTGCGCACTTTAGACCACTTGGCCACCGAGGCCCCCTCGCAGTGATAGAAATTTTATATGATAAAAAATCAGATAAAAAGCAGATCTCTTTTGTTAGTATTTCATGTGTATTCGTCTCAAAGAGCATCGCTATTTTCAACATGTAATGTTCTTATAGTGGCAACCTTTTTCTTTCTAAAGAAATATTTCATGGTAATCTAGAATGCATGGAGTAATTTCTAGTTATGAATAAGGCTCAAGTGAACAATACCAAATTTATTTAAAATTATTGAAAATTGTACATAATTTGCTGTCATAAAGATGATGAAACCAAAAGTATTTGTCAATAATGGTGTTTGATATATGATGACGGATGAGGAGGAGGAATATTATCATCTTTATTCTGTAATTTAATATTTATTGTAGCCTAAAATCAAATATATTATGTAAACTTGTGTAGTTTAACATGTAGATATAGATTGGTAAGTCTTTGATGTGTTATTGGTTAATCTGCTGTGTTTGTCATCAGATTTAACGATTATAGGACAGCTGGTCAATTACTCAAGTAGCTCGAAGTTTACATGTTATACATTCTACTGGACAAAAGGACAGCGGTCAATATTTGATGATTATAGTGCTAATTCTGTTTAGTTATTGTTTCAAGTTTTGTTGGACAGTTTTAAAAAAATCAGAACCATTACTTGGAAATAGCTTCAGTGTATTGATAACCTTTTCTCGATACAAAACTTGGGTACCTGTTTTATGAATTGGACAGCATTTTAAAAAAGGTAAATGGACAGCATTTTTAAAAAGGTAAACCGTACTTTGATTGATTTGATCTATTACATATTGCTAATTTAAATTCAGTAATATCTCTGTGACTTATATTAAAAGCAAATTGTAACAAATTAGAGTGATAAACATGTAGGTGTATATGCTTTGAGTACTAGGAGAAAGTATTCTTTGTGAATGTTTTCAGGACTAAAATTTTCAATAGTCCAAAATTGTATGCTGAGACGTAAATTTTTTCTCTCGGACGAGTAATCTTTTACAATTGCTCCACAATTTTATTCAAAGGTGTGAAATGGCCTGTTTGTATTTAGACTGTTTTTGGGCCAATATTTATTCTACTGGCTTATAACCAGTGGGTCAAAATCAATATTTTTACTTCTGCTTTTTGCTTCAAAATTTTTGAAACTTCAAAAGCATATATTCAAAAAACTTCTATCACCAATCCTAAATTTTTTTTAATTTTTTTAAATGGTAATAAATAAACATTTATTATTTATTTTCACCTTAACTATTTAATATATAATAAAACATATATATAATGACAATATATGAAATATGAAATTCTTAGGTTGACTTAATTTATATAGAAATAATTTTTGGTTAAAATATGGAACAAAGGGGGCTTTAAACACTAGACCTAATGAACTGGTGGTCTTTGTATGAAATTGGTTGCTGTAGCTAGGTTATCTTTAAGCTCTTATTTTTAAGAGCTTCTGTGGCAGAATACCATAAAACACTGACTTACAGTTTACAAGCAGATTTATTAGCTTCAGTGAGCTAGACTTGGTTCTGTTTTCTCTTGGATAAATTGTTGTGTTTGAGAGTTTGATAGTTTGTTAGTTAGCTTGCTTTTTTACTCGGATACTCCAATTTCCTCTGTTGTTCCATAATGACCCTAGTATAAGTGAAATGATCTTGACACAAATCCACCCATTCCATTTCATTTCCGTATGCCCTTAAAAAAGGTTTTAAGGCATTTATTGGAATTGCCCAGTCTGTGTCAATCTTTTTTTTTTTCTGTCCCAGTATCATGTCTGCATTATAATTTTTTAATGTTTATGGATGCATTTTGATCAAACTTTTAACAAATGTATACAAAGGTTGGGTGATGTGTTGCATGCCATATTGATGAGCGTGTAAAGATCAAGGTCACAAGGTTAAGTATTAGTCTCATTAGACTGCTCGAAGTCTTCATAAAAATACTTATTTTAGACAAAAACAAAATGTTATATAGTGATAATGCAAAAACAAATCTTTTTAAAACAATGTTTTTTGATTTTTTTTTTAATGACCATACATACTTGGCAATTTGCAGTGGTACATGAAAAAGTCCATTTGCAGACAAGGGACCCATTTCAACCTTTATATTTTCATAGGTCATATATGTATATATCATTCCTGATAAAGCATTGAAAAGTATATTTAAACTTTGCTACATGATAGCATTTTGTTATTGTATGAAAAAAAGAGGTTGAAATAACTTCTTGACCTAAAACAGTTACTGACATTTTTTATCAGAGGTTAATGAAAATAGTTCATGTTTTCGAATTTTTCATAGAATCAGTTCTGACACTTTTGAATGACATTTTCTGATAAATTTCTTGATATGTATAAAAGTTATGAATAACTTCTAAACTGATACATCAGTATATATATATATATGTACATTTATCATGTGAGTAAAGGTCAGTATATAAATAAAAGACATTGTTTTTCCTTGTTTAAAATTTATCTGTTAGATTTTGTTCTTAATGGAAAGTTATAAAGTTCATTAATTATTGTGCATTTCCTTAAGATCTTTGGATTTTTTTTATTGATGTTTTCAATTAAATCACAACTTTTAGCTGTAATAGGTGTACATAGAAACTTTAAAAGCATGTGTGATGGAGCAGTTATGTTTGGTTTTAGCTTCAGTGAATGTAGAGGTAAACTTTTAAATCTGCATTAAGGTGTAACCATTCAGTTTTTGGCTGTGATAGGTGTATAGATGATAAAACTTCCATATAATCATCAGTTATATCTTATATTGATATATAATATACTTTTCTATTGCCGAGAATGATTACTTTTGGTTTAAGTAGTAATAATAATTATATTTTGGTAAACTTTTGGATTTCCAATGGTAGTTTACCATTGGTTTTAAAAATAATATTTATATTTTGATAAACCCTTCATTTACCAGTTGGTTGTTACCATTGGTTTTAGTAGTAATAATTATATTTTGATCAACCTTTCAGTTGCCAGTGGGTGGTTACCATTGGTTTTAGTAATAACAATTATATTTTGATAAACCTTTCATTTACCAGTGAGTGGTTACCATTGGTTTTAGTAGTAATAGTTATATTTTGATAAACCTTTCAGTTGCCAGTGGGTGGTTACCATTGGTTTGAGTAATAACAATTATATTTTGATAAACCTTTTCAGTTGCCAGTGGGTGGTTACCATTGGTTTTAGTAATAACAATTATATTTTGATAAACCTTTCATTTACCAGTGAGTGGTTACCATTGGTTTTAGTAGTAATAGTTATATTTTGATAAACCTTTCAGTTGCCAGTGGGTGGTTACCATTGGTTTTAGTAATAACAATTATATTTTGATAAACCTTTCAGTTGCCAGTGGGTGGTTACCATTGGTTTTAGTAATAACAATTATATTTTGATAAACCTTTCAGTTGCCAGTGGGTGGTTACCATTGGTTTTAGTAATAACAATTATATTTTGATAAACCTTTCATTTACCAGTGAGTGGTTACCATTGGTTTTAGTAGTAATAATTATATTTTGATCAACCTTTCAGTTGCCAGTGGGTGGTTACCATTGGTTTTAGTAATAACAATTATATTTTGATAAACCTTTCAGTTGCCAGTGGGTGGTTACCATTGGTTTTAGTAGTAATAATTATATTTTGATCAACCTTTCAGTTGCCAGTAAGTGGTTACCATTGGTTTTAGTAATAACAATTATATTTTGATAAACCTTTCAGTTGCCAGTGGGTGGTTACCATTGGTTTTAGTAGTAATAATTATATTTTGATCAACCTTTCATTTGCTTATGAGTTGTTACCATTGGTGTTAGTAGTAATAATTAATTTTGATCAACCTTTTAATTGCCTTTGGGTGGTTACCATTGGTTTTAGTAGCAATAATTATATTTTGATCAACCTTTCATTTACCAATGAGTCACAGGTTACCAATGGTAATTTTTCCAGTAGCAATTACTACATATGGTAAAACCTTTTAATTATTGGAATGTTAACCATCAGTTAGAGCTGAAATAGACGTGTATTATAAACTTTGTAATTGTCATTGACTACCATTTGTTTTAGCTGTAATAGGTTTCAGTTGTTGTTGTTTACCTTGTGTTTTATCTGCCATGTTGCTGAATGGTGTAAACTACGACTTTATGATTGGTTGGTTGCTTGTATTCTTTCAATTATTAGTAATGAGAGCAAGTTTATTAATCTAAGAACAACTTCCTGCATCCATAAGGTTAGAAAGTGTGTATTATTGTCTTCTTTGTATTGGTGCCAATCTGTAGTGACTTTTTGAAAAGGTGCTAGCTCATGAAATCAGTATGCCAAAGAAAAGCATATCACTCTCCCAGTCACATTATCCTAGCTGGCACCAGGTAAACCAGTGCTGGGCGAGGTAGCAGTATCTCAAATTTTAAATTCTTATGTATCACCTGGTTGGGGTTTGATCCCACAACCTTCTACCCTTGAAGCATACACTACCTTTAAGTCACTAAAGTGGTTCCAGCTCACAAACCACAACACCTCTCTTCCTGTACCTGAATACTGTGTGACCCTGATAGTTGTTTTAGCTCCCCATTACAAATACAGAAGAACTCACCTGACCCGGTTTCAGCATCAGCAACTAATGTTAAATAAACTATATGGTTTGAATTAGTATATGGACTGTATATGTAAGCCTGTGGGCTTTGTGGTTCATCTCTTGTTCGTTTGATATCTGTATGATACTGACTACTTTGCCAGACATAAAATTCCCATTGCTTCTTGCTTTTGCATGAATGCATGAATAAATTCTGAAATCAATACATAATTGAGTTTAACTTTTTCAATCTGTGATTTAATAATCATTAACCAGCTCTAAATGCTGAGATTACAAAAAAATGTATTTTTGAATATTGTAGAATCAATTACTCTAACAGGCAGGAAATTATTGGCGATTCTTTTAACTATCTAAATATCCTCTATCAGAGATTAATCTGATCATTTGATATCTCTTGTGTCCTGACATCGATTCAAAATATAAGGAAGATGTCCATTTTCCATACTTTTGTTTAAAATTATTATCTAATTAGATCTTCACCTAAAATTGATGTGTTTTATTATTATGCAATAATTAATAGTTACGTGTAATTTGAAAAAAAGTTACAATATGAAACAAATGTACTGTGAAACTTGATTGCTAGAATTTGTTACCGAGTCAAATTTTGATTTAGATTTGAGTTAAAATTTTAACAAAGATATTATAAGCTGTTAAAAATGCTACTTGTCATTAAGGGGAGGGGGGTAGTGGACACTGGAATGCCCAGAGAAAACCATTGACCTTAAAACAGCAAATTGACATTCTCACACTGGGAAAGATTAAAGCTAGAGAAAAATAATGAGACTTCTCCAAAAATTTTAACTTATTCTGTTCATAGGGCAAATTTTTAGATAATTTTACAAAACAGTAATCTGACCATGTTCAAATAATCCCTTCTTTACCCTCGAAAAAAAATCAAATATCATGTAATGAGTTTAACTTTTGGGACACTCACACCTCATGAAGCTTAATTTGCATATCAATACAATTTACCTTACATGCCTCTGAATACCCCAATAAAATTTTGTGGTTCTATAGATAAGTAAATTTATTGCAATTTTGTGAAATGTTCAAAATTTCCCTAATGTACAGAAAAGACTGGTAAAGTTTAATGATTCAGATAAAGTAAATTAGTTAGGTATATGTTTTTTTTTAAATATTATATCTGGTATTTTTATTAACAAATACAAATTTAACATTTAAAAAAATATTTAAAGTTTCTTTGTCACTTCAGTTTCTGGAAAGAGAATGGATGCTTATATGTGTTGTTTGTCAGGCAACTTGTTTAATGCCTTTGGTTTTATTTGACCATTCAGGTTTTCTCCACCATTTTATAACTAATGGCCTAGATATAAGTGAAATAATGTTGACTGGAGCAAAAAAAACCCCACCAGTTCTTTACTACAATTTGCCATCAGACTTGCTTCAATTGTGCACATCAGGCCCCAGTTTCACAATCATTCACTTGCTTGAGTGTACACTCAACTGAAAATTCTGGAATATTTTATTGTCAATTTTTAAGACACTACACAATTAAAATTGAATATCTATGTCAGAGACATATATTACAGAGATTGGCAACTCGGCCCACTCTATTGATCGTCACACGGCGGCTATTCATATGCAAATTAGCTACCTACATCTTAAAGATCCCGGTGAAGTCACAACGGAGTCTGCGCGTCGCCAGGGAAGCCAATTCACTTAGGTACATTTGGGATTGGATTGACCTGTTAGGTGTCGGTGGATTATTGTTTTGATTGCAATAATATATTGTACTGACATCCCGTTTATTGAGATCGAAATGATGAGAATTTTATTTTTTATTTTTTTGTCGCCAGTTAGTCGGTTAAAGACAACAACTTTTTACGTGGAAAGGTATGCAGAGATCATTATATGTTCCGTCTCAGTATCAATACAAGATGTCGAAATCAGACTTTCTTTCCTGAGACGATGATAAAGATTTGGACATTTTACTGGAAGATTATACCAATTTTGAAACCGGTTATGAAGACGTTAATGATCCTGATTTTAATTGCAGTAATGACGGATTGGTCGAAGCTAAAAAAAAGTCCATCAAAACGTGTAAAGTTAGTGATGAAAACAGAACCCTTGTGTCAAAAAAGGCAAAGATTTTACTTGTGGTTTTTATATTTTAATAAAACAAATAAATTTGCACAGAAAAAAGTCTGCAGAATTTATAAATATGAAATATGACTATGAAACTGTCGTGAACTACGAGTCCATAAACTTTACCCGAGGGAATTTACAATTTTTTTCAATATATTCACAACTACGGTCCGCCATTTTCCCTACCGAAATTATCAATTTGAAAAAACGTTAATTTTCTTACTTGTGGTTTTTCTATTTTAATAAAACAAAGAAATTTGCACAGCAAAAAGTCTGCAGAATTTTAAAATATGTAATATGACTATGAAACTGTCGTAAACTACGAGTCCATAAACTTTACCCGAGGGAATGTTCGATTTTTTTCAATTATTCCCAACTACAGTCCGCCATTTTCCTGACCAAAATTATCAATTTTAAAAACCGTTTTTTCCTACTTGTGGTTACTCAATTTTAATAAAACAAATAAATTTGCACAGCAAAAAGTTTGCAGAATTTAAAAGTATGTAATATGACTATGAAACTGTCGTGAACTACGAGTCCATAAACTATACCCGAGGGAATGTTCAATTTTTTCAATTATCCACAACTACAGTCCGCCATTTTCCTGACCAAAATTATCAATTTTAAAAACATTATTTTTCTTACTTGTGGTTTTTCTATTTTAATAAAACAAAGAAATTTGCACAGCAAAAAGTCTGCAGAATTAAAAAATATGTAATATGACTATGGAACTATTGTAAACTACGAGTCCATAAACTTTACCAGAGGGAATGTTCGATTTTTTTCAATTATTCCCAACTCCGCTCCGCCATTTTCCTGACCAAAATTATCAATTTTAAAAACCGTTTTTTCTTACTTGTGGTTACTCTATTTTAATAAAACAAATAAATTTGCACCGAAAAAGGCCTGCAGAATTAAAAAATATGTAATATGACTATGAAACTGTCGTGAACTACAAGTCCATAAACTTTACCCGAGGGAATGTTAGATTTTTAATTTTTGTCCCGGTTTTTTTTTTTTGTTTGTTTTTTTCTTTCTGTCGGTGGAAAATTTATTGAAATTATACCCCGTTTATCTATTCAAAACTTATGAGATTACAATCCGATAATCGTAGATCGATATCCTTATTTTCAATGTCAATGAATTTAAAGAATACTTATATTGATTGCTATCAAAACATTTTTAATCAAGTTTTATTGGAAAGTCGAAATTTTTCAATATGGCCGATGGATACTTTTTTCAGATCACACGAGATTTTATTACCGCCGCGAGAATGAACAGGCTCCCTTCTGTAAAATGCTGTACTTGCCAATTCCTGTAATATATGTCTCTGATCTAATGTTATATTTAAATTGTTTATTGTAGTTTTATTGAGTAAGACAAAATATTGTCTCATAAAACTTTAAATTTTTAACATATTGATGAGAGAAAAATGGGAATATTTGAGTTGAGTGTGCACTAAGTTGAGTGGATGATTGTGAAACTGGGGCCAGTACTTTACTCCAATTAGGCATCTCAATGGCCTCATTTGTGCTATAAAGTTAAACTCATAAGTCAGCAGCTGATAAATGATATTTTATAGAAGGGTAAAAATTTGCCAAATAGTTTTAGAAATGATTATTAAACCAATTTTTATATTAAATATTTATAGACATTGAAACTTGTCAGTGTATGAAGCTTAAAATTGAACACATAACAATCAAAAAATTATTATCCTTTATTAAAGGAAAAAAAAAATCACTGCTTCATTGTAGTTATGAAGTTCAAATGTTAGCTATACTTTGCTTAGGGAATTCCAGGTATTGATATTTGTCGATTACAATGACAACAAGCTCGGAATCTATTGAGCTATTAACTTGTTAAATTTAAAAGCCTCCACATTATATATGAAGTAAATATTGACTGTTATAGAATATCTGTATTTACTTTCCAAGAAAAAATGTTTTGTTATCATATGTAAAATGTTGACTTAGAAATCTGATCATGTTTAGTTAGGCTTAGGGGCTTAGTAGTCATTTCACAATGCAGTCTGATTTTGATGAAGCATAATTCTTTTGATGTTAAATTGCCTGAAGTCAGTCGTTAATTTACACTTTGAATTCATTAAAAATGGTCTACTTTTTATGTACCTGCTGATGTGCATCAAAATGTGGAAATAATATATTACTTGTGCTTGTGGAAAAAAGTTACCATGAAAAAAAGTAATCATAATGTACTACAGTCTTTTTTTTTTTTTAAATTTTATAATTTTTTTCTAGTTATTCAAAGTTAAAGAGTCCTAATTTTAGGTTAATTTTTTATTTTGTTATTTTTTTTATTTATTTATTTATTTATTTTATTGTTATTATTTTTTTTTTTTTGGTTAAATACGGTTAAACTGACATTTTGATTTGAAGGATTCTAATGTTAGGTTTAAAAATCTGAGGGGGGGGGGGGGGGGTCCAAATAAAGGGAATATTGGTCTTAGAAATTTGATATGATGTGTATCATATTGTACAACAGTTTTTTGTTAAGTTGAAGGGTCCTAATGTTAGGTTTAACAAATTAGGGAGTCGAAATAAGAGAATTTTGGTCTTCGAAATTTGATTTTATTTGTACATGTATCATAATTGTACCACAGTTTTTTGTTAAATACAGTAAAAAAAGTCAAGTCCATGTGTCCTAGTTTTAGATTAAAAAAATTGAGAAGTTTGCATAAGTGAATTTTGATCTTAGGAATTTGATTTTGCATATTTAGTTTTAAGACACAGCAGTATAAATTGCAAATCTCAAGTGTTTTTAGTCACAAGTGTCAGTTTATAATGAATAATAGCGTAATCTATCACAATGACTTCTAAAAGTAACAGCCAATTTTAATTTTATTCCAACATAATTCAAAATTTAATATCATCAGGTACAAAATCAAATTACCCATAGTAATACATATACCTATAGTATATTTTCACTGAAAAGTTTATAACGTGGGTCTCAAATTAGGTTTGAATAATTGCTTATATTCGAATTACGAATTACAGAGTTTGAATAAAAGTTTTTTAATAAAAATTATAGTGCTTGGGTGTTTGGACAAACTTAGAACTTGAATAACCTATGGTATTAGAGAATTTGAAGTTTAAATAACCAGAGTTCCACTGTGAAAATGCTTCATTTGTATATATTTTCATTTGCCTTGTGAAATTCCCATAGCTGCAAGCTTGAGAGCCGTTGTAATTATTACTGACAATGAATGCAAAAAATTTTGTCACTCCGTGTATGAATACATATAAAATGCAATACACAATCCGGAACTACATTATCGTAGGTAAACAAACATGACTGTCACGTCACATTTGTTTACATTCAAGACAAGACTGAAAAACACATTTACGAGATATTACAAAATAAAATCAAAGAAATTTTTGATAACATATATAGGCACCTGGCTGATATTCACGGTAATATTGACATTGTGAGAGACAGAGTGGTGTTTTTGATGGCCTGTTGAAAGAACAGAAAACAGATCAGTCAAAACCATCAAACGACAAAAAATTTTGAACAATCGGATCTTTGAAAAAATTCTTCCTACCTTGACAAAGCTGCTATTTACCCTATTATTTTGAGACAATGTGTAATGGTACAACTTGTCAATCAATTTTGTGTCTCGCGGGATGTAAATTTCAAGTGATGTAAATTTCAATTGGAATTAGATTTACGCATGTATGCCACATCCAGTGAAAATTGTCTGTTTCAAATGCTGTGTTTGTTGATCGGAAAAACTGAAAAATCATCTACATGCTTTTAATCAATTTACAAGGGATGCAATAGGAACTCCTCAAAAGTATAATACATGGTTTAAGTACTACACAACTACTTGCTAACCTTAAAACGATAATTTTCTAAACTTTGAGAGATATTTGCACCACACCAGGCGTAAAGTATACTTCTCACTGCTTTGCTGTCGACATTTGAATGATACCGAGTATGAAGCTCGGCACATTATGTTAGAGTGAATCTCAACCTAACAATGTCGACATTCCAGAAGGAATCTCTCGGTAAATCCCTGTCTACTCACATATCACAGATTCGAAACCCACATGCTTGGCCATTGAAAATTATCCCTCAGCTACAGCTACCCCCTTCCCGTTTCAGATTCACAAATTTCACTTCCGACATTTAGCCAGCAATCTTTTACTCCAAACTTCTTTGCAAATTGAAATGGGGCCACACAGGTGCACCTGATTTTCGACTGAAATATAGTCCACAAATAACAACACATTTATCATTGATTTTCAATTTTTTATATATTATTTATATCCAATATTCTAAAAAATTCTTTGTGTTAATAAAAAATCGAGAAAATACCATCAAAATACCTGATAACAGTATAATTTTTCAAACCAAAACTCCCCGTTGTTACCCCACATTAAAAATATTACGGATTAATGATGTGTCGTTCTCGGTCTTAAATTCAGTTGTTGCGTCTACTGGACTCCCCCGATGTGCATGTGTTATAGATGGGAATTTTTTTTTTTTTTACAATAAATGAATAATTTTTTTTAAAAATATTAAACGAAAATATAACAATTGAACTGTTTTAAAATGGTGTTCATTGTCAGTATGAGGGCAACAACTTTGCAAGCAAACTGTTCATAACGCGCTAATGCTCGTTATTCCGTTTGCTTGCAAAGTAGTTGCCTTCATACTGACAATGAACACCATTTTAAAACAGTTCAATTGTTAAATACTGTAGTACATGAAACACTATATAAATTTCACCTTTGAGTTACTATGTTATTTGTGATACAGTTTATGAAAAATAAAAAAAATTAATAGATGAATTAAAAATAGATAAATATTTAATAAACAAACAAATAAATTTATAAGTTATTAAAAAATATAAAAAGATAATAAAATTAAATAAGTGAATAAATGGATGGATAAAAGATTAAATCAATAGATAAATAAATATATAAATAAATTAAATTCATAACATTTACAAAATAAATGAAATTAATGCAGGTTTGAAAATAATAAAGAAATTAAATCTCAAAATTAATATCATATTAGTTTACCTGTTAAGACATTTAAAGTTTTCTTCACCTGATTAAATAGTCTTGTGCATAAAATTAATATTATATAATCTTCTAATTACTGTGTGAAATACCTGTGGATAAATCATTGTTAACATTTTACATCACCTGGTTTAATATGAATTTTTTTATTATATCCCTGAATGTAGTCAAACGACAAGTTACCTGTTGTGTGTTACCTGTATACATTGTGTCATAACTTTAAGAGATATTCTTTTAGAAACCTAGTTATTATAACAAGGTAATACAGAAGTTAATTAACATAAGGAACATCTATCAGGATAGGTTTACAACATACTTTATGCTGACACTTAACAAATTGATGGATTTTTAAGGTAGGAAATTTAGTTGTGTTTTTTTTTTTTTTTTTTTTGTTTGTTATATATAAAATTTATATATAGAAATTTTTCACATATTTTCTGTACAGTGGTTAATAAGGTTTAAGTTGTGTGATTGTGGTTTAATGACAATGTCATTGCAATTGTGGTCCTCTAGAATTCATTTTTACAACAGGTCAAGTTAAATACAAATGCAGGATTAGCCGGGGAAATGTTAAACTGTTGATCTCTGACGAATGACAACTCTTTAGAACCTGCAGAACACCAATTGGCTAGCTTTCTCAATTTACTGGAAAATTTTATCTCTGTTACACAAGTCTAGGAATGGTCTTTGTGGCTTAGTTGATAGAGTGTTCTAATAAAACATGTGGGGTCTTAGTATCAAGTTTAGGTCCAACCCTGACTGTTTTCTTTTTCTGCTATTAGCAGAACAAGATATGATTTGTTAAATCCATTTGTTAGTTGAATGTTGTTTTACGTCGCAGCAGGTATTAAACAGGCAAAATCTGAAATAAGCCCAAGGTTTAACTTGGTGGTCAATGAAGTTCAAGGTTGCTTTGAAAAATTGGAAGATAATTTTTAGGGTTACATTCAAATTCAGTGATGCTTCAACCTATATATTTATATATGAAGAGAGAGAAAGAGAGAGATTAAATGTATAACAGGCTATTACTCACAATACACACACACACACACACACACATATATATATATATATATATATATAAATATATATATATATATATATATATATATATATATATATCAAATAAATGTCACAACAACAAATGTTTTTAAAGAATTAGTTTATGGAAAAGACCCATAAAAAGCATTTTAGTCATATATAACCCATAAATACAAGAAAAATTCACAATCCTCCTCAGTTTGCAAACTTATCACATAAATGCACATGCTGTAGTTCATTTAGGTGTGTCTTGATCTTGTTTATTTTTATATTTAATGCCATATAGCTCACCTGACTGAAAGGCCATTTAAGCTTTATGACTTGATGGAATATGTGTGTGGATGTGTATTGATAAAACTTCACAGGAAGGGTTACACGGTGGTTGCTTTTCAAGATTGTCTTTTTGTTTGTCTTGCTACAGAATAAGTCACAGTGACCTAGATTTGAAAATCAAACAATTTTTGTCTGTGACTTCAATTGTCAACTTCTACAGTGTTTTGCTTATATAGTCTATACAAATCTTAAAGAATGGGTTTGATTTTTGTGATAAATTTTTAGCTCACCTGAGCTGAAAGCTCAGATGAGCTATTGCTATCCATCTTCGTGCGTCGTGCGTCGTCAGTCGTCCGTCGTGCGTAAACTTTTTACATTTTAATCTTCTCCTCCAAAACCAGTGGGCAAAATTAGGTCATCTATTTTCAGATTTGCACAAATGGTAGCCATGGGACTCAAAATGGGGAAATTGTAAGGCACTGAGTGGGGAAATTGCTAAAAATTATATATTTATCACTATATCTTGAAAACTATTAACTTTTTGTATAAGCATGTATATCAGAATATTGTAGGTATTGACATGACGATCATTTTGATATATGGTTCAAGGTCATATGTTCAAAGGTCAAGGTCACAGCTGCAAAAGAAGACTTAATTTGCTAATTATCTTGAAAACTATTAACTTTTTGTATAGGCATGTATATTAGAATATTGTAGGTATTGCGAAAACAATCATTTTGATATATGGTATAAGGTCATATGTTCAAAGGTCAAGGTCACAGCTGCAAAAGAAGATATAAATTGCAAATTTTCTTGAAAACTATTAACTTTTTGTATAGGCATGTATATTAGAATATTGTAGGTATTGCGACAACGATCATTTTGATATATGGTATAAGGTCATATCTTGAAAGGTCAAGGTCACAGCTTCAAAAGAAGACTTAAATTGCTAATTATCTTGAAAACTATTAACTTTTTGTATAAGCATGTATATTAGAATATTGTAGGTATTGACATGACAATCATTTTGATATACAGTTCAAGGTCATATATTCAAAGGTCAAGGTCACAGCTGCAAAAGAAGACAAATTGCTAATTATCTTGAAAACTATTAAGTTTTTGTTTAGGCATGTATAATAGAATATTTTAGGTATTGACATGACGATCATTTTGATATATGGGTCAAGGTCATATGTTGAAAGGTCAAATTCACAGCTGCAGGAGATGAGCTAAATTGCTAATTATCTTGAAAACTATTAACATTTTGTATAGGCATGTATATTAAAAAATTGTAGGTATTGACATGGCAATCATTTTGATATATGGTTCAAGGTTATATGTTCAAAGGTCAAGGTCATATCAACATAGGAATACTAAAACTATTAATTATCTTGAAAACTATTTACTTTTTGTATAGGCATGTATATTAGAATATTATAGGTATTGACATGATGATCATTTTGATACATGGGTCAAGGTCATATGTTCAAAGGTCAAGGTCACAGCAGCAGAAGATGACTTAAATTGCTAATTATCTTGAAAACTATTAACATTTTGTATAGGCATGTATATTAGAATATTGTAGGTACTGCGACAACGATCATTTTGATATATGGTATAAGGTCATATGTTCAAAGGTCAAGGTCACAGCTGCAAAAGAAGATGAGCTAAATTGCTAATCATCTTGAAAACTATTAACATTTTGTATAGGCATGTATATTAGAAAAATTGTAGGTATTGACATGGAAATCATTTTGATATATGGTTCAAGGTTATATTTTCAAAGGTCAAGATCATGTCAACATAGGAATACTAAAATTATTAATTATCTTGAAAACTATTAACTTTTTGTATAGGCATGTATATTAGAATATTGTAGGTATTGCGACAACGATCTTTTTGATACATGGGTCAAGGTCATATGTTGAAAGGTCAAGGTCACAGCCTGCAAAAGATGACTTAAATTGCTAATTATCTTGAAAACTATTAACTTTTTGTATAGGCATGTATATTAGAATATTGTAGGTATTGACATGACAATCATATATGGTTCGAGGTCATATATGTTCAAAGGTCAAGGACTTAGCTACATAGGTATACTGAAATTGATTAATGATTTGGAAATTATTCATTGCACTTCAGTTACTTCATGCATATTATATAAGCAACTTATAAATGAAATGTGAGTGGATATATTTCTGATTAAGTTTCGATGGAGTTCTTAATTTGAGAAAACTTTTCAAGTTTCTGTACTTAATATATTGTCTATTGCACTTTGCAAACAATATTGGACATATCTTCAGGTGAGCGTTAAGGCCCATGGGCCTCTTGTTAAAATTTAGTATAGTGTTTTCGATTTGCTTTAAATAAACAATTTGATTTGAAAGCTCAGATGAGCTATTGCCATCCATCTTCGTCCATCATCTGTTGTGCCTTGTCTGAAGTACGTCGCCTGTCGTCATTGTGTGTAAACTTTTAACATTTTTATTTTTTCCCCTAAAGCTACTAGGCCAAATTTAATGTACAAGAGGTATACTTTAGTTATTTCATGTATAACAAGGCACTTAATGGGGAAATTGCTAAAAATTTAATATTTGTCAATTGTCAATATATCTTGAAAACTATAATATTTTGTATAGGCATGTATTTTAGAAAATTGTAGGTATTGACATGGCAATCATTTTGATATATGGTTCAAGGTTATAAATGTAAATGTCAAGGTCACAGCTGCAAAAGAAGACTAAAATTGTTAATTATCTTTAAAACTATTAACTTTTTGTATAGGCATGTAAATTAGAATATCATAGAGTATTATTTTGATATATGGTTCAAGGTCATCAATCAAAGGTCTACTTTTTGCATAGGCATGTAAATTAGATATTGTCATGCTGACCAATTTGATATATGGTTCAAGGACATAGCTGCATAAGTATACTAAAATGGTTACTGATCTGAAAATTCTCACTGAACTACACTCACTGCGTTAATGGGAGGTCATGGGTTTGAACCAAGACTTGAAAGTGGGTAGTGACTGTTCTTTCGCCAAGTACTTGGCATTACAAAATAAAAGTCACAGTTCTTTCAGATGGGAACTTAAAAAAACAATGTCCTGTGTCTTGGTAGGCATGGCACAAAAAAGAACCCTGCTGTATAATGCCATCATTGCAACACACAGGCAAAATTTCTGCAAATTCACCTATAGCTGGTGATGTCTCGATATAAGTAAAATATTCTTGACTGGTGCGTTAAACACAATTACTCAACTCAACTCTCATTGTACTACAGTTACTACATGCACATTAGGTACTTATAAATGAAATGTGAATTGAAATTTCTGATTAAGTTTCGTGGCAGTTCTTGAGAATACTTAGACAGTTTCTCTACTTAATATATTGTCTATTGCACTTTGAAAACAATTTCAGAAATATCCTTAGGTGAGTGTTAAGGCCCATGGGCCTCTTGTTAACTTTTGTGCTTTTTCCACCTTGACTATGGTTTAATGTAGGTTTTAACTTTATGATCCTTAGTACATACCTGTCAAGTCACACACATTGTGCATGTGTTGCACGCATTTTGGGTGTAATTTATGCTCACACACTAAAATTTCACAAACACATGCATTATCAAGCTATCTAAAAACTGACGACATACAGTGCTTGGCCATACATATTGGCGCAAGATGGCCGACGTTATTACGAACTATCCATTGTAGCTGGTATTCAAAATTGTCATTTTGAATAAAATATGTACAAACTTACCTTATGCTGTCAGTATTTAGTGATAAATCCCCTTGCCCTTATCACAGATTGAATTCGCCTTGGGATAGTCCTGTATAATGTCCTAATGTAGTCTAATTATAGTCCACTCCAAATTTCAGTCACAACTCTGATTAAATCTTCCTTCGATTTTATTTCCAAAATTCGTTTATAAATATTATTTTTTATTACTTTCCAGACATTTTCAATAATGTTGAGATCTGGGCTTTGGGAGGGCCATTGGAGTGTTAAAATTTGATTTTCCGTTTTCCACTCAGTGGTCCGACGGGACACATGGCATGGTGTGTTGTCTTCTTGCAGAGTCCATGGGGTATTAGGAAAATGTCTGGCTACAACAGGCCATAAGTTGTCATCTTGAATTGAAACATATTTTTCACTGTTAATGTTACCATCGACTGGAGCGAGTGTCCCTACTCCAAAGTATGTTATACACCCCCAAAACATTGCGGAGAACACAACTTTTCTATCTCTTTGGGGGGTAACCCCAACACAATCTGGATGAAGGCGCTCGTCCTTTTTCCTCCACACCCATATTTTTTTGTCAGCACCGATCTCTACTTTAGTCTTTTCACTAAAAATTATTTTGGCCCAGTTATTTTCTACCCTCCAGTGTAATTTTGCACTGACAAAACCGAATCCGTTTTTCTCTATTGAATGGTCCTATGGTTATTTTCTTAGATACAGGCCTACGTTTGAATATAAATTCAAGTCTTCGCCTTATGGATCTGGACGAATAATTAAAAGTGGAACTATTTTTAAATTTTGCCGTCAAGTCTTTTAAAGAGGATCCCTGGTTGTTTCTCACAATGCGTAATAAAGTTCTGCAGTCTCTCGGCGTGCATCTTTTTTTCCTTCCTCTTCTCGGAATATTTTCAATGTAACCTGGCTCATGAAAACGTTTTAAAAAATTCTGCACTGTCCTTGGCTCCCATCTTTTTTCCTGAAAAACCTTGATTTGACAAAAGGGAAATAAAGAAAAATGTGCAAATTAAATCATACCTTGGAAATTTGGTCCGGATAAGTTTTTTTTGCTGAAATTGAACCGCATGTTATCGGAAAACGTTGTTTAAATTTGACAAAAAATTATCATGACGTCGGCCATTTTTTATGCACCAATATATAGAGCCAAGCACTGTAGATTTATTATTATAAGTTTGGTAACATTTTCAGCAGCCGATACAAAACACGTAGATTCAGTACTATGGACTGATCCGGTAATATTTTGGTTTCTTGTTGCATGTTTTGTAGATTCCGCCACTAATGTTGATGGCTTAAAATTACTGGTGAATGAATGATTTTACACCATTTTTTCCCATTTTTTCTGAGGGGATGCATAGGACTTTAGTTTGTCACACGCTTGACTTTGAAAACCCTTAAACCCTTGACAGCTTTGTTAGTAGTGATGATTTAAATACAGGGTCAAAGGTCATGCTCATGACTATTAATAACTATTAATTTTCCATATCTAGACTTTGTTAAGTTTGAGATTAGAATGTTGAGTTTAATCTTTCCTTAAAACAAACTTTTAATTTGGGTTTAAGGTCAAATTTTAGTTCATGACCTTAAATATTTTCTTTGTACTTTTACTTTTTTTTTTCTTTTTTTTTTTTTTTTTTTTTGGGGGGGGGGGGGGTATTTATTAATAAACTGTGGCTAGACCTTAGATATTTTAGACACAGCATTCTTATAACATGTCATATTTAAATTAAAATTTTGTAGCAGAAGGGTTTTTACTGGAGAACAAATTTTTAAGGTTATTGTAAATGAAATCATTGTTCATTTGTTCGTTTTTTGTTTTTGTTTTTTTTGTTTGTTTTTTTTTTTTTTTTTATCAATGTAGACATCAATTTTTTTTAATGTTTTGAAGTAATGCTTTTCTTAATGAAGTGATGGTCAAAGGTCAGAGTCATGAGATGACCTTATTTATAAAATACACTGAAAATGATGATATGAATGTCCTATGGGCAACTTGTTTGCAGTTGTGACACAAATTTATGACTCTGCAATCAAGAACATACTTTATGTTTCAAGATTTTGCATGTTTAAATAAATTATCCGAAAAAATTTAAAGTTGGTCTTTGTTTGCCCTTACAATTTCTGCAGGAAAAATCCCCTTGGTGTTGTATTGTTTTGACTTTGAATTGGGTCCAGTGAAAAGAGGGCTTTTTCCCTGTTGTAGTTCTCTAATGGTTTACTCATTACTAGTTAATTAACAATTGAACTGTTTTAAAATGATATTCATTGTCAATATGAATGCAAAAACTTTGCAAGTAAACTGAATAATGTGCTATGATTAGTTTGCCTTGCAAAATTTTTGCATTCATATTGACAATGAATACCATTTTAAAACAGTTAATTGTTATATTTTCCTGAAATATTTTTTTTTAAAAATTATTCATTGATTTTAAGTTTAAAAAATTCCCATCTTTAACACATGCACACCGGGAGGAGTCCAGTAGACACAACAGCCACAAAGAACAGGCATGTGCATTTTATACCGTGATCATGATTTCCGACCGAAATATAGTCCATAAATAACAACATATTTATTTTATTCATACTGAAATTAATATTATAATTTTATATCTAATATTCTCAAAAATACATCATGTTAATAAACTGTTCTTGTAAAATGCACTTTTTAGCCATGTCACTTGTGTTGGATTACCTATGCTATTGTAGATCCAGATTGTGTATTGCATTTAACATGTATTCATACACAGTCACATGGTTTTGTGATTTATAGTCTATATGAATGTAACAGTGCTTAAGCTTGGAGAAAATGGAATTGAGTCTATATGAATGTAACAATGCTTAAGCTTGGAGAAAATGGAATTGAGTGTTTTTAATCATTGACTTTTTTGCATAATAAGCAAATGAATCCTTCTTCATATGTTAGAAAATGTCCCTCTCAGTAATGTTTGTGTGAAACTAACATTTCCCGTGTATTTAGAAATCATTAATATCCCAGAGCTGTCAAACCCATTTTGTTAATGGTTACTTGGCTTAGAAAATTGGCAACTAAGTGTTTTTTCATGCATTTAAAAAACCATGGGAAAATATGTAAAAAAAAATTGTAAAAGTCAGAGTTTGTTTAACCTTTTGAAATTGGAAAAATTCACCAAAATATTTAGAAAAATATGGGTCAAAAACAAAGGAATTGGGGTTTATTTTTAGCCCCAAATTTAGTAGACCAAGTAACCCTATTCTCTATCCAAAGTTGCATGTATGTTTATGTTTTTATATAAGACCCAGGTGATCAATCAGGCCCATATTTGGTTTTACACAGAATGTAACAGTATCTATTAATTTTTATAATATTTTATCTTCGGTTTTTATTTTTACATTTGAAACTACAGAGTTTTTATTATTTTTATTATTCCAGACAGTTTCTGAAATGACACAAAAAGTGCATAAATTGTGTATTGGTTACTATGGCAATAAGTGATGTGGCTAGCAATGAAGAAATTACAAATCCTATTGTACCAAAGTTTAATGCAACAGGTAGGTTTTATAACTAGTTCTTTATATAAAGCATCTTTAAAAATCTGTTTGTTAATTATTTTCATCTTATAATATATATTCTTTTGTTTTAATATGAAATGTGAAACTACACCACTTAGTATAGAGATGATATGGATTTTATCTGCCTGTATCATGTGATACATCATGTGGTCTAAGTAAACTGGTTTCTATTGGATGTAAACAACATGTTGCTCCTAATTTCCCAGAATGCATCTGAACATTGAATTGTAAAAAAAAACTTTGCTGGTATCATTTAATACACGAATGCAACAATATACATCTTTTCATTAGTCAATAATACTTCATACCTAAGTTTTTATGGAAGCTAATCTACGCTTTATAAATTTATTCATTTGTTTTTCACATAATTTTCAAACAAACTACTGGTATATTGTACTTCAGTTCTTATCTACTAGTTTTTGTGCAAACAAATCTAGGCTATATGAATTTGAAGGGTCTTCATTTTAGGTTCAAATAATGGGGGGGGGGGGGGGGGGGGGGTTTTGAATAATCGAATAATTGAATTTATAACACAACAATAGACACAACAATATCATATTGCTCATTGGAAGTGTTTTATCGGTGTCAGTTTTTAATTAATAATGTCATGACCTATCATAAATAATTACATAAAAACAGACATATTTATTTCATTAAAAATTAAAATTTAATACCATTGGGTACAAAATCACATGTGGTAATACATACGAGACATACCATAGCCATCCAGAGGGAGAACATTTTTAGCTCACCTGAGCACAAAGTGCTCAAGTGAGCTCTTGTAATTGGTCATTACTTTTGACTGTTAACACTCCTGAGGCCACAATTTGAATACAATCTTAATCAAACTTGCTCAGAATGATCCTCTTGTCAAAAGCTAGCTCAAGTTCACATATGTGACCGTGTCTGGGAAAATCGGTCCAGTTGCGCTATGACGTCAAACTGAGAAAATAGGTTCGAAAGATCGACGTCAGCAAATTGCGCACCTTGTTTTGAATTTTTTTCGGAACTTAACCACAAAACATATTGTGCAACCCAAACCACGTGTTTAAACAATTTATGCTTTATGTATACATATACTAAATTGTAGACTTTGACAATAATAGGATATCTATATTTGTAGTAAAAATTATGAATTTGTACACATATTTACACTTTATTTTCCGTGTCGTATAGAAGTAAAACATTTCCCGTTTCCCATTTCCATACGGTCCTTCTATGTTTGATGATTAATAAAAAAATTGGTTTAAATATCAAATGCAAATCATGTATTTTCCGCTGCATTAATCGTAAGGTTTTTTTTTAAATACATATTTTTAGATTTTGAAATTTAAATTAATTTGCGCAAATATGTAAACATAAATGAAGTTAGTCATACTTAAAAATAACTCTCTCTCTCTCTCTCTCTCTCTCTCTCTCTCTCTCTTTGCGTTTTAGATGCAAGAAACACGCATAAATATACTAAAGATCTGAGTTGTTATTTACATGAGGGAAGAAGATTTCCCTAGTTCTACATTTCTACACGGAAAAGTCTACAAACTAATACAATTGTAAAACGAGGATTCACATACCTTAATTATTGGTAAAATCAATGTTGTACAAAAACGTAATGGTTTATATTGTGTGATATTTTAAAAAGGATATCAATATTCAAATCATGAGGTATAGTCCTACAGGAGCTGGAACTCCTCTGGCCCAAATCGAGAGAGAAAAATGTTTGTGTACGATGATCTAGATCTAGAGTTTGAGGACTGCTTTTAAACTGTCTTCTATTGCGTCCGTACGACGAAACCAGACATGGGTCAATAATTAGACCGTTGCACGATATGTCCATGTACTTTAAATCAAATGCACCTACAAACAGATTTATCAAACATCAACAGATTTTATTTATTTATTTATTTATTTATTTATTTATTTATTTATTTTATTTAGCGTTTTGTAGAAACAATTTTTTTTATTTATTTATTTATTTTTTTTGTTTTTTTTTTTTGAGAAAACAATTAACAAAACTTTTCAAAATTCTTTTCGATATTAAATCTGAAAACTAGACAATGAATTTTCAATTTTCATAATTTTATATTAATACAAAATTTTAGTAGTCAGAATAAAAATATTTCGTCACTCTCCAAGTATTTTACAATTCTTTTTCATATTTAAAACAATCATGGTAGTTTTAATTTTTGTCGTGACGATATAAAAAATCTGTCTTTTTTATTTTATATTTATTAATTTTTTTTTTTTTTTTTTTTTTTAAATTTTTTATTTTTTATTTTTTTTTTAATTATGTTTTTTTTTTTTTGCTTAAAAAAGTTTAAGCACATCAGGTCTAGCTTTCCAAGTTATTGAAACAAAATGATGCAAAAAGCGCAAATTAATACGCACAATATCGACAAAGAACGACAACGAGGACTCTAGTAAAAGTGTTTGTTCTCGGTCGTGTTTGCTCTTGCCAAGTATATATTTTTCAGATGAAAATTTTCTTCTCTCATTAAATATTAAACTTTGTTCCATTTAAAATCATTTCTCGTAGATCAGGTAAGAAAATTACAAAATAAATATGCATGCCCCGAGATCATCTTCTCTTCCGGAAAAATTCAACAACGGCGCACACTTTTACATGGTCATAGATTTCAATTTAAAAAATAATGCTAATAAATTTTAAAAAAACCGTAAAACATAACTGACATCGGGTAGGAGGAATCTGATATTAAAGAATCAAAGTTCGGCGAAATATACTACTCAAAATTTGCTAAAGATCAATTCTTTATTTTAAAATTATTTTATTAAATTTTCAAAAAAAAAAAAAAAAAAAAACACATTGGTTTTGCACAAAAACATAAATAAAACTTAGTAACCAATATGCTACTGTTTCCGTGTAAATTGATTTGATAAGTAATGTGTGAAAACGGTTTCGGTGTGAACTAATACACCCGTGAATTTCTGAGTGCCACTAGCTGTACTGAAACCCAATTTGGTTCAAATTGTCAGATTAATGAAATTTTAATCAAATTAATTTTTTAAATATGCCTCAAATAAGGTTAAAAAGACTATTAACAGATACCTAGATGAATTGCAAAACGATATTTCATTGAGTGATATCTAATCAAGAACTCTTCAAGAGCTTAAAGATGTGCTTATTGAAGAATGAGACATACTTCCACAATTTGAACCTGAACAAGACGCCGATGTAGAACTGTTACTGATGCGAGGGAAAGACATACTCACTATTGAATATGTTTGTAATGAGTTTATCGTTATTTATGAATTTTCACATGTAATGATTCATGCAGTTGATTTAAAGAATTGATGGTGGTGCGATTAATTGTTGCATTTTTTTAATCTTGTATAATTAAATAAATGAATTTTTTATGCCTTGTTAATCAGTTTTTGTTTGCATTACGCTGATGTGTTTGAGATTAAGACTATAATTTTTTTTAAAGGACGAACATCCGTTGTTAAAATTATGATTAGATTTAAGCATTTCTGTTGATATTAAGTTTTTTGCGTATGTCCGGAGGGGGGGGGGGTGCCAAAAGTCGGTTCAAATCAAATGTCTGTCCCTGGTGTAAACATAAAGCAATGCAGAAGTGCAGAAGTGCACAAGGGGTGAATTTTAGGCGCTAGTTCATTGTGACGCTGAGTTGTTGTTGCACCGCCAGTTTATTATACCCCCGCAACGAAGTAAAGATGTGTATTCGAATCTCCTTGTCTGTCAGTATGTCCGTCCGTCCGTCTGTCTGTACATCTGTAGACACAATTTGTCTGGAGTTTAATTCAGTTAGGTGTGATCCAATTTTTCTGAAAATATGCATAGATGTTAGGCATCATTAAAACCTGTTCACCCGCAACTATCAGTTTGGTCGGATGAATTTTGTGGTTTATTTCCATTTCCAACTTAGAATTTTTCACACGTACAATTTGGCCATACATACAATTTGTCCAGGGGTTTATTTAATTATGTAGGATCATTTTTTCCGAAACTATGCATAGATGACAAGCATCTTAAGAACCCATCACCCGGGATCAAATTTCTCCACCAACAATTGGGAGCGGGGGTATTAGTCTCCTTCAGGGACAGTTCTAATTAATATAAGATGTAATAATGATGCTGTAGCAATATAAAGACACCCCGAATGTACACATTATTAATTGTGCCACTTGTTTCTGAACTATAACTGTTGGTCATCATTTAGTATTGAATCCAACTAAAGATTATAATGTATGATTTTGGTGCATTTTGTTTCTGTGTAAAAAGAATGTGATTTAACAAGCCATTTATCTTTGATGAATTAAAATGTTATCCGTTACATAGGCCTATGGCCATGTGTATTTCCAAAGGGTTTTTTAGTTTCATATGTATATTTAGTCATTTTTATAAAAAATAATCAATAAAAAAAAAAAACAACTAAATAAAATAAATTTGGTTAAAATTTACACTTGACTTATTGCTACTTATATAGTTTTTTTATTTTCTTCATAACTGCAAGTCCAATTTTTTCCAGTGTCATATATTTCATCATTGATAAATTGTACATGTATCTGTAATATGTTGTAACCAACTTCTCAAAAACAACCCGTCAATAAATTCCAATATAGCTTAAATATCAATTATTTTTAAGCTTAAATATGCAATTCATGAACAAAAATTTGAGTACAGACATTAGATCATGAAAAAAAAAAATTGTCAGCTATATAATTTAAACTGTTAGGTTATAATTGCGTATAAATTCTGATATTTTGCATTTTTTCATCTCATGCCCCATTTTACAGTTACCATAGTAACAGATTTGTGGTTAAGAAATAAAAAAAATATAATAAATTTGATTTATTCAGGGGTTGTAGTTTCATTTTTATCGCAAATGCATGACCACAGAATTAAGATTTAGGTCATGTTTAAGTTGCAGAATTTTTGTGCATTTTTCAAGACGTTAAAACGTAAAATCGCAATTTTACTACATGTATTTATTTTTTGGGTAAAATAAGAAAATATTTAATCGTTCATAACTAAAGAAATAGTTGAAATATTCATCTCAAATTTTCAGGATATGTTATTGAGTCTTAATGCTTTCGAAAAATGCAAAAATATGAAAATGTGATTTTTGCGCATCTGGACCCATTTTCCCAGGCACGGTCACATATGAGCAATGTTGGGTCAATAAGTAGGTTACTAGGTCAAATAATAGAAAAACCATGTTATAACTCCTGAGGCCCCAATTTGAGTGTAATCTTCACAAACTTGCTCAGAATGATCCTCTTGACAAAAGCTACCTCAAGTTCATTATGGGCCATGTTGGGTTAATAAGTAGGTCACTAGGTCAAATAATAAAAAAACTGTAATAACACTCCTGAGGCCTCAATTTGAGTGCATTCTTCATTAAAATTAATCAGAATGATCCTCTTGACAAAAGCTAGCTTAAGTTGTATATGGGCCTTGTTGGATCAATAATTAGGTCACTAGGTCAAATAATAGAAAAACCTTGTTAACACTCCTGAGGCCCTAATTTGAATGCAATCTTCATCAACCTTGCTCAGAATGATCCTCTTGACAAAAGCTAGCTCAAGTTGGTATATGGCCCATGTGGGGTCAATAAGTAGGTCACTAGGTCAAATCATATAAAAACCTTGTTAACACATCTGAGGGCTCAATTTTAGTCCAGTCTTCATCAAACTTAGTCAGAATGATCTTCTTGACAAAAGCTAGCTGAATTTTGTTTTCTGGTTATGTTGTTTCATTAATTAGGTCACTAGGTCAAATAATATAAAAACCTTGTGATCACATATGAGAGCTCAATTTTAGACCAATCTTCATCAAACTTGCTGAGATTGATCCTCCTGACAAAAGCTAGCTCAGGTTTGTATATGGGTCATGTTGGGTCAATAAGTAGGTCACTAGTTCGCAATATAGGAAAAATCTCTATTAAAATAGAAGCTCCAGTTTGCCAAAATCAAGCTGAGTGTACATCATTTTCAGGTGAGCGTCCAGGGCCTTAATGGCCTTCTTGTTAATGATTTTACAGAATTTTAAATGAAACAAAAGGAACTTCTAGAATTGAAATATGAATAAGGCATAAAACTGTCTGTGTCAACCTTTATTACAAAATAATATTTTCTTTTTTAATTTCCCAACTAGGCCATAAAAATATTTGATAAATATTCAGATGCTGTTTTTTTTTTTTTTTAAATTTTTGATGATGGTTATTGTGGTCAACTGAATTCTTTTTATCGTTTCCTTGAGTATTGCTACACACATGCAGGTCATTTTCTGTTACACCTGGGATTATAATTACTGTTTAATTAAACAGTTGTGATTAATTATTGTGATTAATGATCAACATGGCTTATGATGGACAATACATGACATACACATGTCTACATAATGACAGTCAGTTATGCTTGGGTAGCACAAATGGGTAAAAGGGAAGCCATACTTGTTTGTATTAAAATGTACAGGTGAGAGTAGTTTTTTTTTTTAGAAATGAATAAAAATGTCAACTTCGAATTTTTTGGGGTATATTTCCACTAACAGCCTAATGCAGGACTTAAATTAGGTTCGAATAATCACAGATATTTGAATTATGAAGTTAGGATAAAAGAAATTTTTAAAAAGAAATTATAGTGCAGGGTAGTCAGGACCTACCGAGAACTTCGGTTAACCTAAAGTATTGGAATAATAGAAGTTCGAATAACTGAAGTTTGACTGTATTTGTTTTTCACATGATTTCACAAAAAAAAAGAAAAAAAATTGTGGTTTGTTATTGGTGTTTTTGCCGTTGTCCTCAATTTTCTTCATTTTGGTGGTTATAGCCTGCTGAGCTTATGGCATTGTGAAACATGCATGATGTATCTGCAAATTTCCTCTTCAATTCTGAAACCTCTGTCTGAAAAGGACCTATGGCCTGAAAAAAACCTCTGATCTGAAAAAAGAAAAAACAAAGTTTGAAAGGAAATCCATGTTTGATACAGATTAAAAAAAAATTCTGACTTGGTTGTCCTAAAATTAGGATGGCTACCATTGCTTGAAACTAGAAAGAAAGAAAAAAAAGATAAAGATGTATATATAACAGATTATTTCATTTGATTCAGATTTGATTTATCAAAAGTAGATGTATAACTATTTAACTTATGTATCAGGTTTTATGGATAAATTTTTTTTATTAACTAATTTTCAGACAAAGCAAGATGTTGACCAGTTTAACAAGTTTCTATTCAAAATATTGTCTAAAATCACCAGGACAAAGTTATGTGAATTTGGTGAGGAATGTCCATGGTTTCTGTAGTTTTACACAAATGTTGATAGATATCTTGTTTTACACTGATGAATCTCATTATTTTTTTTTTTTTCTCAGAAGTGTTGGTAGCTGTAAGCAGTAATTCATCTGACGTCTTGGTATGGGGTTTTGTATGTGCCTGTGTAACCTTGTTTGGACTCGGTCTGGCTACATGTAAATACTTCAGGTAGCAATATAGATATGATTTTTAATATCTTTTTACAGAAATTTTTTATCAAACACATTTTAGTAGAATGGAGTGATGTCCCACATCCCAGTCAAGATTTTTTTCACATATATTAAGGCAGGCAGTTCTGGAATGGTGGAAGTATCTGAAGTGAAATAAGCAACCCAGTCCTTTGACAAGTGGGTCCTTCAGATGAGGCCTTAAAAACTGATGCTTCATGTCATGGCAGCCGTGGCTCATTAGAGAACCCTCCTTGCATTTTGCCCTAAACACACTACAATGGTAAAAATTTCTGCTGCTTCACCTATAGCTGGTGATGTCGTGTTACAAGTAAAATATTCTTGACTGGGATGTAAAACACTTTTAAATTAGTTTTTGACAGCTAATTTACAATGTTTTTTTTTAAACTATGGTCTTTTTGAGTGGGATTCGAACCTGAATTGTGAGAGCCATTGTGATCCATAAGCATGTATTTTTTGGACCACATGGCCACTGAATGAACACCTGGTGATTTGCAATGAGAAGCTGTAGCATTAAGGGTCAATTTACGTGTACTCTAAAAAGTCACCGTAAATGTTCACTTGTAGCAAAGAGATGAAAAAGAGACGCATACACTGATGTACTACACTATGCACTATATCATAATGGTTAATCCCTTAGAGACATAAAAATGGTTTCGCAGCAAAGAGCTGAGAAAACTGGAAATGCAAAATTAGAAACAATATTACACCTGATTAAACCATAAGAAAAACTAATTTCATTGCTGTCTTTAGAACAGTTTCAGCTTTACTTTTTCCAAATTTTCAGCCCCTTAACTCTTGGATTTGTTGTTAAATGTGGTTGGGTCACAACAACAACAATAACAACAACAACAACAACCAAAATAAAGTTCTGTCTCAAACATTTGTGATTGTACCTGTATAATTTTATACTTTATTTTGACAGGGACAAATATGAAAAGCCAGAAAACAAAAGAAAAAGGAAAGAGAGGTCTGATCATGACAAGAGAGGTATATATTATAAATATGTTTTAAATTATATAAAGCTGGTGTATTAAGCCATGTTTATTATTAAAATTTGCAATTTAATATACATATTTAAAAACTAGAAATTTGTGTTTTGTAGAAATCATGAGTTGGATTACCAAATATAAGATATTTTTTTTTTTACTGTTTAATGAAGATATTTTTGGCTAAGTTCATAGTCAAATAATTTAATTTGACAAAATATTTAAATGATTTCATTGGTTGTTAGGTGAAAGTAGGTTTGGTTTATTTCTCAATGATTGAAAGCTTATTAGTCATGCTCTCTCATGTGTTCTGTGACATATCAGATAGTGTTGATGGTCATTCAAATTTATGCAAATTAGTTTTTTTCTTGTTTTTTTTCAAATTGTTTTGAAGTTATCAAAAGCCAAAATTTGCATGAAGTTTTTTCTCTTATTTATATTAGATGTCTTTAAAATTCATCTTTGAAACTGATGTCACTAAGAAAAAAAAACTTAAATGGACACTGCACATTTTTACGTAATCGCAAGGCAAATTACATACTATACACAGTGTAATTTAGCTTATTTCTTAGTGACCTGAATGAAAATCAGATACAATGGTTCAGTTTTATTTTTGCATAAATAAAATCTGTCTTCAATAATATGATGCAGTTATTCAGACTTGGGTTTTTACCTTGCTTTGGAAGCTAAATGCCCAGATTTGTAGATAAATCCTTGATAATCCCCTGCCTAAAACCTAAGAAATGCAAAATTAGTGTGAAAATGAAAAAAAATTTGAAATAGGATTTATAGAAAGTTGGTTGAAGTGTTTTTTATTTGTATGAATTACACATTTTAGGAGCTTGGTCGGAAGTATATATATTGGCTGGTGAAATTTAGAATTTGTTTGTTGCATTGCCATGGCTACCAAACAAAATCAAGGTGATTCAGGGGTGCAAAAATCTTATAAAATCTTCTTTTCCAAACTGATGATGGTAGAAAAATTTGTGATAATGTGATAGCTTGGTCGGAAGTATATATGGGCTGGTGAAATTTAGAATTTGTTTGTTGCATTGCCATGGCTACCAAACAAAATCAAGGTGATTCAGGGGTGCAAAAATCTTATAAAATCTTCTTTTCAAAACTGATGATGGTAGAAAAATTTGTGATAATGGAGTTTCAAGGGTCTTAAGACTATAGTTTGTTCGTTTTGTAAATCCAACTCAAAATGAGTTATGCATTTTTTGATAAAAAAATTTATATCTTTTGAAATTATATTCAAATTGCTATAGCTGATGAGTTATGTTGTTATTTTAATAAAAATTTTATATCTGTAGAAATTACATTCAAATTGCTAAATCTTTTTATTATATGTGACCAGGCATGAGATTTTGGGTCCAAATGAGGTACCTGGGCAAAAATGAGATAATGGCATATTCTTTTAGCCTTTCAACTTGTGTGCATATTCTGAAAGTTTCACTGCAAAATTCCTTGTAGTTTTGTGGAAATAGTAGCTTTCGGAAACCATGGCGACAGCTTTAATTTCAGGTTTTTTTGAAGGAATGTATTTTACAAAAGATTTAATATCTATTTTCTGGATGCTAAACATCAAACAAAATTTATTATACATGCAACATTGACAATTAAAAAGGAGATCATGTCTTCCTAAGAAAAAATGACAAGATTGGAGAATTTATATATATATATATATATAAGTAGTCAGTTGCCATGGCAACATAATTTTAGAACAATCTATCAATTATACTGACAATATTAAGCAAGAGTTGCCATTCAAACATTTTAAAACATCAAATACCCATAAAAACAACATTTTGAGATCCTTTTACATAATAAATAAACAATTAAATCAATCAATCGAATTAAATAAGTCAATCAATTCAAAATCAATCAACCAATCAATCACTGTATGCATAATCTCTTTTACCTTAAATCATAGAAGTATACTTAAGTCTTGAAATCTATTGACAAGTTTTGAATCAATGTGTCTAAAATGCTCACAACGGGTGAGAAAATGAAGCTTAAAAACAAAGTAAATATGTTATACTTTTTTTGACATAAAAGAAAAAAAAAAAACAAAAACAAAAACCATAATGTTGTTTCATCCATAGTTAATGACAATGTCTTAAAAAATAGTGTTCATGAGACTTAAGTCAGAAGGTTTAATGATATGAATGATAAAAACTGACAAAATAGTACCAATTTTGTGTCACTTTGCAAAGGATACATTTCTGTATTATAACCAAATGTTGTCTGCAGACTTGGTTATTATCTTGCAGCAAATTCCCAGGATCAAATTGGGCAAATTGGGAAAGATTTTTCTTTAAAATGACTCATTGTAAAGAAAAGGATAAAGGGACATAACTCCATACGACACTAGCTCAAGCAGCATCATTAATTAATTACATTTATAAAAATAAATCAAAATTTAAAATGACCCTGCAGATGCTATATAATTATTATGAACATTATCTTTTGATCATATCCAAAACTTATTAAATGATATAATTATAATGAAAGGTAAGCATTTTTTAATAAATGTCAAGGTCAGTGGGACAAAATTGTTTGTAAATAAGTCATTAATATGTCATTAAGCCAATTTATAAAAGCCAATTCAGTGATTGGCAACTTCAACTCAGTGAAAAGTCAGTAGTTGTATAGTAAATAGGTTTCATATGTATATTCAGTATACATGTAGTACACTCAAAAATGTTAACAACATTGTGAATAGATCACATGCCGCCTCAGAAACTTTACAGAGCCTGAAATTATATCAAGAATCAATAAAATGTCTCTCATTTCAATCTCATAGTGTAAACTTGGTGATTAACTGTTACAACAATTTTGGGCATGTAATAATGCCACCGCGTGACTTGGTATGACCACAACTCTTGCAGTGGCTACATTTCCGTTTTTTGTCATATTCTTCACTCTGTTCAGCTTTCAAAATTGGTTTGGTGACATCTGGTTTCTTACAAGAGTCCTTGTTATTGCAGTAAGGTGCAACCTCTTCGTACAGGTACCACTGTCGAGCTGGATCTAAGCCTTTTGGAGAAATCACAGCTGGAAGTTCGGGATCCAGATGTGGAAACCTGCAGTTTTGATTTCTTAAAACATTTATTTCTACCTCAGGACTATTAGCATATTCTTTTACAAAAAGTATTCCTGGGTTATGTCTACTCACTCTGTAAATAATGAAGATGAAATTAAGTGTTGTTTAATCAAACCTTTTTCATGAAAAGTAACTGGAAATCTTTTAGACATGTACCATTATATTTTCATTTTGACCTTACAATACTACTCATGTTGCAATGCTAGAGAGCATCTAGTCACTTGTGGTTAAATTCACATCAGTGCCTCATTGAAGACTTTTCCATGACTGACTAAATGAACATCTCCAATAAAACCGGAGATTGTATGGTTTGGCAAACTTAGCATTTGGTCTGATAAGTCCATTTTTCAGATCATTTACTCTTTCTTACAATAAAGTATTTTCAGTGTTCCATTGCAGAGTTTTCCATGACTGACTAGGTGAACATTTCCAAAAAACCCGGAGATGGTTAGATTTTTTTTTTTTGTAAGAAAAAGGCTCAACAGCTTCTTAACTTAAGTTGACAATTGTAAAATGCAAGAAAACTGTCTAATAATTATGACTTTAGCTGTACAAATTTAAATGGGTTTAACAAAAATACTGTATGAAATAATATATTAAACTTGCAAATTGCATTTCACAGGAATTGCTACAAACTGTTGACTTGATGCCAAGTGGTGAAAATAGATAGCAGAGTTTCATTGCTGAATGTCACCAATCACATGTTCCCATGTGAGGATAATATTATAATATAAGAACCAAATATTCTATTTAGCAGTCTTTCTTATGATAATTAAGCTAAATCACTATTCAAGATTGCACAAAAATTCACACATTAACTATTTTCATGTTTCAGTTACAAACCTAAAATGATGGTAAGTTTTCAGATGAGGTATGGGTTTGAAGTATTCTTTCAGGTACTTGCTCCAATCATAAAAAATAACAGGTCTCTGGGCATCTCCCACAAGCTGAGGGATGTTATGTCCATTTCTAGATGACTTTGTGACAGACTCTGCTACTTCTTCTAACGTTTCCACAGTTGACATTCTCCACTTAACCTTCCAGAGTCCAAAATGCCAATCAGGATGGAACTTGGTATGACCTGCTTCCATTAGTGAAAACTGCATTGAATCATGACGAGCTGTCATCACTCGCCAGAGCCCGTATCTGAAATACATAAGCAATCAACAAAAAATATGCAAAATTAAAGTTAATCTGTTTAATATAAATAGTGAGAACATGTATTTTAAAGAACCATAACTCTGTTAAAATTCACTCAACCAGAAAGACATTGCTAAGATGCATAACAAGCTGTCATACTTATCCTTTTTAAATAATGAGTTTCAACAATATTTATATAACCTTCTATTTTGAAGTGTAGTACATTGTTGAAATCGTCCATTCTAAATTTAATAAACACAACAGAGTGACATATGTTTATCTTCCATAAAATGAATCAAAGTGTCAAAGGTATACTTATAAATATTAAGTTTTTTTACCATGTTAATTCCAGAACTTATATTAACAGCAAATCTTACTAAAAACTGCTTTAGATACTAACCCAATTACTGTATTGTTTTTGTTCTGGCCTGAGCAATTATCCATATGTAAATTGACATCTTTTTCTCCATATCCTCTGTTCAAAAAATGATGATGCAACATACTTGCTACTGTATTGGCACCTTTTCCAGTGTATTCAGCCTCGTCTACCAGATAAAATATCTGAGATCCTGTTTAAATTGAATAACAAGAACTAATCAGAGAAAAGGTGTGGAAAAAGAACTGCAGATGGGTGGTGTGCACCAGTGATCACTATAAGAAGTGAATAATATAAACAGAAAATTTGTTTTTTTTTTTCAAAACTGGTGATCTTATTGCAGCTTTAAGGACAACCTCAAAATAAAATGCATATGTTTGGCTGAATTATGAAATCAAATATTTCTTGAATTACCACATGATGGTGTTGTAATGATTTTATGTGTTTCAGTCAAAATTATTTCCCTTATACCAAGGTGGTCACTTTAAGCAATAGAAGACAACCTGAAGAATAAAAAAGAAAGGGTAGAAAAAACATCTTTTCAACTATAAGCTAGCAAAATTTTCTGTCACTTCTTGCTAAAATAAAATTGGAACCACAAAATGATGACATGTTCTTTAACATCAACATGATCAAGACTGAAATTGTTTTTTGGAAAAAATAAACAGGTACAGCAATACATTGTGGATGCCTTCCTGAAAGCATAATCATAAAGAAGTCAAATCTTAATTTCATTGCATTGTTTCAAAAAAAAAAAAAAAAAAAAAAAAAAAAAAAAAAAAAAAAAAAAAAAAAAAAAAAAAAAAAAAAAAAAAAACCTGTTATAATTATAAAACTACAAACCAAATTTAAATGAAACAATATAACCTTTTGAAAGTTAGTGATAGGGAACAATTTCAAAGCAAAGAAATGGTCACAGGAGGTTACACCTTAATTAACAAAGCATCACTTCACTATAAGATTTACTTACCAGATCCCTCTGCACAAACACCAAAGCACTGACATTTGCGTGGTGTTTTGAAGAAAAGCGGCCGAACTTGCTGGGCATAATGAGGATAATGCACTTGTTGAGCATAGTCAAAGCTATAGTGCATTCTTGTCTGGTTTGAACATTCAGCTTGTCCTGCAAAATAATAATAACAATAAGAAAAAGAAGAAGATAAATAAAAAGAGATTTTGCTACCAAATTTTCAAATTGTGGGAACCTTAAAAGTTTGTTAAGTATCATGGAAATTTACATTCAAAGCACTTCATCACTAAAATACCAATAACAGATCTAGAAATGCAACTGAGAAATGTACATGTAAAATAAATTTTACACATCATGTACCTATATACATGTGAATTCCCTTTCTTGTAACTTTTTAGCTAAACATATTAGCTAATTGTAAGATTCACTGTAAGTCTCATCTGGATAATTTACTGTAATTTTTTTTCTTTTTGGGGGGAGGAGGGGGTCTCTGATCTCTCTCTCTCTCTCTCTCTCTCTCTCTCTCTCTCTCTCCTCTCTCTCTCTCTCTCTCTCTCTCTCTCTCTCTCTCTCTCTCTCTCTCTCTCTCTCTCTCTCTCTCTCTCTCTCACCAATATTTAGATTAATTATTTATTGCTTATTTAACCCATACTCCTTGCAGGTTTTTCACCTTATCTAAAACAATACCATTATCCTTCAAAGGTACAATAAATTTGGGTTATGAATAATTTTTATTTAAATTCTATCACACTATAATATGATATTGTTTTGCTAATGCTACCCTTAATTTCAAACCAAACTGAGTGATTTACCTCTAATTTTCTTATCATCTAGAAGCTGTGAAAAGTTGATCTTTGCTTCATCACACTGTGTTCTGTATTCTTCCCTCTGAATTTTGCATTTTTCTAGGTGACTTACATACTCATTCAGTAATTCACATTTTTCTTCCTCAGACAAACTCCCACTATTCTTTATACATGTAACATATGATTGACACTTATGGCACAAATCTGTTGTTGGTCTCATTATCATAATATGAGGGCACTGTTCTAACCAAATCTTTTTAAATTCAGATAAGGAAATTTTTCTTAATCCCACTTCCTCTGCTGCAGAAACATAATCGCTGTAAACATCATATTTTGTTTTATCAGATGGTAATAACACAGTTTTATGTCCTCTGTAATTTGGTAACCTTCCTGGAAGTGGAAGTCCAAACTTATTCCCATAAGATATGACAAACTGTTTAATTATCTGCACATCATTTAAAGTTAATGCATGCTTTGGTAACCTCCCCTTATTTCCATGAGAGCGCGCACCTAACCCCTCATTATCTAAAGAATGTGCAATAGCATCAACCTTTTTCCTATTCACTCCATGGGCAAAGGCAAATGTAACCCTACACACACGTTTACCGCTGAAGAAGTACTCTTGTCTGGATCTTTCTCTTTCTTTAGATTTATGTTTCTTTTTGTCTGTAACAGAATCATTTCTTCTGTGGTGAAAAAGTTGAAATTTAATTGCAACATCCAACTCGTCATTTGTCATCTCCTGACAGTGTCTTCGATACTCGATCACAGACTCCCAGTCAACGTTTGCACTGCATGGGCTACCGTATAACCGGTTACAACCACAAGTTTGTTTTTTAAATTGCGACAACAGATCATACTCTGATTTATCCGCCTCTTTTAAATCACTGTCATTATCAAGATTATGAGAAATGTTAGCATTGTCACAGTCACTATCAGACTCGCTGTCATTGTCATCAGTATCATGATTATGATCAGACTTAACTTCGGTATCTTCAACGTCAAAATTTCCAAAATACAAGTCATTTACCTCTATGATTTCTGAATAAAACTCAGCATCCTGATCCTCGACCAAATCAGGAGGTATCATACAAACGGACGAAGTCGTGCTTGCCTGACTTAAAGCCATTGAATTAGTTTGATGAATTTTTTCGAGTCATTTTGACTTCACGATAACTCCAATATTTACACTAACGACGGAAGTAAAATCGGTTATTGCCCTTGATTCGCACCGTGACTAATATGTGTATCTTTGCACGCCAAATGGTTAAAAATCATGAATATTTACAAAAACATATCAATGACAACAAATTTCTGAAATTATTATTGAATTCACACATGCACGTCGCAAATTTAAGATATGTTCTTTGGTAATCAAATGTTCCGGTAAACAAAAAAGTAACGTCTTCAGACAGGTGCTTTGTAGTTTTTGACGTCAATCTTTGTCGTCATTTTTCTGCTTATGACGTATTACCTCATTTGGACCCAAATCTCGTGGGGCGCCACATATATATAGGTAGTGACATAGGGTCTTCAGATTTCATGTAGTTTCCTTCAAAATGGGGTTAAGGTCTAAGGTCAAGGTCACGACCTAGTTTTTTACCTTGGATTTTTTTATAGTAAGTTAGCTGTTAATAATGGCAATTATTGCGTATTTTATTTTAAAACGATCAACATATTCAGATCTAATGATATATCAGATTTTTAAAATATCACACAACTGCTTTTGATGTTATTACCCACAATATTGTAAAAAAAAAAAATTCCAACATAGCATGCATGATCTTACAGTAGAAGGTTTTGTTACTATAATCCATGTAGGAGTTGTTACCCCTGAAATGTAAATTTTTCTCAGAGATAGCTAATGATGTCACACACAGTTTTGAATAATAAAAAAGACCAACCATTGAGCTGTCGAGAAATAAAATTTATAATGATTTAACAGTAGAAGGTTTTGTTACTATAATCCATGTAGTTGTTACCCCTGAAATGTGAATTTTTCTCAGAGATAGTTAATGACGTCACACACAGTTTGGAATAATTAAAAAAGACCAACCATTGAGCTGTCAAGAAATACAATTTATAATGCTTTAACTCCTATTATTGTGCAACGCAAACTGAATAATGCATACTGGTATGTTTAATTTTTTTTTGTAGTCTGATTTATATGTCAGTGAAAATTATAGCCATTAAATTGATTTGAATACTGTGGCATTTTGCATTTTCATTAATTTTATTTTGTATTTTAGCTCACCTAAGCATTATAGATCATGTAAGCTTATGGTATATTAGTTAACAAATACATTTTTCAACTTCTCTGAAACTAACGGACAAGTTTCAATGAAACTTAAGTCAGAAATACTTACTGTATATTGGCTAGTGAAATCCATATTTGTTTATAACATTTTTCCATATGACCAGCTAGGTCAAGGTGATTCAAGTGGTTTAAAAATCTTCTTTTTTTTTTAATTTCCAAAACAAATTATTTCTAGGTTTTTAAGTTATAGTTTGTTCATTTCATTAAAATTTTGTGGAAAAAAATTAACTGTTGATAATTATGTGTTCGTGTGTGAAAATTCTTTAAAATTTTGTAAAATGGCTTCAAATCATAATAACTTGAATTTAAATGAAAAATGACTGGGGTTTTTTTTACTATCAAAGCTATTTACCTTCATAATTCAATATAGACTTGAATTTTTTATTTTTTTTTTTATTTTTTAAAGCATTGTTTTTCTACAAGGTCATTGTGATGATATAGGCTTTGATTTGCTACAGTATATCTTAACCAAATCTTAACTATATGTTAAGATTTTGACATGGAAATTTGACTTTTGATGCTTTCTAGCATTGCCTTTTATGATGTAGACAGCATCAATATACATGTATAATAACATTAGGGAATAAAATACATTTAATTCTTGGCACATTGTGCATGCTCCTGCTCTATATGCATATGCATGCATATTGGCCGAAATCATTCGTTACTGTTAAAATCAATATGTTTGCGACAGTGAGTTATATATGCTTTTCTTGTTTTTGTAGAAAATCTGGAAAAAAAACTTGAATTAAGGCCAGCAATTTTCACTTATTTGAATCTGGTCATACCAGGAAATTGATTTGCACATATGCAATTTCAATGGAATATTTTCTGCTTACAGTTAAAAGTTGCCACAGTGGGAAATTGATATGTTTAAAAACAAGGCAAAAGGTGGAATTATTTTGTCCAATCAAGATAATGCATGACCAAAAACATCACTTAAAGCAATTTTCAGTAACAACTAGACTTAAGTGATTTAAAAATATCAACCTATTTTCGAGATACCTGGTAACTGGATTTTCTATAAAAGTGTTTTGTATAATTCACTATAATTCAACTCCAACAGTATGCCATTTTTGGCTTAAAAAATGGAAATTTTAAATGTCATTTCAATATCATTTAAAAAAAAAAAAAAAAAAAAAAAAAAAAAAAAAAAATCATATACTTGCTCCTTGCACCTGTTTACAATTATCACCTGTTAACTAAGATCAATTTAAATATACTGCCTCACTTTATGGCATCTGTAATTAAAACTGATAAAATAATTAAATCAGATGAAAAAATGTATGTTTGCAAGAATAAATGAGAGAAACACACACACACACACACACACACACACACACACACACACACACACACAGAGGGAGAGACAGAGAGAGAGAGAGCTACATCTCGATATAAGTGAAATATTCTTGACTGGACGTTAAACACCATTACTCAACTCAACTCAACACAAAGCTATTTTTCTGGTCAGAATGGAGTTAAATGTCTTTGAAAGTTTATTCTATTCTATAAACCAAGATTTATCTCTCTTTAATGCCTTTATCAGACACATAGATGTTGATAATATATTGAATTAGGAAGTTCCTGTAATCATCAGTAAATTTGTGAACGCTGAGCAAAGTAAAAAACAGTAAAATATTTTACATGATAAAACATAACAATAAAGTTAAGACTTTAATAAACATTTAGTGTAATAAAAATTAAGTGTTTGCTTCCAGTATTATGATGTTTGTTAATTGGATTAAAAATGAAGTAAATTTCACATTATATAAAAACTCTAATTGATTGATGAATATTTTTTAGACATTTTGACATAATTGATAATTAAAACAGAATGTGAACATAAGTAAATATATCATAACTATATAATAGCTCAAATCCAGTTACTTGTGTGGTAGACTGGGTTTAATAGATGACCAAGTAGCTCATTTGGTAGAGTGCCCCACTAGTATTGGGAAGGTCCTGGATTCAAGTTCTGGTTTGGCTGCTGCATTTTTTTCCCTTTCCTGTTACATTTGAGGGCTCGTCCAACCCTGGGAAGTGACCAACCAATAGGTTGGTTCCAGGGTAGAACCTGGTGGTTTCGATTTTGGGAGTTGTATTAAAAAAAAAAAAGGGAGGAATGTGGCAGACTGAGCTTGATAGGTGGCTGGGTAGCTCAGTTCGCAGAGCAGCCCACTAGTATTGGGAAGGTCCTGGGTTTGAGTCCTGGTTTGGCCATTGCAATTTTCCCTTTCCTATTACACTCACATCAAATGGATATACATTTATTTATTGAACATATTGACTTATTAATTGTCTGAAGTGAACGTAATCACTAGACTTCAAAGAATGGATCAAGAAAGTGATGAATTCTTACTGTCAAAACTAATAATAATAGCTCAGAGTAATTTTTGTTGAGCCTGGCATCGCCATAAGGTGAGACTTAGGTGTTACTGTTCCAATCGACATTGGAACAGTGTCAAAATGTGAAAGTTTATGTTGAAAGTCAAAAACTAACCAGGCGAGACATTTAATTCCGTTGAATTCTTGTTTTAATGTTACATCTTGTTTTTATCTGTTGTTATTTTTATTATAAAATTTCCAACTGTCACCACACCATAGTTATTTGGAAATCCGACAAGACTCATCTCTCAATGAAAAGTTTTTGAGAAATGTTAATCCAATCAAAGTCAAGAAGACTTGAGACTAGGAAAGTCCAGGAGTCCGATTCAGAGGTCCATCGAGCCCTTGTATAAATTTAAATGCCTGAATATAAATGACAGTATTAAATACTGTAAATCAGGAAGTTATGCAGTCATAAAATTTAAAGTTTAAAATTTAAAAATTAAAAACTAGCAAATCTAGCACACTTTATTTTTAAAAAAAAAAACAAAAAAAAAAAAATAAAAAAAAAAAAAAAAAAAAAAAAAAATTCATTCCTTTAAATCCCAAGACAGTCACAGTTTTGCAGAGGAAATAGCTTTGAAAATACAGCAGAAGATATTTTCATTGATCATAGAAATTATTTAAATGCCTGAATTAAACTACATAGATGTTTTAGTAACTAAACAGTTCTGATAATTAAAGGATGTGTATGCTTTTAAAACCTGTCTGCTACCAACAATAAGATGGTTTTTTTTTTCCACAATTTAAGTTTTTTTTCATTTGTTGGTACATTTACTTATTAAATGTATTCTGAGTTTTAATGACAGGACTTGCAGAATGTTTCCTGTTGCATTTTGTTAATTGCCATACATGATATTATTCCTCGGATAAATAATTAGGCATTTGTAATGATTATTATCATAATGATGCAAAATTAATTGATTGAAAGATCTACATCAGAACTGACTCATAATTTGTAGTTGAAACATGCTTTATAAAAGCATTAACAGGTTTTGAAATATGTGTCTTTAATCCAGGTGGATTAACTTACTTTACCTGTGTATTTTTGACTTTTATACTTAATACACCTAAAACAGTTGCTTCCTGAATCAGAGTACCTCCAACCATCTAGGTTCATTTCCTTCTTGGTCAGATTCTAGTGAAAAAAAGCATGTCAGTTTGCTTAAATAAAGTGTGTGTGTGTGTGTGGTGGGGGGGGGGGGGGGAGGGGTACTCTTAATACCTTGGTTTTCTTTTCTAACCCAGAACTAGTCAAAAAATAGAATCTTTCCTTGGTCAAAAAAATAAAAAAATAAAAAAATAAATCTTTTGTGTAAAGTGGTACAATTTCATGGATCAATATTAATTAGCTACTAAAAATACTCAAATATTCTCTAATTACTGTATACCCGTATATTCTCGTGTATAGGTCGCCCCAGTAGATAAGTCGCACCCCCCACTTTGGGACTTCTGATCCAGCATTTTCTTAATGTCGCATAGATAAGTCGCAGCAAGAAAATTAGAATTTCCAGATCGCATCATTTTCCAATTACAGACATCTACATTATATCTGTTCTGTTTTTAAATAAATTCAACAAAACTACATTTTTAAAAAATCCGTTATGTGTTTATTGGATTTTCAATCAGCTGTTGAAGACAGGAACCTTGATACTCCAAACATGTTGCCCTTAACGTGTGAAGCAGAAAAAAAGTGTGGTTTATGTAATTTCTAGATTGTTATTAAAAGTAAACGAAAAGAATTAAATATTGTACAGAATATTTACCTCCTCCTTGATTACTGTACTTACCGAAACCTTGATGATTTCTTTTTATTTCTTATCTAATTATTTATTATAACTTTATTTTATTAAAACATCAATAAACAACAAAAATTTCAATTCGCGTTTCTTGTTTGTTATGAATCTGTAAAATATATCTCTGCAATATACAAAAACTTTATACAAAGATGGCGGACATGACAATCGTGTGTGGACTTTTTCTCAAGAATTTCAACCTCTTAGTTGTGTACCGTCGTGTACCGTCTTATATGCGGAAATTTACGGTAACTTCTTAATCAACAGCTACTTTGTTACACGTGACATCTCGGAAAAAAATACATGCCTTCATTACTTTTAGTTACCGTATATTTAATTGAATTTATTGCCAATCTCTACTTCTGAAACGCTTCCAAATATCGAGTCACATTTCCAAAATATTTTAATGACTGCTTGACAAGTCGCATCAAGTTTTCAAAGGTTTAAATTTTGTATAAAAGTTGCGACTTATCTACGGAGATATACGGTAAGTATTTATATTAACATGTATTATATTTTGCATTCCCAAGGTTCTCAAACATTTAGAGTGTATTAATATTGGTGCTGTCATTATTTCCTCCATAGACAGGTGAGCTAAAATTAATATTGAAGTGTATTAATGTTGGCAGAAATTAATTTAACGCCAAAACTGCCAATAATAATACATTGCTGAAATAAACACTTATACAGTATCCAAGACACCCTTTAACCATGTACAGACATTTTTTTACATCAGTGAACTGCCATTCAAGAGTGACTGTTTGTGAAAGCGAACTATAGACACATTCATTATGGTTAGATTGTTAGTGAAACTTTCAAAGTGGTGTTTTAGAGACTTGGCATAAACGGCTAAAAAAAGATTGTGAGGAAATGAAAATGAAAAATCTAAGCAGAGGTCAAATCAATTTATTTACAATGAATGTTATATGTAAAAAAAAATAAAATAAAAGTAAAAAATAATAATAATAAAAAAAAACCTTGAAATTTAGGCTTTAGCCTGTATTTTAGTTCTTTTCTGTTCAATTTCAAAGGTGTTATTTGTTTTTAATATTCTTTATTAGAAAACAAATAACAGATGTTCTGGCAAATAAAAAAATCGGTACTTGATACCAAACAAAAGCCAAATAAGAAACTTCAGATTTGATATGAGTTATCTCCCTTTAAAGAATGGAGAAAAAATTACTATTTCAACTGACAATGTTGTATTGAGACCCTTTATCAGTGGAAAATGTAAAAAAAGAAACTGCTTTTGATTATGGATAATATGCATTTTTGTAATAAATTTCACTTTCCTACGGAGAAGAAAGCCAGTATTACGGGAGACAGGAAATGGGAAACCTAGAGCACTGAATGGTTTTAATACATTCTGAAAGCAACTCGCATTTCTATTAACGTGTTAGTGCATGTGTATTATCAAACACAAACATACCAGTCCATGTTCAATACAATCTCAACGGCAATGTCAAAACTGAAAAATGGCTTATTATGTTAAGCTCATGAACCTTAGTAAGTGAACCTGGGTGCTTGGAAGAGTACGCGACACCTTATATTATATAAGCTAACCACTATGGTAGCTCAGTTGATAGACTGCCTGCTTTTATTATGGGAGGTTAGTGTTCGAAACCTGGTCAGATATTATCTAGACTTGAAAATTGGTAGTGACTGTTCTTTTGCCAAGCACTTGGCATTTAGAAATGAAAATCACTGGTTTCTTTGGAGGGAACCTTAAAAATTAATGCACTGTGTCACAGCAGGTGTGGCACGCTAAAGAACCCTCCCTGCACATTGCCCTTAGTGCACTGCAAGGCCAAAATTTCTTTTTCTGCCAACTCACCTATAGCTGGTGATGTCTCGATATAAGCAAAATATTCTTGACTAGGATATAAAACCCGATGAAATAAATCAAGAGAAGGAAAAATTGTTTATGTGTGAATGGACTGAAATGACAGGTGTTGGTTAAGACACTTCAGTAGTAGTTGAAAAATTATACAATAAATTACATTATCATTTTGCAGTGGTGATTTAAATTTTGTCTTTGATTTAATTTTTTCAAAAAGTTGTTGATGATTTGATTTTTGAAAAATTTTTAAGTTTGAAATTAAAATAAGAACAAAAGAAATTTGAAAAGATTATGATAAGTTTTTGTTTTTAATGAAAAATTTCCATAACAATATTAAACAAAACATTTTTTTTTATAAATGATACCTGATGAAAGCCTTGGTTTTATTAAAAAAAATGTATACTACCTTATCCTAAAACTGATTTATATGTATTAAGTAAGTCTTAAAATCAGTGTTTCCTTTTATCCAGAAATAATTTCTTTTGATATCAGAATATCGTAATGAAATCCTTTTAGTTTACTAAAATGCATTATATATGCTATCATAATGTATCAACTTCCTTTTCTTATAATGAGAAATTTTTTTTTCTTGGTTGTTGTTTTGGCTTAGTTGACATTTTTTCTACCTTTGATGTTTCATATATTTCTTATCAAACCCTCAAGACAAAGTTTCCGGGTACGTTATTATTATTAAATATGTCCTCCTCTGTCCATCACAACAGTGTCAGCTCAATATCTTTGGAATATATTTTGCCTAATCAGGTCAAAGTTCAAGGTCCTAAGGTCATATTTTAAATTCTTAAAACACTGATGCAGATATTTAAAAACATTTATAGGAAATAATTAAATAAATTTATTTACATACATCATGCAATGTATTATCCCCTAAATGCAACTTGACTTTGAACAAGGGACATAACTCCGACACATTCTAAATTCATTACAACAGCATATTCTTTACAACAACAAATTTAATGATCATGGATATGTCTGTTGTAAAGAGAGTTGACTATATATTGCAAAGTGTTTAAGTTTAGAAAAATCCAAGTTAAGTAAATTCAAAGTGATCATGTTCAGAAGAACCCAGGCCTTATGAACTGCCTCTATAAACAAAATGTTATTTGGCAAATAACAACTGTTGATGAGCAAAAATAATTAAGGAAAATATACTGAACAATACAGTCAGAAGCCAGAAAAAGAAAAAGAAAAAAATTTACAGGTCTATGAACCAAGTTACCGGGGTAAAAGTTTGTTTTATTTTTTACCTTTTCACCTTAACATTGATGAAAAGTTGTAAGGATGGATTTCATAATTCTGATTGGGCACCTTGAGCCATGTTGTCTTTGGTTCTTGTTTACAGATCACAGCACCTTCTAATGTGAGATTTTTGTCTACAAACTTGTCAAAGGCTCATGGTTTTCTCTGGGTACACCAGTTTCCTTCCATCACTATGGTAGCTTAGTTGGTAGAGTGCTTGCTTCATATGTTGAAGGTCAGGGGTGGTAGTAGCTGTTCTGTGGCAAAGCACTCTGTATTCAGAAATGAAAGTCTTGGGGTACTTCGGAAAAGACCTTATAAATTGATGACCCATGTCAAGGCAGGCATGGCATGCTAAAAAATCTCCTTCCACATTGCCCTAAGCACACTGCAAAGGTATAAATTTCTGCCACTTCACCTATAGATGTTGATGTCTCGATATAAGTGAAATATTCTGACTAAGACACAAAAACCCCATCAAATCAAATCAAATCCAGTTTCCTTGCCATGCCAGAACTGACTGCCTAAATGTAAGTGCAAATAACTTTATGAAGAAGTAAAAATAATTACATTCCACTCTATTCTTTATTATCATTATATTTAGTTTTTTTTTTATTAAGCTCATAGTTTACTTAGAAAATGAATAGAAAAAACAAGAATAGAGTGATTATTTTGCTGGTAGTACTGGAATTGTGGAGGAAACTGGAGTGTCTTTCAAAAACTCACCAACTTCTGGAAAGCAAAATGAAAAAAAATTGTCACAGTAGAATCTACTCAAGTGGATATCAGATCTTGGCAATGCAAGATGCTGTAACCATGAACTTTGACCACTTGGACACAAAGACCCCACAATGTTTAACAAAGACCCCACAATGTTTAACAAAGACCGCACAATGTTTAACAATGTTAAATATTAGACAAAAAAAATAACCTGATACATATAACTAAAATATTTGCAATTTTTTAGAATATCCTTTGGTTTATTTGTTGCCATAGAAACATAAGTATAACATAATGCAATATTAAAAATTGTATTATATGTATATATTCATTTTCAGATCATGTTTGATACTTCTGTAGTCTATATAATGGTTTTAAAGTAGACAGAATGGTGATATTTTTAAAAATAGAATTTTAATATCAGTTCAGCTCCTAAATTAAATGTCTATGAAACAAGATCCATGAATTTCCGTGTTTTATGAAACATAAGTATAACATAATTCATTATTAAAAATTGTATTATATGTATATAATCATTTTCAGATCACGATTGATACTTCTGTAGTGTATATAATGGTTGGTTTTAAAGTACACAGCAAGTTGATATTTTCAAAAATAGAGAAAAAAGGAATGCCAAAGAACCCTCCCTGTACATTGCCCTAAGTGCACTACAAGTCCAAAATTTCTGCCAACTCACCTAGAGCTGGTGATGTCTCAATATAAGTGAAATATTCTTGACTGGAATATAAAACCCCATGATATCAATCAAGAGAAATTTTATTTTATTTTATATTTATTATTTATTTTATTTTATTTTATTTTATTTTATTTTATTTTATTTTTTTATTTTATTTTATTTTATTTTATTTTATTTTATTTGATTTTAATTTGATTTAATTTAATTTTATTTTATTTTATTTTATTTTATTTTATTTTATTTTATTTTATTTTTTTTTTTTTATTTTAAGCTCACCTGAGCTAAAAGCTCAGATGAGCTATTGCTATCAATCTTCGTCCGTCTTGCGTTGTGCATAAACTTTTTACATTTTAATCTTCTCCTCCAAAACCACTGGGCCAAATTTAATGAAACTTGCTTACCATCATGCCTGGGTGAAGCCCTTTCAAATTTGCACAAATGAAGGAGTTATTTCTCCTTGGGACCCCATAAAGGGGGAAATAGTGAATAACTTTAAAAATCTTCTCCTCTGAATCTACAAGAGATATACCTTAGTTATTTCATTTATAACATCCTTAGGTCATCTATTTTCAAATTTGCACAAATGGTAGCCATGGGGCTCAAAATGGGGAAATTGTAAGGCACTGAGTGGGGAAATTGCTAAAAATTATATATTTGTTACTATATCTTGAAAACTATCAACTTTTTGTATAGGCATGTATATTAGAATGTTGTAGGTATTGACATGACAATCATTTTGATATATAGTTCAAGGTCATATGTTGAAAGGTCAAGGTCACAGCTGCAAAAGAAGACTTAAATTGCTAATTATCTTGAAAACTATTAACTTTTTGTATAGGCAAGTATATTGGAATATTGTAGATATTGACATGACGATCATTTTGATATATGGTTCAAGGTCATATGTTGAAAGGTCAAGGTCACAGCTGCAGAAGAAGACTTAAATTGCTAATTTTCTTGAAAACTATTAACTTTTTGTATAGGCATATATATTGGAATATTTTAGATATTGACATCACGATCATTTTGATACATTGGTCAAGGTCATTTGTTGAAAGGTCAAAGTCACAGCTGCAGAAGATGACTAAAATTGCTAATTATTTTGAAAACTATTAACTTTTTGTATAGACATGTATATTAGAATATCGTAGGTATTTAAATGGCGATCATTTTGATATATGGTTCAAGGTTATATGTTCAAAGGTCAAGGTCATATCAACAGAAATACTAAAATTATTAATTATCTTGAAAGCTATTAATTTCATGCATAGGCATGTATATTAGAATATTGTAGGTATTGACATGACAATCATATATGGTTCGAGGTCATATATGTTCAAAGGTCAAGGACATAGCTACATAGGTATACTGAAATTGATTAATGATTTGGAAATTATTCATTGCACTACAGTTACTTCATGCATATTATATAAGCTACTTACAAATGAAATGTGAGTGGTTATATTTCTGATTAAGTTTCGATGAAGTTCTTAACTTGAGAAAACTTTTCAAGTTTCTGTACTCAATATGTTGTCTATTGCACTTTGCAAACAATATTGGACATATCTTTAGGTGAGCATTAAGGCCCATGGGCCTCTTGTTTATTTTTAATTTTGTTATTGTTTTAACTGCTAAATGCCCTTGACTTTTTCTACTTATAGTTTGGCACTAAGTAAGTTTTAGATAGTTTAATTTTGATATTTCCATAGAAAATCAAATGGATTTAAATCAAGTTTGTTATTGTTCACTTACTTAAGCCTTAGTCATTACTGAAAGTAATTATGTTTATCTTTGATTGATATAGAATATAGATTATAACTGTACAAAAAGAAAATTCTGTTGCTATGGGAATTTACATATTGAATTTGGTAGGGTTTTATGATAGAATTGATGGTCTTGGTGACCTGAATTGTGTAATATTTTTATTTGCCCTGTGAAATTCCCATTTCTCCAAGCTTAAGAGCTTCATATAGACTATAAATAAAAAAACCATGTGAGTCTGTGAATGAATACATATAAAATGCAATACACAATCCAGAATATCAACAAAATAAATGTGGACTATATTTCAATTGTCCACTAGAAAATCATGTTCTTTGTCTAAGATGAACGTGCACGTTCTTCATGGCTGTTGCATCTACTGGATCCCCCTGATGTGCATATATTATAGAAGGGAATTTTAGTCTTCAAATCAATGAATTATTCCTTTTTGAATTATTTAATGAAAACATAACAATTGAACTGTTTTAAAATGATGTTAATTGTCAATATGAATGCAAAAACTTTGCAAGGACAATCAAATAATAACACTCTAAAGCATGTTATTCAGTTTGATTGCAAAGTTTTTGCATTCATATTGACAATGAACATCATTTTAAAACAGATCAATTGTTAAAATGTCTGTTTCCATTTTCATGAAATTTCATGATAGACAACATTTTTCACTGTGATAAAATATTCTATTCTAATTGAGGACAATGCATGAAGTCACTTTCACTTACGTTTTGGCTCAAATGTGTGAAACCTACTAAACAAAATTCAAATTCTAACATTTTTTAAAAATTTTTTTCCCAGAATTTTTTTTAATTGTAATATTGGTAATAATACCTGTCAAAGCTACCATATGTTAAAAAGCCACAATACTGTGTAAAATCTTTTTTAAAGATCAAGCCACCATACTGGAAGCTAAAATTAGATCAATTTTTATAACAATTTAATTTTATTTATTTATTTATTTTTTTTTTTTCAATTTTGTTAAGCTACTTGTATGTATTTTGGAATAAGCTGCCATTTACTGACGGAAAAGTGTCTTGTGAAAATCTGCTAGCTGACACTACCTGGGTAATCAAATGAAATCATGAATTAGGAATGGCTGTCTAAAAATTGAGTTTTTTGTGTAGCTAATCTTGTAAATTGCCGACTTCTGATCACATTACATTGTTAATGGCTTATTTTATAAGGAAATGCCACCTGGTTGCTGACATAAGGTGACCATATTAGAATCTGATGTCTGCTATGAGTGTTTATATATATATATATATATATATATATATATATATATATATATATATATATATTGTGTGTGTGTGTGTGTGTTTGAAATAATAACAGTCTGTGTTTTGTATGCCTGCAATTTTTCCCAATACTAAGTGAAGCCCACAAAGTGTGCACTAATTACAGGATGTTTACTAAAAATTTCAGTGTGATATATTTCATGAGAAAATAATTAAAAAAATATTTATGAGAACTTTTTAATCAAATCTGTTTGTAATACAAAAAAAAAAAAAAAAAGAAAAACCTGACAATTGTCATACTGGTTCAATTATAGTGTAACTCGAACCTTGCTATTACAATTATATGACTTTAAAAAAAAAGAAAGAAAAAAAAAAAAAAGAAAATGTGGGTGGGGAGGCATATTGGTTTTGTTACATTTCTTCTGCTTTTTTTAGTCTTTTCTTTCTTCAACTCCCTGTCATTAATAGCTGCAAAATTTCTGAAGCAGCTTTAAACATTATCTCACTCATTTACTCACTCACTCACTTACTTACTTAGTCATTTTCTCACTCACTCATTCACACACTCTCATTCCACTCACTCATTTACTCACTCACTCACTCACCTACTTACTCACTCACTCACTCACTCACTCACTCACTCACTTACTCATTTACTCGCTCATTCATTCACACTCACTCTCATTCCACTCACCCATTCACTCATTCACTCACTCATTTGCTTATTCACTCACCCACTCCCTTTACTCCTTCACCATCCCAATAACTCGCCCCTTCCTACTTCCCTCTACTGTTTTCTCTTACTGTTTTAAGAGATGGCTTTCAGATAGTTTGATTTTTCTAAATAGGAGTGGCTGGAATTTAATGCCCGTCCAAAGACATTTTTTAAAAAATCAGTTTTAACTCCCTTAATACTTTACAGTTAATGTTGATACTTGGTAGGTACATATACAAAATGATAAGGAGTTTTAAATAAACTAGACTAAATTGCTGAAATGTAATGTCTCTTTAGAAAACATCTTTATTTTCACAAACAAGTTTTTTTTTCTCTTGATGCTTGACAGATGATGTGGTAGGTAAATAATACAAAAAACCTATTATAAGATATTGGGTTTTAAATAAACAAGCGGGTTTTGTCAGAGTTATTGCCCCTTCCAAAAATATTGTTTTATATAAACAGTTATTCCTCCATCAAAACTTGACAGATTTTACCAGAATGTTGAAACTTGGTAGGTTAATAATACAAAAATACTTTCTAATTAATATAAAGTTTAAAAAAAACAAGAAATATTGCAAAAGTTTAATGTCACTTCAAAAACAAAATTAGATTTCCTCACCAAAGTCAAAGTTATTATTTCAAATTTATTTAAATTATACAGTCTAACTTGTGTTAGTGGCCACTTGTATAAAGCAGCTACCTGTCTATAAGAGCCATATCTTATTCCCCCCGATAAATTTTTTTTGTTTATTTCACCTCTATATAGCTTTTACTGTCTTATGTGGCCAGCGGCCACCATTTTTCCTACCTAAAGCTTCAACAGAACTGTCTATAGAGGCCATTTGCAATGTTTACGAAACTCTGTCAGATTCAGGAAATTTTCGAAACCAGTCGACATAAAACAAAAAATCCCATAATGCAATTCTGTTTATATGTATCTAAGTGGCCATATTGAGTTGTTTTTGTTGTTTTTTCATTATGTCATAATAAACAGAATGCATGGACTTTAGAGTCGAATTGTTTAATAAATCTGAAAAGGAGAAATTAAGAACTAAGAAACTTGTGGAAGTTATGGTGTTGGACGAACCCAAATCAATTTAATCAAAGCTGTGTTATCAGACAAATGAAGCAAATGTATCTTGGGAAATAAACTGTGCTGTTCTGCCACTAACAGACATTAATTTTGTTAGTTTGGAAGTCGTACTAAAATGCGATATCAAGTCATTTCGGCACCAGTGTACAAAGTCATTTCGGCAACGATATGTTTTTGGCATCGATTTAAATTCAATTTTCGGCACCAACTACAATTAAATTCAGCACCAGAAAAAAAATTATTATTTATTTCATGTTTGTGTACAATTTTAATATAAAAAATTAATAGTTATTTTTAATAATGATATATAAACAGTAAATTTGACAATTACATATGACACAGATAATCACTGCTCTGATCACTAAACCATGTAATTCATTATGTAACAACTTCCTTTGAAGTCTAAATTAGCAAGAGTGTGATGTGGGTCTGAAGTGACCCAATTATGTTGGTACAGGTGTAAGAAAGTGTGATAAGAATAAAACTTTACTATGCAACACCCCTATACCTAGCAGAAGAAAAAAAAGAATAAAAAAAAAAGAGAGAGAATAGGTCATTTAGACATATTAATGTTACCAGGCTGGCATGGTGCAAAGGATTGATAAATTCCTGAAAATGTTGAATAAATTGATGTTAAAAAAGTATTTTATTTCTTGTTTAATCTCAGGTTATAGAAGAAACAATTTCATGGTTAGCTCTATTCAGTTTAATTTGGGTACTAAAATGAATAAGAAAACAGTTCAGATAATAATTTTTGAAGATCTTTGATAGAACTTGTCTAAAGCCAGTTTGGCCACATCCCATGAGTGGCCTTCATAGACAGTTTTCACTGTACCGGTATTTTCATTTGCCGTGTGAAATTTAAATATTTTCAAGATTGAGAGCCATTGCATAGACCATTAAAAGACAAAAACCATGTAACTCTGTGTATGAATAACTATAAAATGCAATACACAATCCAAAACTGCAATATCATAGGTAAACAAACATGGCTGACATGTCACATTTGTTTACATTTGAGACAAAAATAAAAAAAACACATTTACAAGATTTTATTGCAAGAACGGTAAAAAATTAAAAAAAAATCAAGGAAATTAATCACTTTACTCCAAACTTCTTTGTAAATGCTAACTCAGCTTGCACTTTCACTGGCACCACACGTGCATACCGGTTAACACACACATTATTAATCTGCAGGATTTTTTGGTGTGAGGTCACCACATGGGGGTTTAAAAACTAATATTGTTTTCCAGATATATTGATTGCATTTTCTCTATTCTTGTAATAAAAATAATTCTTGAATATTTTGTGTGTTCAGTAATGTTCTTATTGGAGATATCTATCTACTTGGTTATTATATACATTCCCTTGTCCAAAGATTTTGTTAAGATTTATGAAGTACTGTATAAGTGTTTATTTTGGCTGTGTATTTATATTAACCCTTTTGGCATTACAGTAATTTCCGCCAATATTAATACGCTTCAACATAAATTTAACTCACCTGTCTAAGCAGAAACAATGACAGTGCCAATATTAATACATGCTAAATGTTTGAGACCCTTGGAAATGCCAAATATAGTACATGCTAATCAAAAAAAATTCACAGGCTTATTTGCCATTAAATATTAATATGTCTAATTACATGCTTATGGATCACAGCCCCACTTACCATTTAGGTTCCAATCCCACTCAGGGCCGAGATTCTATAGTGTGAGAGTTGAGTAATGGTGTTTAACGTCACAGTCAAGAATATTTCACTTATATCAAGAAGTCACCAGCTATAGGCGAAAGTGCAGAAATTTTGCCTGTGCAATGCGCTGATGGCATTATACAGCAGGGTTCTTTATCGTGCCACGCTTGGCGAAAGAACAATCACTACCCACTTTTAAGTCTTGAGTCAGACCCGGCCGGGGTTCGAACCCACGACCTCCCACTTACAGAGCGAGCACTCTACCAACAGAGCTACCGCAGTGGTATTCTATAGTGTGAGATAGTATGTCAGTTCATTTGCTGGTTTTCTCCATCCCTAAACTGATCACGTCAATATGAGTAAAAGAATTTTGACTGTGTCATTAATCTCCTTTACTCCATTCTACTCCACTGTGCTCAAATTAAAGAGTTTACTTTAGACAGGTTTTTCAGTTAACACAAGATTAACTTTCACTGGCGTATTTCACTGTAAAATTTAATTGGTTTTAAATTTTATCAAAGATAAATGACAAACTTTAACAATGTTGATGTAAAGTCTATACAGATAATTTTTTTTTGTTATATATATTGGTTTTTGAAAGTGCAGTCTAGAACATTTTCCATGTACATAAGCATTTTGCACTCCAGGGTGAAATCAGACGTTTGATGAATTGCAAACGTAGAATTAATTGTGATGGGATACATCGATGAAACCATTATCCTAAGGACAAAATTTAAAAAAAAAAACTCATAAATTTGATATCGTTTATAGACTATGCATAATATTTCACAAAATGTATCTTTATTATTCCCATGGTAAAGCAAACAGCCACAAACGGAGATCATGATTATTTTACATGATGAAACGATTAACTTGGCTTATCCTAATTGTTTTCATAAAATGTTTGACAATTTTTTTTAATCAATTGATGAATGGGGAAAAAAAAATGAATGTCTAACTTAAATGAATCATTTATAGATGATGGATTCTATTTTATTTTACACAACTTCAGCCAAATTTTCAGCTTGTTCTTAAGAAGTTTGTCTTTCTGACCTGCTTTAAACTTGAATATACTGATACAATTTTTTTAAATTTCTAATTTTTAATTTCTTTTTCCACCTAATTTGTGGAAATATTCTTTTCACATTTGAATTTGACCAGATTTGAACCAACTTGGTAATAAGAAATGAAAAGAGCCTTTTGAAAACTGATAACTCACTCCAAAGTCAAAGGAAGAAAAATTTTCTTCAAATGAGGTTTTTGATGTTCCTTCCTTTCTCTCTCTCTCTCTCTCTCTCTCTCTCTCTCTCTCTCTCTCTCTCTCTCTCTCTCTCTCCCCTTCCCCCCTCCCTCCCTCCCCCCAGGTTTTGGTTGCAAAAAAGTTCTTTAAATGTCTGCCTCAGACACCCCCCCCCCCCCCCAATGTAAAAGTAGGTCAAAAGCATGATAAGGACCCTCACTGATTACATTGCTACAGACACAGCACACAAGTATAATTTCCACAAGTTTAGCTGGAGAAATTCAAATATAAGTGAAACCACTGCAGTAGCTCAGTTGGTAGAGTACTCGCTCCATAAGTGGGAGGTCATGGGTTTGAGCCCGGACCGGGTCTGACCCAAGAGTTGAATGTGGGTAGTGACTGTTCTCTCACCAAGCACTCAGCATTACAAAATGAAAGTCACGGTTCTTTCGGATGGGAACTTAAATAAAGGAAGTCCCTTGTCACGGTAGGGCTGGCACAATAAAGAACCCTGCTGTATTATGCCATCAGCACAACACGCAGGCAAAATTTCTGCACTTTCGCCTATAGCTGGCGATGTCTCAATATAAGTGAAATGTTCTTGAATAGGACATTAAACACCATTACTCAACTCAACTCAACTCAAATATAAGTGAATTTATCTTTACAGAAACATAACCATTCAAGTGAGAAAAAAATTTAAAAATAATGCTTTAGAATTCAGTCATAAGTTACGAAATTTTGAACATGCATCCCCGCCATTTTTTCTACTATGTCACTCCCTGCCATTGTAAAATATGGCCACAGTTACATGGTGAGTAATTTATAGAACTTGTCAATTACACTCACAACATAATATAATATGGCTATATCTTCTTGTTAGAATTCAATGCAGGTTTTTTTTGTAACCTGTATGTGTGTGCCTGTTACTTTTTCCCTAGGGCAGGTTAGATAACGTTTAGTTTCTATCATTTGTCAAGTCCACATCTCTCCAGTGATTGTTTAGAACATTGTGTGTCTGTACCAGAACTAATTCCACCAATCTATAGTAATGACAAGTCTCAAGTACATAGAGGGTAGATAAAAGCAACAAGGAGTGAACGTGTAGACGTAAGTGTAAGCGTAAGTTGTACATTAAGTGCAAAAAAAGTTCTGTCTGACCTTAGATGTAAATGTTGGCATCTTAATACATATATTAGCCAGTGGAGAAAATGAAAGTTAAAGTTTTGGGGTTTTTTATTGAAAAACTATGCAGGTGTGCTATTTAAGCTGACTTAAAAAGCTTTTGTTTCATCATTAAAAATTTTATATATTGAATATTTTTATTGTCTTATGAGTTTTGTCTTACCGGAAAAGTAAAGATCAGTGTCCGATATCGGCTTTTTGGGAAAATCAATTTTAAAAATTCTTAATTAAATGACTATATGGGTGGCTAAGCTGTGCTTTTCTGAGAGCTCTTGTTTTAATATTTCAAGACTGCATCTGCTTAACTCTGAATATGAGAATCATCAAATTAAGAAGTTATAAAATCAGACCCAATATCTTTTCCTATGCTGCAAACTGTATAAAACTACCGGTACTCATTTAACAGTTGATTGTCTAAGTTGAGGGTTTCAACTGACATAGGTTTGAATCCCACTCTACATATCTTAGTGTAAGAAATTTAGTGTTATGGATTATGTCACATAAGTTGATGATTGTTGAGCACTCTGGTTTCCTCCGCCATCCCAAAACTGGTAGCATAAATATAAGTGAAATAATCCTGACATCAGCTCAAAATACAACTAATCTACTCCATTTCACTTACTGAACTGATAAATCTGATTTTATGCCAATTTTTACTTTTTCCCATGTTTGTATGTGGTAGAGTACTCTTTCAAAAGACCTAGTTATGAATTAAGTAAGACACTAATTTTCACTAGTTGTAGAGAACTCTTGCATCAGACCTAGTTAAGAAATGAGCCAGAAAGTAATTTTCACTAGTTGTAGAGAACTCTTGCATCAGACCTAGTTAAGAAATGAGCCAGAAAGTAATTTTCACTAGTGGTAGAGAACTCTTGCATCAGACCTAGTTAAGAAATGAGCCAGAAAGTAATTTTCACTAGTGGTAGAGAACTCTTGCATCAGACCTAGTTAAGAAATGAGCCAGAAAGTAATTTTCACTAGTGGTAGAGAACTCTTGCATCAGACCTAGTTAAGAAATGAGCCAGAAAATAATTTTCACTAGTGTTAGAGAACTCTTGCATCAGACCTAGTTAAGAAATGAGCCAGAAAATAATTTTCACTAGTGGTAGAGAACTCTTGCATCAAACCTAAGTTTCACTAGTAGAGACGCATCAGACCTAGTCAAGAAATGAGCCAGAAACTATTTTTCACTAGTGGTAGTGGACTAATTTTCACTAGTGTTAGAGAACTCTTGCATCAGACCTAGTTAAGAAATGAGCCAGAAAATAATTTTCACTAGTGGTAGAGAACTCTTGCATCAAACCTAATTTTCACTAGTGGTAGAGAGCTCTTGCATCAGACCTAATTTTCACTAGTGTTAGAGAACTCTTGCATCAGACCTAGTTAAGAAATGAGCCAGAAAATAATTTTCACTAGTGGTAGAGAACTCTTGCATCAAACCTAATTTTCACTAGTGGTAGAGAGCTCTTGCATCAAACCTAATTTTCACTAGTGTTAGAGAACTCTTGCATCAGACCTAGTTAAGAAATGAGCCAGAAAATAATTTTCACTAGTGGTAGTGGACTAATTTTCACTAGCGGTAGAGAACTCTTGCATCAGATCTAGTTAAGAAATGAGCCAGAAAATAATTTTCACTAGTGGTAGTGGACTAATTTTCACTAGCAGTAGAGAACTCTTGCATCAGATCTAGTTAAGAAATGAGCCAGAAACTAATTTTCACTAGTGGTAGTGGACTAATTTCCACTAGTGGTAGAGAACTCTTGCATCAGATCTAGTTAAGAAATGAGCCAGAAACTAATTTTCACTAGTAGTAGTGGACTAATTTCCACTAGTTGTAGAGAACTCTTGCATCAGATCTAGTTAAGAAATGAGCCAGAAAATAATTTTCACTAGTAGTAGTGGACTAATTTCCACTAGTGGTAGAGAACTCTTGCATCAGACCTAGTTAAGAAATGAGCCAGAAAATAATTTTCACTAGTGGTAGTGGACTAATTTCCACTAGTTGTAGAGAACTCTTGCATCAGATCTAGTTAAGAAATGAGCCAGAAACTAATTTTCACTAGTAGTAGTGGAATAATTTCCACTAGTGGTAGAGAACTCTTGCATCAGATCTAGTTAAGAAATGAGCCAGAAACTAATTTTCACTAGTGGTAGTGGACTAATTTTCACTAGTGGTAGTGGACTAATTTTCACTAGTGAGAGAACTCTTGCATCAGACCTAGTTAAGAAATAATCTAGAAACTAATTTTCACTAGTGGTAGAGAACTCTTGCATCAGACATAGTTAAGAAATGTGCAAGAAACTTTTCACTAAATTAGTGAGCTTTTTATTATGTGTTCTTATTTTGTAGTAGATAATTGAATTGTCTACATATATCCCAGAGCTACCTTTAAAATTTTCCCAGGTGGGTGTTTAAATAATAATACGGATTAATTACAACAAATAATGAGCTATTGAATCTGATGTTACATACATAGGATTATTACATGTACATGTATATGAAAAAAAAGGAAAGGAAACAATAATAAGTCACGTGGGATTGCAACTGAGAGATTGTTAACTGTTAAGGATAGGAATAAAGATGTCTATATAGAATAGCATAATGTATAAAATGCAGACAGCTAAAACACATTATATATCATATTTAAATTCCCTAATATACATCATTATATACTTAACACTTATAGGGGCTTCCAACAAGTGGTTTGAAGCAGCATTTGTTATTTAAATATAAAAATAAATACAATTTAGGCAAATTTTGAAGTGTGAGAAAATTTGCTACTCATTTGTTCGTGGTTGGCACAAAAAATAAATAAATAAATTTTTGAAAATTTAACATTGAAGAAAAGAAAAGCACAGAATTACTATTATGATATAGCCATATGTTTTACATGGAAATAAAATGATTAATTCTGAGATGTTAGCATGCAATATATTTGTATGGATATTTACACGCAAACTTTGTTCCAGTCTGAGGTCTCCATAATCCATTTTTCATATTGCACACTTTAATGTCATGTAACACTGTCATCGGAATCATGGCTAAAAAGGACATTTTTTCCAAAAATGATATTGCACTGGTTTCTTATATCAATATGTATGAACTAGTGCAATATTTGTGTATTTTGAGACAAAATTGGTATTTTAAGATGAAATACAAGTGGGAAGCACTCGGGTCAATATTTCACATTATTATCAAATCATATTATTTAGATTGCATCACGTGGTTTGCGATAAATATCATATTGCACAGAAGCACGTGCAAAAACATCATATTGACTTGGAGCACGTGGCTGGGTTCTTCCGTGATAGTTTTCCGCTCCGCGTTGTAATTATTGTTTTCAAATGGCGTCCAAGGGTACATGTTATTGTTGATATAAGAATGTTTGATCTTTATTTTTGAAGGTGAAACAACACATTTATGGTCGGATTTAATAATAAATCAATTGTAGCATGGTGATTTCGGTCAATATTTGTTTTATCGACTACGTCCTAGGTGGATATCGATTTTCTTTAGTCGATAAAACACATCGACCTCATCACTATGCTATAATTGTATAATATCAGTTTAATAACCCTATAATATATCAAATATTTTTATAAATAAATACTAGTAAGTAAATAAATATGTATAATTATGATTAGGAATTATTCAGCATTCTATTACTATTTATTGCCCTTACTCATATATCAGAGAAAGCAAAAACAAAATTTTTTTTAAAAAAAGTTTTTCAATGGTATAAACAATTTATTTACATGGACAGAGTTGTGCTGATTTTCTCATATTTGGCTCCATTCTTGCTTTAAAGATGTTTTTCCTTTACGTAACAAAATGCGATTTGGGTAAATTAGTGATAACTGAAACAGTTTGATCAGCTCGTTGCTTGCAGTATGGCTCAGTGGTAGAGATTCTGCCTCCAGAGGTGGAGGTTGTGGGTTCAAACCCTAGCTGGGTCATACATAAGACTTTAAAATTTGAGATATTGCTCTTTCACCTAGCGCTCAGCATTAGGAGGAGAGAGTTTTCACTGGTTCACCCGGCAGTGGTTTTGTTTGCCTAAAATTACTACCGAATAAAGGTAGTTTCCCCTTGAGAAAATAAGACTTAAATTTCCCAATTTGACAACTAAAATTCCCCAAAAGGCAACAGTGACACATAATCAAATAGTTTAAGTCAAATCCAGTTGTCCAAAACTATTCTGACAGACAAAATATGTTAGAAATTGTCACAGTATAAAATATTTGCAATGAATTTCAAAATTCTGAGCATAATATGTGACATAAAAGGGTCCAAATTTTCCCAATCTGAAAGTTGGAAGGTAGTTTTTAAAAACCATAGCAAAATCACTGCCCTGTGTCATGTTAATGGACTGGGGGAGTGGTATGCTTGTCTGTGGCATCATTGCTTGGACAGGCATAAAATTTGCATTTTTAGCTCACCTGACCGAAAGGTCATGTGAGCTTATGGCATGGCGCGGCGTGTGTATGTGTGTGCGTCGTTAACACCTATTTTCGACTTCTCAAAAACTGCTGGACAGATTTCAATGATACTTGGTCAGAAGCATATATGGGCCGGTGCAATTCAGATTTGTTCATGGCGTTGCCATGGCTACCAAAACTAGGTCAAGGTGACCTAGGGGTCCAAAAATCTTAAAAAATCTTCTTCTCCGAAAGTATTGATGGGAGAAAAAATCTGATGTGATATTTGGCTTCTCTAGGGTCTTAAGTCTATAGTTTGTTCATTTCATGAAATTTGGTCGAAAAATGGGTTACGCGTTTTTGCGTTTAATTTAAAAAATTTCGTAAAATGGCTTCAAATTGTTATAACTTCATTATTTGAACAGATAATGACATGAGGTTTTCAGTTTTGACTTTTTCTTGAAATGACCTTTAAATGAAGGTCAAGGTCACAAATCAAGATCATGACCTAATTTGTGATTTATGCAGTTTTAGGCATTTTTCTTGCAAATATTAAGAGAAATATGAAATCAAAACATTGTAAAAATGTTCAGCATGACCAAATTTAAAAAGGTACCAAGTTTTGTAACTATATGATAATCCATGTAGGAGTTGTTGCCCCTGAAATGTTTTTTTTTGGCTTATAAATACTAAAATTGCTAATTATCTTGAAAAGTGTTAACTTTTTGTATAAGCATGTATATTAGAATATTGTAGGTATTGATATGACGATCATTTTGATATATTGTTCAAGGTCATATGTACAAAGGTCAAGGTCACAGATGCAAAAGAAGACTTAAATTGCTAATTATCTTAAAAACTGTTAACTTTTTGTATAGGCATATATATTAGAATATTGTAGGTATTGATATGACGATCATTTTGATATATGGTTCAAGGTCATATGTTCAAAGGTCAAGGTCACAGCTGTAAAAGAAGACAAAAATTGCTAATTATCTTGAAAACTATTAACTTTTTGTATGGGCATGTATATTAGAATATTGTAGGTATTGACATGATGATCATTTTGATATATGGTTCAAGGTCATGTGTTCAAAGGTCAAGGTCACAGCTGCAAAAGAAGACTTAGATTGCTAATTATCTTGAAAACTTACCTTTTTGTATAGGCATGTATATTAGAATATTGTAGGCATTGATATGACAATCATTTTGATATATGGTTCAAGGTCATATGTTCAAAGGTCAAGGTTACAGCTGCAAAAGAAGACTTAAATTGCTAATTATCTTGAAAACTATTAACTTTTTGTATAGGCATATATAATAGAATATTGTAGGTATTGATATGACGATCATTTTGATATATGGTTCAAGGTCATATGTACAAAGGTCAAGGTCACAGATGCAAATGAAGACTTAAATTGCTAATTATCTTGAAAACTATTAATTTTGTATAGGCATGTATATTAGAATATTGTAGGTATTGACATGGCGATCATATATGGTTCAAGGTCATATATGTTCAAAGGTCAAGGACATAGTTGCATAAGTATACTGAAATTTGTGAATGATTTGGAAATTATTCATTGCATTACAGTTACATCATGCATATTATATAAGCTCCTTATAAATGAAATGTGAGTGGATATATTTCTGATTAATTTTTGTGGGAGTTCTCAACTTGAGAAAACTTGTAAAGTTTCTGTACCTAATATATTGTCTTTTGTGCTTTGCAAACAATTTTGGACATATACTCAGGTGAGGGTTAAGGCCCATGGGCCTCTTGTTATTAAAAGTGGGTATGAGAAAGTTCACTTCTAATTGTTAAAATTAAAAAGAAAAACCTAATGCTCTTGTAATTTACCAAATTGTTAACCAGAGTGTCATTGGCCAGGTGGTCTAAATCGCATGGCAACTGACAAAAGCTCCTCTATCTACCTAGGTTTAAATCTAACTTGGGCAAATCCTTAGCATGTTAGCATGGGAGTAATTGTCTGCTCAATGAAAGTTGATGGTTTTCTCTGGATTATACTCATGTTTCCTTCCTTGTAAGAATCTTTTTGAATAATGACAGCTCCTTTGTCTACCTAGGATTTAGTCCAACTTGGGTAGATCCTTAGCATGGGAGTGAATGTCTGCTCATTAAATGTTGGTAGTTTTCTTTGGGTCCCCCTGTTACCTTCATGATCCCAGAACTGACTGCCTTGAAAGAATCTTTTTGAATGATAACAGCTCCTTTGTCTATCTAGGATTTAGTCCAACATGGGCAGATCGTTAGCATGGGAGTGAATGTCTGCTCATTAAATATTGGTGGTTTTCTCTGGGTACTCCTGTTACCTTCATGATCCCAGAACTGACTGCCTTGAAAGAATCTTTTTGAATGAAGCATGTAACATCATTTTGTATAATAGTTTTATAAAGATATTTATATCTGATTTACTTGTCAATTCAATATTGTTTGGGGGTTACCTTGTAATGGTTGAGAGGAAGTAGTGTAGATGGTACATCTATTGAAAATTCCCATCTTTAGAAAAAAAATATTAAAAATACCCTTTTTATTGTATTGATTGAAAATATTTTTATCATTATATATACAAAACAAGTAAATATATTGTATTGATTTTAATCAGGCCTTAATGATATAAAAAAAATCTTTAAAATTAATATTTAAAAAAATGGTAAAAGTTGAAGAAAAAAATAATTTTCCATTATTTTTGCAACAAAAATTTTTAAATTTTTAAATTTTGTTTTTTTTCAAATATACATATCCTCCATTTTTTAAATATAAATTTTCAATTTAGATTTTTTTAAATTAATTATTTTTAAAAAATTTAAAAGAAATATATATCTTTTTCTATTACTTGTGTAATTAATATTTTCAATTTTTTTTTAGAAATATATCTTTTTCAATTTATTTATTTATTTATTTATTTATTTATTTATTTATTTATTTTTAGTTATATTATTATTTATTTATTTATTTTTTTTTTTTTTTTTTTTGTAATAAAACGTTTTAATTTTTACTTATTAAACTTTTTTTAAAAAAAATATACATACATTTATCTATTTATTTTGTATATAAGTTTCAATTTTCACATTTTATTTATTTATTTATTTATTTATTTATTTATTTATTTATTTATTTTAAAGAAATATATATCTTTCTCCTTAATTATTATTATTCCTGTATGATTTATCAGAATAAGATAATCGACTACTTATGGCTTTCATCACTGAATAGTAATATCTGTATATCTATAGAGACTAAAATTACCATTTTCTAACTTGAAAATTTCACAGTAGATTTGACTGAAACTGATAATTTAGAAGCTGACAAAAAACCCTTAAAAGGCAATTATATTTTCTCTTCCTCCCGAGAATATTTATAGATAATCCAACATTTTTGCATTAATGAATAATTAATGTTTAAATGTTGGTAGTTAGAAATCAATACTACTAGATCGCAGTTGACACAATGCTTCAACAGTATCAATACTTGTGACAGCAGCTTATTGTTTATAATGGTGTAGTATATAATACGTTTTCATAGGTCACATATTCTATTGGTACTTCGTATTGGAGCATACTGGATCCATGTCGATATACCTGAATATACTCCTTGTAGCAGGAAACAGCTTTAAAACCTCAACTAACAATTTACTTAATGATTTCTGCGACACTATACATCTGCTCTCCTCGTTATTCTCTCTTGTCGTATATTTAACAATGGCATTACAACCACCTTGTAGTGTTTTACGCTGGTTGTTAGCCGAGAAATCAATCGTAGTAAAATTTTTATTTGTGACATTCGTTTTTAAGATGGAATTTTGTTAACTGGTACATTAGCTACTAATTCAACCATGCATTAGCATGCATCAAAATTATTTTGTTAATATTCATTCAAGTTGTTTACAAAATTAGCATTGACGTTAGATTTTTTTCTTAGATTTTTGTGCATGTGTCGTCGTTGTCATCATTGTATAAAATAGAAATGTTATCACAGACATACACAAGTTTTATGGATTACGTTCAGATATATCGGTTTTAAGCAGCTATTAAAAGCTTTGTGATTGTAACCATATTTCTGTTATTAACACGATCATTCGGGGAAACTAAATCAGAGTATACAATGTCACGTCATATCTTGAATACAGATATAAAATTATTGTCTTGTAGATACCAATTAAAATTGTATATTAGTTTCTAAATATAGACAAAATGAAGCTTTTTACTGGTTATCATGGCCTTTTATAGTTATGTGTGATCAGAATTTTGTTACTTTCATTACGATGGTGACACAGTAGCATTAGAAGCCTCGAAAAATTCAGTCTAATATGGGTAAACGTCTTCTTGCAGCATTAAGTAGGCAAATTTCAAATTTAAAAACTGCATTCGGTTTTGATGATTCTTCTTCAGAGAAGGAAGAAAAAGCAGTAGAGGCTGTTAAACGGGATCCAATTTTAAAGGAACAGTTTGTACAACGACTAAAACAGAAAAAATCTGATAAGCTTCTTAACATCGAAGTACGGGTAAGTGTAAATTTTATTTTATTTTAATTTGTTTTTTTTTTGTTTTGTTTTTTTTAACATAATCACTTGATCAATTTATAATTATCTATAAAAAGTAGTATATTACATATATAAAAAATGTAATTATATATAAACAAGATTTTTTAACCTTGCCCTTTTTTTATTTTAGAAAAAATCATATTCAATAAAATTATTTGGTATGATTACTAAACACTGTATATATATGATCATCTTATATTTAGATATAGCCTCCTGAATTAGCAAGATTAAGCAAGAGAGAGAGAGGGGGAGTATATACATAAAAGGGGTTTTTAAGTCTGGCTTTTGTTTTGCCTGGATTATGCATATCACAAAAAAATCATTTAAGGAGAGAGAGAAGAGAGAGAGAGAGAGAGATTTAAGGAAAGATAAAAAAAATTAAAGACACTAAGGAGAGAGAGAGAAGAGAGAGAGAGAGATTTAAGGAAAGAGAAAAAATTAAAGACTAAGAAGAGAGAGAGAGAGAGAGAGAGAGAGAGAGAGAGAGGAGAGAGAGAGAGAGAAAGACTTGATAATAAGACATGCTGATATAATATTGATACAGTTAATATATACAACAGAGATGTCAGTTTTCAAGGTATTCATTATAAGTTTCCATTGGAAATCTATAATTTTTTCAATATTTGTTGGTCATTCTGTAGCCATGTAGCTTGACATGTTTGCTTTTGTTCCTCATCACTAGTATCAACATTCTCTCTTTAAATTTTCAGATTCCATACTAATATTAAACTCTGGTTTAACTCTCTTGATGTTGATGTTGGCGTATCAAAATGCTTAAGTTGAGTTTAAGTCATAATATTAGATACAAGCTAATATTCACATGAAATACTTGGTATTATTTCTTAGCGGTTGAAAATTTTTTTTGCTTGTATAATTTTACAGTTTTAAATATGATTTGGATGAAATATTCCATTTTCTTCCTATTAAAACAGCAGCCTTTGAAAAATGTGAAAGTTAAGAGCATAATGTTAGATACAGAATAATATTTACATAAAATACATTGTATTATTTCTTTGGGATTTGAAATTTTTAAATTTTCTTAAGGATAGATTAAATATTTTTTAATATAAAAAATTGAATCTAGAGACCATTTTGAAGTTAATGCTAAAATAAAAATAATAATTTATATAAAATTAAAATGTTTTATTTTCCATGCGAATACCCAAAAATATCCATTTAAAATTTGGTTAATTTTTCATTAATTTCTTTTTAAAACTTATATTGATAATGAATTTTTACAAAGTCTATTTTTGGAGAAAAGGTGCAAATTTAAAAATGAACATTGATTATTTAGTTTTCAAATAAATTAATTTGGAAAATGTCATTATTTTGCATGGTTCTTGACAATATGATTATGTATAACTATTTAAAAATTTCTTTACTTATTTTCATTACTGTAAATCGGGAAATTTTCTCGATAGTTTTTTTTCGCATTAATTCGCGTGCAAAGCTAGACGCGAAAATTAAACTATCACTAATATAAAAAGTCAATATTATTTGTGTTGGTGATCACAAGATTTCGCGAAATTCAAAGAACGCGAATAGATGTCCATGTTGTCTTTCGCGAATATTAACTGTCGCGAAAATTTCCCAGTTTACAGTATATATATTTGATTTTTTAAACATGGAAACTACATTGATTTATTTTGTATGGTTAACTGATTTATATAATTAAAGAAAATAACAGATATTTTATTAAAAAAAAACAACTTTTTTACCTTTTGTTTTCTCATTAAATTGATTTGAAATTTGGTTTCCTTTTACAATATAATATATCTCTTTAAAAATATACAGTATATTTAGCAGGTTTATATATATTCTATATATATATATATATATATATATATATATATATATATATATATATATATATATATATATGTTACAAATTACTCTGTATGGAATTGAAAAAAAAAAAACCAAAAAATGGGGGGAAATGTATTTATGGTATTTTCAAGATATTAAATTATATTCAGTATTATATATATATATATATATATATATATATATATACAGTTCTGGAATGATGGAGGAAACCAGAGTGCCTGGAGAAAACCACCGACCTTCGGCAAGCAAACTGACAAACTAGGATCTGTACCGAGTGGGATTCGAACCCAGGCAGTGAGAGGCACTGTGATCCATAAGCGCTCGCTGTAGACCATTTGCCCACTTAGGCCTCTGTTTACAAAGACATATCGCTGATATACTATAGGTCTCATGTCATATTCAAACTTGCTAACAAATGCATTGCCATTGGATTATCAACATGGTGTGTTTGTCCATTAATCTGAACATGAAACATGATGTTTTATAAAACATGTGGTCAGCTGTACAGTATACATGCAGTAAACAGCATCAATTAATCTGAACATGAAACATGATGTTTTTATCAAATGCACAGTCAGTGGTACTGATACACAGTGTGTTAAATCATTCTTTAATCTAAAAATGAAACATGTTTTTATCAAGCACAAGACCAGCTGTACAGTATACATGATGTGTTTGTCCATTAATTTGAACATGAAACATGATGTTTTTGTAACATGTGGCCAATAAACCATCAACATGTGATTGTCCATTAATTTGAACATGAAACATGATGTGTTTTTCAATTACATGTAATTAGAACATGAAACATGATGGGTTTTTCAATTAATTTGAACATGAAACATGATGTTTTTGTAACATGTGGCCAATGAACCATCAACATGTGATTGTCCATTAATTTGAACATGAAACATGATGTGTTTTTCAATTACATGTAATTTGAACATAAAACATGATGTGTTTTTCAATTAATTTGAACATGAAACATGATGTGTTTTTCAATTAATTTGAACATGAAACATGATGTGTTTTTCAATTAATTTGAACATGAAACATAATGTTTTTATTAAACACAAAGGCTAAAATGCATCAACTTGATGACTTTGTCAATAAGTTTTGACATAAAATGTACTCATTTAGCACAAAAATCATCATATTTCATCTTCATATTAATTGACAAACCCATCATGTAAATGCACTGCTTACTATGTGTTTAATGAATGCATTATGTTTCATGTTTGAATTTTTTTTGACAAACACATCATGTTGATGATTCATTGCACTTATGTTTAAAGAATGCATTATGTTTCATGTTCAATTTAATGAATGCATCATGTTTCATATTCAAAGAAATTAACAGTTAGGTAATGAACATTGGGCATTGGGTTAATTAAATATTTCATGTGTTCATGTAAAAAGCTAATTAAGGAACACATCATGTCAATGGATTGTTTAATGATTACTTCCATGTTTATTTTTTAAAAGGCATTATTTTTAGCTACAGATGATAACAATAAATTGAAATGGGTTTAAATTTTAAATTTCTAAATTTCTTTATAAGTGATGTATTACCAAAGTAAGAATGGCTTCACCTAAGTGTAGCTGTATATATATTGCTTTTAGATTAATAGTATATCTATGTTTTTGTAGGGATGTTGACAATATATTGGTTTCTGTTTTTTTTTTTTTTTTAATTGCATGCGAAAAATCAATAAATTTATTGAAAATTTCATTTCAGTTTGTTTGATATAACAAAAAAAAAAAAAAATTCATGGAGGAAAAAAATTTAGAATTGTTTGTACATTAAAATTTCTATACAGAAAACTAATGCATCTGATGAGTATTGAAATAATATTTGTTGTGTTTAAGTCAACAGTTTTAGAATGGTGTAAAAGCCACCTACCTACTGAAGATAATGGGTCCCATACTAATATTGAGAATTAGTAGGTGACAAACATCCAGACATGGAAATTATTTTGATAAAACAAGTTGCATTAATGTCATAAAACTAAAAATCAATTCTAGTTATTTTAGTCTCAGGTTAACATAAGTGTTGTTTGATTGGTCAGTAGGATAACTAGAAGTCCATTTTGATTGGTCAATTTATTAACTAAAAGTCCAGGTTGATTGGTCAGTTGGTTAACTAGAAGTACAGTTTGATTGGTCAGCTGGTTAACTAGAAGTCCATATTGATTGGTTTAATAGCTTTGATTGGTTTGTTGGGTTTGGTTTTTTGGTTGTTTAGAAGACTGATTTAATTAGTATCTTGGTTTATTACAAGTTTGTTTTATTGGTTTATTTGTTAACTAGAAGCCTAATTTAATTAAGTTAGTTGAGTTCCATCTTCATTTAATGTAACATTCGTTCCTGTGGCATTTTTTTTCTCTCACTGTAAGTTTGCTTTTGAATGCACATAAATTTGTGGGGCATCTTGAGTTTAAGGACTAAATACTTAATACCTTAAATTTGTGGAAAACCTTGAGTTTAATGAATAAAATACTAAATACCTTAAATTTGTGGGGCACCTTTAGTTTAAGGATTAAATACTAAATACCTGAAATTTGTGGAACACCTTGAGTTTAAGGATTAAATACTAAATACCTTAAATTTGTGAGGCACCTTGAGTTTAGGGATTAAATACTAAATACCTAAAATTTGTGGGGCACCTTGAGTTTAAGGACTTAATACTTAATACCTTAAATTTGGTGGGGGCACCTTGAGTTTAAGGACTTATTACATGATAACTTGAATTTGGTAGGGGGGCACCTTGAGTTTAAGGACTAAATACTTCATACCTTAAATTTGGGGGGGGGGGACACTTCAGTTTAAGGACTAAATACATAATGCCTTAAATTTGGTGGGGTGGGGAGGCACCTTCAGTTTGAGGATTAAATACATAATAACTTGAATTTGGTGGGGGGGGGGCACCTTCAGTTTAAGGACTAAATACATAATAACTTAAATTTAGTGGGGGGTACACCTTTAGTTTAAGGACTCAATACTTCATACCTTAAATAAGTTACTGGCAAATATCATACCATTGAATTTGGTGGAGGGGCACCTTCAGTTAAAGGGACTAAATACTTAACAACTTAGTTTGGTTGGGGGCGGCACCTTGAGTTTAAGGACTAAATACTTCATACCTTAAATTTGCTGGGCATCTTGAGTTTAAAGACTTAATACTTAATATCTTGGCCATAAAGATTTGTCTTAACAGGTTTTATTGTTATTTAATTCATTTTGTTTAAAATTTTCTAATATCCTGTATATTTTTTACATTTGTAAATGTCATTATATTAAATGATCTTTATATCTGCATAGAAATAATGACTTATAAATACCAGAATTTACAGCTAATGGTATGATATATGCCAGTAACTTATTTAGTAGTCATTATAGGACAAACGTTTATTTGGTTCATATATCTTCTGGATTATATCCATATTTAGTAAGATTGGCTTTATAGTGTCATTATACTAGGGCAAGGAGAAAGGCAGACTATTTGGATTATATTAAGATGTAACAAGCTATTTATATAATTGAAGTAACTGTATGAACTTTTCATCATAAAATCTTTTTTAGCTCAATCACAGCTGAGATGATGTTGCATGAGAAAACTCACAATCCTTTGTTTATTGTGTCATGTATTACCTTTTTTTTACTATTATTTATTTTCTTTCAAAACTACTGAGCCTTATTTAATGTCATTTCTAGAACTTACTTTTTATTACATTTTTCATTCCAAATTCTTTTGTGACTTGGTCCTTCGGATGAGACCTTAAAAACCAATGCCCTGTGTCACGACAGGCTTGGCACATTATAGAATGCTCCCTGCACATTGATCTAAGCACACTGCAAAGGTAAAAATTTCTGCCACTTCACCTATAGCTGGTGACATCTCAATCGAAGAAAAATATTCTTGACTGGGATGCAAAACCCCATTAAATCAATCAATTAATCAAATCTATCTTGTGTGACCAAACTGCAAGAGAACTTGGATGAGTGATAAATGGACTAAAGTAATTAATAATTTACACCCTAGTCAAGGTTCTTTCTTTGGAGTTGGTCTATTCTTGAATGATGTACCTTGGGGAGCAAGAGGTCACGTGATCTGTCTTCATGGCCTTTTTACAACTTGGCCACTTCAGAGGCTTTGTAAATGATAAGGCTCTCCGGCCTCAAGTGGAATGTAATTGAATGCATCAACAGCAGTTTCCAATTTGCAGCATAAACAATACTAACTTTTAAGTAGACTAAAATTTGCATAAAAATTATCATCCTTAATTGTTCGGGTACTTTTGTTTTTTTCTCTTCTTAAGAGCACTGTCTTTGCAAATGCCAGTAAATTAAATTAAACTCAAATATTCATAAAAGCTTCATATTCACTTTTTATTTCTCTTACAAATTTTTGTAAAAATAAAACAACATTTTTAATTTGCCCAATTTATATACAAGTACATATTTTATTTCTTTGTCATGATAATGTTACTTGTATAACGACATCTACTGTCTGATTCACATCTGCCGTAGCACTAGTTTGTCAAGGTTTTAGAAGAGAGATCCAAAAATTTTTGTAGCATGCCACATACCGTTATGATGTATGCATTTTGTCGTAATTGACTGACACCAAACTAAATACCATCTTAGCTGGAGTATAAAATGCAGAGCTTTTTAAAATCCGTACGGGGATTTAATATGGGAAAAGCACTCATTCCCGAAATACAATGCTGAAAAATCATGCGGGTTAAGAAAATAGAATTGCGCATGACCGACTTTCCCATTTTTCGCTGGCCAGGTAATATCATCTGCTAGATTGACAGCAAAAGGAATATATACTGTAGGCCTAACAACAGCAATCTTCCATAATTTTCTACCCTAACTCGCATGATTATTACAGGGAGGATAATGGCTGGAGGAATAGTATGCTTGTCTACAGCATACTGACTTGGTGAGCTAGCACCTTACAAAAAGTGACCCTGAGTGTTTGTTAGTACATGACTGGCCATAAAACATACTCACACATTTCACACATACAAGAACTGGTTTTTAGATTAATCCATAGAGATTAATAACTTTGTTCTTGTTAAAAACAGCTGAAAAGTTGCTGATGGGATATTAAAAAAATATTACACCCAATCAACCATGAGTAAATGCGTAAATAGTTAAAAGTTAGTTTCTTTAAGATGTAATAAGTTATTTCTCATAAAGTCTTGATGATGGAGAATGTACGTATTGTTGAGTAAAATGTCAAATGAGTAAAATTTAAAAAAAAATATAAAAAAAATAAAAAATTTAAAAAAAAATTTTAAAAAATATAAAAAAAAAAATTCTTTTTTTCAGTGAAATCTTCACAGTATACATGAAGGAATAAATAATTCATTCTTCATTTCTCTTCTTTTACTTGAATTGGGTGTTACTGAATTCTTCATTGTGTTTGAAGAAAATTTGAAAATGATTCATGTACACCGCTATTTCGTAAGGGATGAAAATATTTAAAAAAGATTTGACCATCACTAATAAAAACAGTTTTTATGTTAATTTTTTTTATATAGTTTAGAAACTAAGGAAAAACTGAGTGATAACTAATATTGATAATGGTTTTATATCTTTGTTGAATTATTCAGTAGCAGTAATTATGATATTTAGAGATTATTATATGACCATTTTGATATCACACCCCATATCAGCCAGAAAGTCCTGATATCAGCCAAAGGGCCAAAGGCCCAAGGGCTGATATCAGGACTCGAGGGCTGATTAAGGGTGTGATATCAAAATGGTCATATTATAAACTTTTTATCATATGTTTCATTCAAACAAATAAACAAACTGGTAAAATTAAGAACATTATAATTAACACAATTTGTGTCCATTAAAGCATCTAACTCTAATATTCTGTTGGCAAGACTGCCCAACAAGTTCTCCTTGTTCCAACATTTTTGTTTGTAAACAGACGACAGTCTTCGCTAATTGTTAAACCGGTTACAACAATGGAATTGAATTTCGGATTTTTTCATATCAGCCAGGGTCATGTGACCGGGGCATGATATAATCCGATATCAGCCCTAGGGCTGATATGACTTTTGAGAATTTTGACTCGTTTCACATATACAAAATCTATCGTATTATTTATAAACATATGATAATGTAAATTATATTATTGATGCTTGGTAAATGTTTTGTGTCTAAGTACAAATTGTTACAACTGCAACAGGTGTTAATTTGATATTGACTTTTATATTGACTTTAAGATAGCTTATAGATCCTAATTGACTTCTAACATTTCATGCTTCTGTGTCTATCAGGACAAAAAAAAAATTTGAGCAGAGGTTGTGTTGACACAGTGATTAAGGCAAAAGCTAGGTGGCTGGGTGGTGAAGGTGTTAGCTGGGTGGCTGTGAGGTTAAGGCGTTAGCTGGGTAGCTTAAAGGTTAAGATGTTAGTTGGGTGGCTGTGAGGTTAAGGCGTTAGCTGGGTAGCTTAAAGGTTAAGATGTTAGCTGGGTGGCTGTGAGGTTAAGGTGTTAGCTGGGTAGCTTAAAGGTTAAGGTGTTAGTTGGGTGGCTGTGAGGTTAAGGCGTTAGCTGGGTAGCTTAAAGGTTAAGATGTTAGTTTAGTGGCTGAGTGTTTAAGGTGTTAGTTTGGTGGCTGAGTGATTAAGGTGTTATCTTGGTGGCTGATTGGTTAAGGCATTAGCCTTCTGTTTTTGGCCATTCTTAACAAGACAGTTATTTCTTTAGTTTTTACTTGTAACAATAAGACTGTATTCTTTCAAACTTATTGTGAAGCATCCTTGCTGGAAATTTATTTTATGGTCCAATTTTAAATACTGTATACTTAGAAATATTCACTGGTATAAACTTTCGCGGTGTTGGTATGGAGGGCATTTTCGCTGGTATAAACATTCGCGGTCACGTGGTGCTTGAACACTAGCATCTGAAAAGGATATAAAATTTCACGGTGGATTTATTTTCGCGCTTGATAAGCGACCGCGAAAATAGCGAACATTAATACACAGCGAATATTTCTACGTATACAGTAGTAAAATCACATGACTTACCAATTAATGCAATTTCATTTCGTAACATGTTAGATTCTTGTTCAAAATGTAAAAATTAGGTAGAAGGCAAGAATGCCATTAACTTTTAGTTTATTTTATTAATAGTCAAACAAAAACATATCAGTCTCATTCAAATTACAATCCAAAACTATGAAAACTATTAAGTTAAACACATGAACTTCCATTAGGGAAATGATGCATGGTGCTCCTCCTGTATAGCTACCTACACATAAATTATCAAAACAAATACAAGATGAAATTATAACAAGATGAAAAATAAGGAAATTGACCAGAGTTGGGTCAAGGGGAGTAGTGGTGTTTTTTAGCTTTGGTCAAGATTTTTTCCATTTTTGTCAAGGTGGTCAGTTCTTGGATGGCAGTAACAACTTGAGAAAATGACCAATGTTTGGCAAGTGAATGGACAAACTCACTCACATTTGGCTGCTCGAATTGGATTCCCTGATCACCTTAGGACACCTGAATTACCTTTTTAACAGATGTACTGCCCCAGTCAAACTCCCCACCTGACACTGTCTTTAGAGCGGATCAGCCTTTGAGCTTAATAGCCTAGGTATTGATCCATGAGCCCATGTTAAACAAAACTCAGCCTTCAGAGCTGTAACCCAGAGACACTTTATTAGACAGAGAAACAAGTAAAGACACTTCATTAACCATTGCAATAAACAGGATATTTCATTGACAATTAGGGGCCTCTGTGGCCAAGTGGTCTAAAGCGCACGCTTACAGATCACAATGCCTCTCATCGTCAGGTTTGAATCCCACTCGGGACAGATCCTTGTGTAAGAAAGTTTGTCAGTTCACTTGCCAAAGGTCAGTGGTTTTCTCCGGGCACTCCGGTTTCCTCCACCATCCCAGAACTGACTGCCTCGAAATAAGTGAAAGATTCTTGACTGGGGCGTAAAACACCATTACTCCACTCCACTCGTTGATAATTAAATACATGATTAGGTAAAATGGAAATAATCGTTAAACAATCGGTGAAATCAACATGTCTTAAGATCTAAGATAATACAAACTGATTATATATATTGATGTAATTATCACTTTTATTTCTTCATTAATTCGCATTTGAAACCTTGACATTATCCTGTCATAAAAGTGTAGTTTTAATTCAGCATGTGATGTGTTTTATGCCCTTTTTAAGACTGTGAAATTTAAAAAAAGAAGACTTTATTCAATTTACTTTAAAGTAATTAGCAGCATTAAAATTGGGATGCAACCACAATTAGATCAAATGTACTGATTATTTTTTTTTTATCGACAAGACACTATATATGTTTAGAAATAGAATTTTCAGCAACAAAATCTCTTTCTTTAGGTATAATTTAATTAATGTCATATAAATTATAAGTGGTTTTATGTAGTGGAGCTCTTCAATAATAAAAATATGTAAATTAAATAAACTCGAGTGTACCAACCGATCTTAATTTTGGAAAAAATATTTCCTGATAAAAAAATTAAAATACTTGCATTCAGAATTACTACGGCATTGTGTTTCTTTTGGTTCATTTTTCAGTAAATAAATTTTATTTTTTATTTTTTAAAAAACATATCTTAAACAACACTGGCTCTAAAATAATTAATTGGGATGCTTTTGGAGTGGAGTGGAGTAGTGGTGTTTTACACCCAGTCAAGATTCTTCACTTATTTTCGAGGTGGTCAGTTCTGGGATGGTGAAGGAAACCAGGAGTGCCCATAGAAAACCATCGATCTTGGCTATATAAACCTTTATTGTTTTTCATGTTCCTGTTTAAAATGATTCTTGCCATGGACATGTCTTTTCAGTTACAAATTTTTATTAAGTGCAGCAGAATGGTAATTTTTTTTTCTTTTGTTTGTTTGTTGTTAGTTAAAAGCATGATTTGGCATGATTATTGTTCATAACCTGAAGATTATTTTTGATATGGGGCCATCCAAAAATTCCAACATGGCCATGCACCCTTTTTAATAAGGCAGACAAAATGGCTCTTAAAATCATACAAAATGTATTTAAAGTAAGATTTTACCTATTTTCTTTCTTAAAGATACATGAAATTTTTTTGTTTGTGATCTGGTATCTAATTTTTGATAAGTTGGTCTAATGATAACCCATTAGGATTTGTAAAGTGTGAAATGGAGTACTTTTCATTTACACCCTGATCAAAGTTTGTTTTTTTCTCTCTCTCTCTCTTCATATTTTGACCTTGTTTAAACAGCATGTTTTAAACAAATTTTTGTTTTCTGAATTATTTTGAATTTCATTTTCCATTGCCCTGAAGAGGGTGTTTTTAATGAGATTAAGATAAAAATCTAATATATATATGATATATCAGGTAAAACCAATGACTTATGGGCCATTCAATTTTTATTTTTTTTTTTTTTATTGTTCCTCCTAAAATATCTGATTAAGATGATGCATGAAATGTTACATAATCCTGCCATTGTGTACATTTACATGATTGAAAGACATTGCATGTTATGCATGATTTCAGTGTTCTGAGAGAATAATTGAGCTGCATTTTAAAATATTTGTAAATGATATTTACAATTCATCTGAAATTTATTTGATAATATACTATAGATGTAGATTATTGATAAAAATTACAGCAATAATTCCATAATAATTGCAACAAACATTTTGTTTCATTTAGAAATTTGTTATCAATTGTCTGACATTTTTTTCTGGGAAAAAAAACAGGTTTTGGTTTTCAATTGGCACATCACATCGCATCACATACAACAATTTCCTTTTTACATTTTAAGAAATAATGTGTTGCTTCAAACATGTTAAAGATGCCCTTGGCTACATAGTACTAAGGGTCCTTCAGATGAGACCATAAAAACTGATGTCCCTTGTCACGGCAGGTGTGGCACATTAAAACTACCTCCCTGCACATTGCCCTAAGCACACTTGCAATGACCAAAATTTCTGTCACTTAACCTATAGCCGATGACGTCTCGATATAAGTGAAATATTCTTGACTGGAACATAAAACCTGGGTAAATTAAAAATCACCCCTAAACATGGTGTTAGGTAATCTGTTACTTATTAATTTATCAATTTTCATAGTTTGATCAGGGGCATCCTTAATAAATATTTCAACACACTACACCCAATGAAATTAATAGTTATGATTCGGTTTTTTTTTTAAGATTTAAATTTTAAATAAAATAATGTCAGTAAAATCTTCATTTTCTGTCAAAACTGTATTTTATTTATTAGAGATTTGGTTTATGCAGGAAGATGAATTAACAACAAGTCTTGCTGTCGACATTATTAACAAGCTTTGGTTAATTGAACATGTTCACTTCTTGGATTCAGATTGTTTTTTTGTTTGACCTCTTTCTTTTTACCAACTTTTTCCTAGTTCCTTGTTATGTGAAATTTTGGGTAAATCATCAGTATAAACGATACAAAGAATTAATAGTAAATACATGTGCTTTATCGTAAAATATATTATCAAATCGTGTGTATTCGAGTTTTGTGAATGACATATATTGTGGAATAAACAATCACAGCTGTTTAGGAGTTTCACACAGGATTAGGCATTGATAAAAGAAATTGATGTTGAAAAACTTATTCATGTCATAACGACATATTATCTTGGTTACAGCACAGCATTGATTCATGGTATAATGTGTTTAATAAATGTTTTGTTACCTAAAATATCAGTTTATTCATGTTTGTCTGACTGTTCAAGTGTCTGTCTATCTGCCCATATGTGTATGTAGTATGTGTGTGTGTGTCAGTTATGTGTGTGTGTGTCAGTTCATGTTTGTCTGTCTGTCCATGTGTGTTTGTATGTTTATGTTCATATGTGTCTGTTATCTTGTGTCTTCATGTATGTGTCTGTTTATGCATGCATGTCTGTCCATCTGTATGTCTGTCTATTCATGTGTCTGTTTGTCCATGTGTGTTTGTGTCTGTTCATGTGTGTGTGTGTGTCTGTCTGTCCATGTGTGTCTGTCTGTTCATCTCTGTGTGTGTCCATGTGTGTCTGTATGTTCATTTGTGTGTATGTGTGTCTGTTAATATGTGTGTGTCTGACTGTCTATGTGTATCTGTTTATGTTTGTGTGTCTGTTCATGTGTGTGTGTCTGTCTGTCTGTCTATGTCTATGTGTGCCTGTTCATGTATGTATGTCTTGTCTGCAAAGGTTTAAATATCACTCGGGCAGATCCTAGGGTAAACATTTTTGTTAGTTTCTTGCAGAATGTTGGTGATAAATATGATTCACTATTTTTTCCATGCCATACTTTTTACAGAAACTTTGCTGGAACACTGAAAAGAGGAAATGAATACATTGTAGGGTTGTTCGATATGTAATATGTATATTTGACTCAAATAGTGAAATGAACATTACATCCCTTCAAAGTATTTTCCATGGTTTGAAATACATAATTTCAATTGATGAATCCATTTCTGAAATGCATGATGGTACGCTAATTTAGGTAGATCTCTAAGGCACTGACTGATGGCTGAGCCAATGGTTGTCAGGATTTGTAACAACGACCAGATAGGAACTTCTATAGTTTTTGGAAATAGGAAAAAAGATGCATGGGGCTAAATCTGGAGAGTATGATGGGTGTTTCAAAACAGTAACCTTCTCTGACTTTAAAAATTGCTTTACAAGCTCAGATGTATGTATTTGGGCATTAATCGTGATGAATGTTGGTGATTTTCTGTGGGTACTCTGGTTTCCTCCACAATCCAAAAACTGCCCATGCATTAAAAGTGAAAGGTTCTTGACTGGAGAGTAAAAAATTGTTACTCTACACCACTCTTCCTTTTATATGAATGTATAGGAGATTTACCGTATTAATCTTTTATAAAGACATATAGCATGATGTATCGTATCCTGATGTGATATCCCTCATTTCTCTCTTCAGTTATTTCATTATTATCACCATAAATATTTGATAAAATAATCACATTTTTCACAAGGAAATGAGTCCCTGGTGGTGAATATTTCATGCAATAATCTTGATTTTTGCTGGAAGCTACTGTTATATTGCAAACATAATGTCATGATTTCCAGGAATGTTACAGTAGATGCATGCAGTCTGCAAATTTTATGAGTTTGTGAAGATTGTTTCGAGAACCATTGTCAGAGGAAATATCTTAATTTACACTTTTCTATATTAAATTGCTTTAAAAATGTCTGATTCACCGGTTGACGTCCTTTTAGACCACTGATATAGGATAATTTAACACTTTTATACCTTTCAAAAACATAGCAGAATTTTTGGTTTTTTTTCTGACTCTCTTAAGGTCTGTCTATCTTTTAATTTATCCTTCTGTCTATCTGTGCATCCATCTATCAATCCATCTGTCTATCTCAGACCAAGCGATACTTTGGATTTTAAATGGCAGCTTGTGTTATCTTCAGCTAATTTTAATACTTTTGTCAAGAATATTATAGATAGATAGATAGAAAGATGGAGAGAGAGAGAGAGAGAGAGATGGATGGATGGATAGAAAGAAAGATATAGATAAGTTAAAAATTGCTTTTTTGGTTGATCATCATTTCCTGTAGATACTAAGTATTGACTTAACAGTACCCAATTGCAAACCAAATTAAACTTGTTATTGTCTATGTTCAGGGATTGACTTGTTCATGTCTATACTTGATGAATTGGGGAAAAAAAATATTTGTTTCTTATCCTGAGACACAGTAATTAGTGTTTTAAAAACTTAATTATAATCAATTTTGAAAACTATGTAGATCTACATATACTTAATGTATAAAGGTTGTAAACCCAGACTATAAGCAATTTACTTATTAGATGGTGTAATGATAGATACTGGTATGTATTTATCCTTATTTCAACCCACTACATAAGTCCAATGTAACATTTGGAAATAATTTTTACAAATTTTTTTTTTTTTTTCTTTTTTTTTTTTTTTGCGAAAAATTCCAAAAAAATATGTTTTATAATTTGTGAAAAAAAAAAATCATGAAAAAATTTAATGAGTTTTATTTTTCAGTTTGAAAAACAATATATCGTCAGAACATTTTGAACTTGTTTTTTTATACTTGACCTATTTTTAGAGGGGCCTTGGTGTCCCAGGTATCTAAAGTGCTTGCTTGCAGTTCACCTTGACTCTTGAATCCCACTTTGGAAGATAGTAGATTGAGAAAGTTTGTCAAAGGGCTTCCCAAAGGTTGATTTGTTTTCTCAGAATGCTCCATTTTTCTCCAGTGGGGCCTTGGTGGCCGAGTGGTCTAAAGCACACGCTTACGGATCACAGTGCCTCTCACCGCCTGGGTTTGAATCCCACTAGGTACAGATCCTAGTGTGACAAAGTTTGTCAGTTCGCTTGCCAAAGGTCGTTGTTTTCTCTGGGCACTCCGGTTTCCTCCACCATCCCAGAACTGACCACCTCGAAATAAGTGAAAGATTCTTGACTGGGGTGAAAACACCATTACTCCACTCCACTTTATTTTCCTTCAGCATCCTTGATCTGATAACCTAGATTTAAGTGATGAAAAATTGGCTGTGATATAAATCACAATTTCTCCTTTCCACTTCAAAGTTTTAAATATTTTACTCAACTTTTTCCTTTGAAATTTAATCATATGGTGTCTTGAGAATAGTTCCAGGAATTTCGAAACATTTCCATTGATAAATATAGGAAAGAAATAATATTCTAGGCAGAGCCCATTGGTCATATTTCATATCACCAAGTTTAGATTGACGCAGATATAACACTATTTTAGAATTGAGAATTGATTCCCTTGGAATAATATCACAGGTTTACTGTTATTTACTAATGGTTGATAATGACAGGTTTTGTGACTCAATAATCTGTATGTATACCTGATTACATATATACTATCAAATTTAGTAGCATTTTGAATTTAGTCCTTCCAAAAATAGCTGGTTTCTGTATTCACATGAACTTAAGCATGATTGAATTAAAGACTGGTGACAAACTTAATGTCATTTCACACAGGTATTCGTATGTTGATGCATTAATTCTATATTCATGTCTTCTATGATTTCACAGTTTTTTTGGTGGGGCAGGCTTCTAGTTTATTTTGAAGATTTCATAGTTTTTTTTCTTTCTTTTTTTTTTTTTTGGGGTGGGGGGTTGTTTTTGTTTTTGTTTTTTGTTTTATTTGTTTTTTTTTTTTTTTTGGTTTTTTTTTTTTTGGGGGGGGTGTATGGAATGCTATTTTTCATACAGTTTTGAAATGGTAGTTCTTGGAAATCCACAAAGGCTTGGAGAGCAACTTCACAGCGTTTATCATACTAGGAATTACTGCAGTTGGATTTCACCCTAGGTGGTCAATTGGTCTCCTAGGCCCAAATTAATGATTTAAACAAGGGTCCAATCTGGCAGAGTGTAGCGATGTTGACTTGCTAAGTATGGTTGTTTTTTTAATTTTTCCAGGTAATTCAGTTCATTGCCCTATCTGAGAAAAAATCACCTCCACATGTGAAAGAATTCTGATTAGTGCATAAAATTTACTCCGCTTCACATTCTTACAGTTAAAAATTTGTTTATCAAGTAATTTAGTTGCAATAAAAAGTTTAAGCAGCTAAATCATTGAATCACTTTATATTGTTTGACTGTTTATTGTTCCCCTGCATTTCAAGGACAATATATTGTAATAAAAATTAAAGCTCCCTGCTATGGTTTTTCTTCAAGTTATGATAACCGCCAGTCTTAAAAACCTCTTTCCTTGAAAACTAATTGATAAAGCTGAAGAGAATCCATGACTGACCAAACTTAAAGCTTGACTGAGGCCATGAATACAATCCCCTCTGTGTATCTATCGGTCAGACTTATGATGAAAATAAAGTTGTTTTTTTTTTTAATTTAAATATTTTAGGAACTACACAAGGATTATTGATTCGATTTTTAAATTTTTTAATTGATGCATTTTTGGACCACTGATTGTAAATGGTTGGTGGCCCTTAAAAAGTACACCACTAGACATTTACTTCACTGTTCATCTAAGGTCTTAGGGTTTTTATCAATTCTTTGCCGGTCTTAGGGTGTTTATCAATTCTTTGCCGGTCTTAGGGTGTTCATCAATTCTTTGTCGGTCTTAGGGTGTTTATTAATTCTTTGTCAGTCTAAGGAGGTTTATCAATTCTTCGTCGGTCTTAGGGTGTTTGTCGGTCTTAGGGTGTTTATCAATTCTTTGTCGGTCTTAGGGTGTTTATCAATTCTTTGTCGGTCTTAGGGTGTTTATCAATTCTTTGTCGGTCTTAGGGCGTTTATCAATTCTTTGTTGGTCTTAGGGTGTTTATCAATTCTTTGTCGGTCTTAGGGTGTTTGTCAGTCTTAGGGTGTTTATCAATTCTTTGTCGGTCTTAGGGTGTTTATCAATTCTTTGTCGGTCTTAGGGTTTTTATAATTTCTTTGTCGGTCTTAGGGTGTTTATCAATTCTTTGTTGGTCTTAGGGTGTTTATCAATTCTTTGTTGGTCTTAGGGTGTTTATCAATTCTTTGTTGGTCTTAGGGTGTTTATCAATTCTTTGTTGGTCTTAGGGTGTTTATCAATTCTTTGTTGGTCTTAGGGTTTTTATCATTTCTTTGTCGGTCTTAGGGTGTTTATCAATTCTTTGTCGGTCTTAGGGTGTTAATCAATTCTTTGTCGGTCTTAGGGTGTTTATCAATTCTTTGTCGGTCTAAGGGTGTTTATCAATTCTTTGTTAGTCTTAGGGTGTTTATCAATTCTTTGTCGGTCTTAGGGTGTTTATCAATTCTTTGTCGGTCTTAGGGTGTTTATCAATTCTTTGTTAGTCTTAGGGTGTTTATCAATTCTTTGTTGTCTTAGGGTTTTTATCATTTCTTTGTCGATCTTAGGGCGTTTATCAATTCTTTGTTGGTCTTAGGGTGTTTATCAATTCTTTGTCGGTCTTAGGGTGTTTGTCGGTCTTAGGGTGTTTATCAATTCTTTGTCGGTCTTAGGGCATTTATCAATTCTTTGTCGGTCTTAGGGTGTTTATCAATTCTTTGTCGGTCTTAGGGTGTTTATCAATCCTTTGTCGGTCTTAGGGTTTTTATCATTTCTTTGTCGGTCTTAGGGTGTTTATCAATTCTTTGTCGGTCTTAGGGTGTTTATCAATTCTTTGTTGGTCTTAGGGGTTTATCAATTCTTTGTCGGTCTTAGGGTGTTTATCAATTCTTTGTCGGTCTTAGGGTGATTATCAATTCTTTGTTAGTCTTAGGGTGTTTATCAATTCTTTGTCGGACTTTGGGTGTTTATCAATTCTTTGTTGTCTTAGGGTTTTTATCATTTCTTTGTCCATCTTAGGGTGTTTATCAATTCTTTGTCGGTCTTAGGGTGTTTATCAATTCTTTGTCGGTCTTAGGGTGATTATCAATTCTTTGTTAGTCTTAGGGTGTTTATCAATTCTTTGTCGGACTTTGGGTGTTTATCAATTCTTTGTCAGTCTTAGGGTGTTTATCAATTCTTTGTTGGTCTTAGGGCGTTTATCAATTCTTTGTCGTCTTAGGGTGTTTATCAATTCATTGTCGGACTTTGGGTGTTTATCAATTCTTTGTCGGACTTTGGGTGTTTATCAATTCTTTGTCTTATTTCGTTTGTCTGTTGTATTATTGTATTATGTTGTGTTTTAGCCACACTGGTTGTAGCCAAGTACATTTTGTTTCATTTGTCAAAAAAAAATTTATTCTTGAAATGGAAATTCTTGTTCTTGTTCTTAAAAGCTATTTATTAGATATTTACAAAACTTGATGGAAAGTATCATGAATGACAGGAAAAAATGCATTTTATTTAACATCTGTGAAAATCACCAAAAATATCTGCTGGCAAGGATTCTAATTAACTGAAATGTTTTATTTGCAATATATTTCAGAGTTGAAAATATGCTACATGTATTAATTATTATACTGGGATTGTTATAGAACCCTTCAAATCAAAATGTCGGAACATTTGAAAACTACGCAAAATCTTTCAGCCATCTTAATTTTTGAAATTTATTTAAAACTAAGGTTTGTACCCTCATGCAAAGCATTTCTTAGCTGAATTTGGATTCATATAATTTTGGAACTTTAGATTCATTATTTTCAACTGTTTGGTTTATAAATGTTTTTTATCTAACCAAACTTTTTCTTCCCCTAGTGTAACTGATGAGGAATGATTTTCCGAAATGTGCACACATGGCACATTAAAATTTAACAGGTATTTGTGTTATATATTGAATAAAAAAGCACTGCTGATCAAATTGTAAAGCTAAAATGCCATGAATTATTGGAAAATAAAGAGTTAATCACTACTTAGTAAAACATTTTCATTCTCAATTTGATGTCAGTGCTGCTAAATACAAAGCACACAAAGCCATCTATTTTTAAAGTCGCCTTTATTTCCTTGTCTCGCAGTAGAGTGCCATTCATTAAAACTGAAAAAACCCTTTTCCTGACATCAAAAGTATTGACAAATGTTGAGAAAAAAATGGAGAAATGACTCGCTGTTATATTTACTGATGACCTTAAAACTCAGTCAATGAAAAGCTTGTAAGTTGTTAATTGATTCATTCCTGATCAATATTATCAAAACGTTTGAAATTTTACGATGTTTGTATAAACTTAAGTCCTTTTATTTAATCTGATAACAAGAAATTTAAAAATTGTTTAATTTTTAGTATAAATATAAATGGAAAAAATAACAATTTTTTCCTCTATGGTCAGGTTTATTTAATTTATCTAATTAGGTATTTATAGATTTATAGATTGTTTTTATCTTTGGTCAATACAACTTTCATGTTAGCCAAATATTTAATTGAATTATTAAGTCTATTCTTACAAAAAAAGTTTCAATTTTATAATGTTTTACAAATATTTGGGTGAAGGTATTTTTCATTTTTGAAAATAGGTCACTTATTGATAAACAATTTGATAAAAAGATAATTGATTGGGTAGAAAATCTGTCTAAAGTGCATGTCCAAGAGAAGAAAGTGTGTGTGTTTGTGTGTGTGTGTGTGTGTGTGTGTGTGTGTGTGTGTGTGTGTGTGTGCGTGCGTGCGTGCGTGTGTGTGTGTGTGTGCGTGCCTGCGTGCGTGTGTGTGTGTTCTGTATTTTTTTAGAAATAATAAGCATTTAACCATGTTTTATAATATTATAATGCACCAATGATAGTGTGTGTGTGTGTGTGTGTGTGTGTGTGCGTGCGTGCGTGTGTGTGTGTGTGTATGTGTGTGCTTGCGTGTGTGTGTGTTCTGTATTTTTTTTAGAAATAATAAGCATTTAACCATGTTTTATAATATTATAATGCACCAATGATAGTGCCTGAGGCTGATGCAACAAAATTAACCACTTTTATCCATGGCTAATTATTTACAACATGATTAAAACAACTAGTTTTAATTAGTTTTGCTTGAATTCTTTTTCTCAAAGTGTAACAAATACTAAATTTGTAAATTGAAGCAAACGCCCATTAAAATGAATATTTTATGAGTAAAATATAATGTCATAATATCAAGCAGTTTGATTACAGAAAAAACAAATATAACCGAATTATAAAAATAGTACGTCAGTAGGAGTGAAATGAATCGGTTAGAACAATCCTGTACTATCATTTACCATTACATGTATGGTTTCCTCTTTCGTAGGAAGAAAATCGCAGGTTATATTATGTTAAATGGTAACTGTAATAGTACATTGTATCTAAGGAAATTGTTTTCAACTGAATGTTCGGAAATTTTTTGAGAATGTGTTAAGGTTTCTTGTCGCTTTCAACGATATTTATTATCTTCATTTGTATTGCCTTTTATGAATAAAAGAGGATAATAAAATGAATTTGTAGGTAATTTGATCATCAAAGACAGAACAATACAAGAGTTATTAGTAAAATATAAGTTAAAGCGTCAAAAAAATTAATTGGTCTGAGTTTTATCTTCTAGTTTTATGATGTGGTGTTAGGTAACTGTCTGCGCAACTTTCTGTCCTGAACTTCTGAAAATCGCTTTTTATTTGCTATATCTTGGCTGTTTGTAAATATCTTGATACATGGATTTGACGCGCTATTTGTAATAATTGCAGATGACAGGTAACGGTCACTATTGTTTAAATTTTTTTATTGTCTCCTTTAGATTACCTGATTATAACTTGTGTAATTTTGATCAGATTTAGATGAATTTTGGTCAGTATGTTTGTTATATAAATTTACATGCATTTTGAAGCAGACACTTTTGAAATACCAACTGAAAACCACTATAACCATTAAATCAGACAAACAAAAAACAAAATTTTGCTTTAAGTAAGAAAAGCTAGAAAGTGAAAGATGCTGTGTCATGGTTACTATTGTTTTTTTTTCTATGTAGATTCTTGACAATTGTGCAAAAATTATAGTGATATGTTTTCAAACAAATAATAACAAATAATACCACCTTTTACTTTATATGTTAGTATTATAGGTGATAAACCATGCAAGTTAACGAAGGCCTTGCAGCTTGTGTTGATACTTAGCTGACTTCATTTGTCAAAATGGCTAACAAATGGTGTTATGGCACACAAAGACAAAGTTTGAAAATCTTATTCTTAAAATCAGTGAGGATTTCTTTGAGATTTAAAATGGATATTTTTATGGTCTAAGGGAATTTTTTCGTAATATAAAGAAACTTGCGCTAAACGTTTGTTTTCAAGGATATACATTTAACATATATTTAGTGCATATAAAGTAATCTAGGAATCCCATTTCCAGTCTCCCTTACCAAGTGAATTTTGGTCATGGAAAAGTGGAAAATCTTGGCATTGTTCTCCGTGGGCAAGTGAAATTAAGGACCAAAATTAATATAATCTATTGATAAATGCAGTTTCATCAATATATTTTCTACTGGTGATCATGGAATGGTTCACAACGTCACATTTGAGAGCTTAATCACAAAATGAAATTGTGCTCTCCATTATGTATGTGATTATCGTTCAAGAGAGATATAACACATGTAGAACTGTAGTTTCGTATTTGAGTTAAGTTTAGTATCAAATTGAAATATTGTTTGTCCGAACATCTGATTTCTTTCCAAATGAAAATACCTACTTGGTTTTTCATTTACTTGCAATCTATATTTTTCTTGCAGAGATGTGGGGAAAGTAAAATTGCTCTGTGGGAAAGTAGATTTCTGTTGTGACTTTCTCTTTGGAAAGTAAGTGACAAGGAAAAATCCTAGAGCACTGCATATATATGCACTAAACATGCTTTCTAAATGATGCATTAAAAACATTTTAAGAGGATAACTAAAGAGTATTGACTACCTACTAATGCCATGAGTGCACGTTAGTTAAAGGGACCACACTTGCACATCTCAAGTATAGATGACCTGTTCTTAGATTAATCTTTAGAGATGAATAAACTTGCTCTTGTCACGAAGAGCTGAAAAAAAAAACTATCTATTGTGATGTTAAACAACATTACAACCAGCCTTCTTGATAATTGCTGAATCATTATGGCTATATCATCCCTAGTTAATGATTATTGATGGAAATCCATTGTTTACAAATCCAGGAATGATAGGGGGTTTGGTACTCCTCGACTTAAGACCTAATGTAATGAACTACTTAAACAATGTGCAAAAAAGTATAGGATTATTGAATTTAGAAATGAGAAAGACCGAAACAACTTTATCGGTTAATAACCTGGCTTTGACCTTGTGTGAATGTAAACAAGACATTGTTCATTTATTTAATATTCTGTAAACCGCTATGGAACTAGAGACAATCACCATAAAATAACTATAATATGCTGATCAAAATGTTCGAAGACGGTCGTCAAGATTTAACGAGTTTAAAAAGATCAAGATCAGACTTTTACGGAAACAGTCGGATCTTAAATGGTTAAGTCGAGCTAGTAAATAATGTCAAAGGGATATTGTATAATCTCTTTATCTAAAAATCAGATATCATAAATTTCCGGACAATAAAACTTTATTTATTTATAAAAGTCTGGAACAAGTCGCTCCATTTTTGCATCAAAATAAATTCAGCTATATCTTGACATCTCAACTCAACCCTGAATTTCCAGATAACCCAACTGCAAACTTCTCAGCTGTCCTGGGTTCAGTGACTGCCCTCTCTACTCCTATTGGACATTTTTCAATTTTGAAAATTTAAAATTTAAAGTCAGGTTTCCTAAGAGAGTGGAGTGGAGTAATTGTGTTTTGTGCCCAAGTCAAGTTTCTGTCACTTATTTTGAGGCGGTCTGTTCTGGGATGGTGGAGGAAACCAGAGTGCCCAGAGAACACACACCCCCCCACCCCCCCCCGACCTTTGACAAGCAAACCGACAAACTTTCTCACATTAGGATCTGTCTCAAGTGGGATTCAAACACAGGCAGTGAAAGGCACAGTGATCTGTCACTTTAAACTTCTAAAGCGCCACTTTAGACCACTTGGCCACCGAGACCCCTGGGATTTTCTAAGAAACCTGTTGTTAGATAAACTTTAAATTGATTTGTACTGACTTTTTCTTATTTAAAAGATAAAGTCATGTGTTTTTTTTAGTTTTGATGTTTTTCATTAATGTTCAAAATTGGAAGTTGTGACAAACTTATATATGCTTAGTCTTTTTATTATAATTGAAATATTTTGAAGATATTTCAATATGTTATGAAATCGGCTTATACAATAAAGTGAACTTTGTTATTTTTATATCAGCATCCTGTATTGTTTTATTAAAGACAACAGAATAGGAATTTTAAGTTCTTCATCTGACAGGTATATGATGGAAGAAGCTGACCTATTTCTCACACACATACCCCTTTTCTGAAAAAAAAAAAAAGAAAAGCTGATTTTTACCAAGTGTCTTTGACTCTTTTATTGCTTAACTGGTTAAGATTTCCTGACAACTTTACGAAAAGTTATTTTGCTGAATTTATGGTGCTCTGAAACTGGGATGGCATTAGACATGTTAAATTTCTTGAACTTTTTTTTTTCTTCTTGTAAATCACATTTACCATGACATAAAAAAAAATAAATACATGTATTGTGATATTGTTGACATGATATGAAAGTTTTTTAAAAATAAATAAACAAATGCTAAAGAGAAAACAAGAAAAAGAATAATGATATATAGACTCCTGTTTGAGACAAAGGTCAACTGATATGGTAATTAATTAAGTCACTCTAACGAGAAAGCATTTATCAATGGAAATGGAATTTACACTACCATTCAGTTTTAAAGTTCATTTTAATTTTTTGAATAGTAGCGAAATAAAATGAATAAAGTTGATTATAATTTTATTTTTTTAAATTTATTTATTTATTTATTAAATTTATTTCCACTGATTTAACCACATTTCAAAAGGCATATCAACTCTATTTTGTAAAAAAAAAAATGTTTGTAAAGTTTGAAGTTGCTATGACAAATATTTACACGTTACTACTGACATTAGAAAAATTTATACAGATAAATAAAAGAGAAATGATAGAATCACAAGTCACCTTTTTTGTTTCTCCATTATGGGATGATTGTATGTAGAATGATAGAATAACAAGTCACTTTTTTTGCTTCTCCATTATGGGATGACTTTATGTTAAGTTGCCATAAATATAAATGCTATTGATATAGAATAACTTCACTCATGTCAATCAGTTCTCTGACATTGTGATGCTGATATCAAATGGATGCTATGAATTTTTTTTAAATGTCTAGTCTCTTTGATAATTTTACTTAGCAATTCCGTAATTAATTTCCATTATTTCCCAATTTATTCAGTTCCGTCTCATAATCTGTTGATTCAAATTTTTTTTATTTATATCTCAATCGTCTTTTAGTTCCTAAGATGTTTTGTAATATAAAGTATTTTCACATTTTCTAGAAACTTGATATTCTTTTACAGAGAACGGTATGCAAATTTGAAATTGAACTTATGATAAATATTTAACCATAGCTTAGATAACATCTTTCAATTTTTTTTCAATCTTTTTAGCAAGTATTCAGTAAATTGCATCAAAGAAGACACGCGGAGAATTCTTCACAATAATTTGTAATGATGACACCAGTACATTTATTTACCGGTACTGTAAATCATTTTAATTTTGTGACACTTTTTTTCGTGAAGCCATACCAAAACTTATTTCGTGACATAAAATTTTCACAATTTCCTCAAAAGTAAGCCCTCATAAAATATGTTTATATTTGTATATATTTTGCCATGGTCAGTTTATTTATAAACTCACTTTAATTTCTTGACACTTAATTTTCACAAATTGTTACCACATCAAGAATATCTTGAAAATAAAGTGCTTGCCAAAATTAAGTTGAGTTGAGTTGAGTAATGTTGTTTTAAAGTCCCAGTCAAGAATATTTCACTTATATCGAGATGTCGCCAGTTATAGGCGAAAGTCAGAAATTTTGCCTGTGTGTTGTGCTGATGGCATTATACAGCAGGGTTCTTTATTGTGCCTCACCTACTGTGACACGGGACCTTGTATTTAAGTTCCCACTCGAAAGAACTGGACTTTTCATTTTGTACTGTCCAGTGCTTGGCGAAAGAACAGTCACTGCCCATTTTCAAGTCTTGGGTCAGACCCAGTCTGGGTTCGAACCCACAACCTCCCACTTATAGAGCAAGCACTTACCAACTGAGCTACTGCACTGGTTGCCAAAATTAAGTGTTTTACAGTATATATGACTGGAGAAAACAGTTCATGCACAATGTATGTGGTGTTTAAACATTATTATTATGCGTTATTAGTGAAGAAATTTTTGTATAAAATTTTTCAATTTTTTAATAAATATGGTACATTTGAATTTTTAGGTGTTTAGCACACCTGAGCAAAGGGGTAAAATTTAGTCATTATAAATTTAGTATCTGAGGCACAAATAGTGCTTAATTTGAACATATCTTGGGTGGAATCTTCAGAATGGGAAACTTTAGGGGGCTTCTATAATTTTTTAAAATTTTTAATGGACTTGAGTGTTCAAGTGAGCTATTTATCAGTTGCCATCTCTTCATGTCAATATTCCATTGCTAACCTCTAGAAGCCCTATTTTTTCAAGTCTTCATCAGTCTCGTTCAGTGTGTTTAAAACTAGGTCAAGTTTGTATATGAGTCGAACAAGTTTATCACTAGGTCAAATCATAGAAAATTAAAAGCCCCAATATTATGTCTGCTCCATAATGTCCACATTTCTGGATAGATTTGTATGCTATATACCAACATGTGACTATTAGTTGATGCCAATTAAAGGTAGATCAAAGGTCAAGGTCACCAGGTCAAATCTTGGGAGTTTGCCCATTAGACTGTGTTAGGGATGGGGTATATTTTTCATTGAGAGACTGCTCTTACTTTTACATTTGTTGAAGGTGTGGGTGGAATGGAGTGATATTCTTTAAGGCCTTAATCAACATTACCGGTAATCTGTAAGGATTAATTAAGAACAAGTTTATGTATGTTTGAAATGTATGAGTGTGTATTTTGGTCTGCCTTCTACTAGCATCCTCTAAGGGTTTTTTTGTTAAGGTGCTAGCTCATTGAGGCAGTATGCTGCAGATTAGCATTCTAACCCCCCAGTCACATTATCCTGGCAACATTATTGGCAGGTGAACCAGTCAAACTCGAAGCAAGGAAGCAGTTTCTCAAATGTGAAATCTCCTGATGACCCAGCTGGATCAATCTCCTGCTCTCTTGGGAGGAGGGGGGTCACTATGAAGAGGAATATAACATTTTAGCTGGAAAACATAAAGTAATTTATGTATCTTAAAACCAATCAGTGGACCTCAGAAATATGGACTTTATGAACAGATGGTCGTATATAGAGGTTTGTTTTCGGGTTGAAAATGAAGCAAAAGGACTTTAAAACTATGGTCTTAATGAACAGATGGTTACTATAGAGAGGTAATTACAACAACAGGTATTATTTCATTTGGCAATAGTTATTGTTAGAATAAAATATCAAATAAAAAGAAATAAAATAACAAAGAAATATTGAGATCACAGATCATAAGTAAAAGTCACATAAGACAGATGCTGGATGATAAATGACAAAATTGTATCTTGTAGCATTTAGTACTTCTGGCAGACCTTGAATTACACTTGTTTTGGCATTGCTATTTTTATATTAATTACTTAGATAACTCAGATTGGAGTAAACGTAATGGTGATTTATGTCCGATTAAAGAATATTTCTCTTATGAAGAGGCATTTAGTTCAATGATTCTAGAGGGAACTAGAGTATCTAAAGAACTGATTATCCTCTGTAAGTAAACTGAAAACTTTTTAGACACTAATATATATATATATATATATATATATATATATATCAACCTAGATGGTGAAATACTCTTTGGACTGAAGGATTAATTTAGATGGATTGGAGTAATGGTATTTTACACCCCCTTTCAGGATTCTTTTACTGATATCGAGATGGACATTTCTGGGATAGTGGAGGAAACGTGAGTGGCTGGAAAAAACCATTGGCAGCTGACAAACTGACAATTATTCTCATACTAGAATCTCCCAGAGTGGGATTCAAAGCTAGGCAGTGAGAGGCACTGTGATCCGTTAGGGCACTCTTCAGACCACTCGGCCATTAATCCCCTATAATCAAAAGAAAGAAAAATATTAAGATCATAGATCAAACTTTCTCACACTAGGATCTGTCTTAGCAGGATTCGAACCTTGTTAGTAAGAGGCACTGTGATCCATAAGTGTGCTTTAGACCACTTGACCATGCACCCCTTCCCTTTTCCACTTTTTATAGTATGAGTAATTAGTTTTTTATTAACTCTAAAATAAAATAAAAAATTGCACATTTTATTACAATAAAACACTAATGATCTATAAAACATAGTAAGTTGATATATAACAAAATGAAAATGATATATTTCTATAAATTGACATTTATTTAGTAAGAGGCCTAAGGCCCTGACATGATAATTAGGTAGCACACAGTTTGCTGTATTGTTTATGTATACAGAATCTTGTCAAATTATTGATTCTTTTACTATCTTTTATCTATAAATTATTCCTGTATTTTTTTTTTCTGTGCTGGACCTCTTTATACTTCAGTTTCGTGGTATTTATTTATTTATTTATTTATTTATTTATTTATTTATTTATCTATCTTTTTTTTTCTTTTTTATCAACATTTCTTATGAACAGATGGTGTTTAGTGCTTCTCATCACCTAGGCTCAAATTTCACTCAGGCAGTTCCTAGTGATATAAGAAAGGTCATCATTTAACTTCCAAACACAGAGAGAGAGAGAGAGAGAGAGAGAGAGAGAGAGAGAGAGAGAGAGAGAGAGACAGACAGACAGACAGACAGACAGACAGATATTATTGTAGTCTTAGTATGCTACTAAATATTCTGCATGTTTGGAAGTTATGGAGAGGTTTTCCAGGTGAGCGATACAGACCCTAGTGGGCCTCTTGTTATTGCAGCAAGTGTCTTCAATTTCAAATGACTTGTATCTTTAAACAAAAAGAAACATTTTCTCATATAAATTCTTTTTGCTAAACATATCCTGTGTTTTGTTTTACAAGCTTTCCAGACATAATGGGGTTGAAATTCTCGTTAATTCTATATTCAGTCATTAAACTTCATTGCTTACTAATATATATTGTTCATTATGTAATGGATAACGATATACCGGTAATCATAAATTTGTTAATGGAAGGGATAATTATGTTTCAGCAAGATAAAAATTACCATCAAGATGGATACCTTTGTGTTGATGTTGTGTGTAATATACCGTATATAAATTAGCATATCTATATTTATATCAGATTCATTTTATTACTGAATATTAGCCAAAAGCAATAAAGAATTTACCTTCTCATCAGCACTTTTCCCAGAGATTTTTGAGTCTGAATGCTTCATGAATTTTTGAACATTTTAAATTGATTTTGGATATTTATATATATATATACCTAGTCCCAGTCATATAAACAATTTTTTAAAAAATTAAATGTGGCAAGTTCAGTGTCAGTTTTTTTTAACTTAATTAATTTTTAAAATATTTTTCTTTGATTTTATAGCATTGTTTGATCATTCTATTTATCAACCAGTTTTCATCCATTTTGAAAATTTTTATTCAAATACTCTATATTTGTGGTTAAAACTACTGGCTGCTTTTGAAAATGTTTGTCAATAGCACAATTGAAAAATTTAACCTATATAGAATAGCAGAATTCAGCCAGGTAACTGTTACATATAAATAATAATTCAAACTAAAAAATAATAAATGAAATTGAAAATAATGGGGTTTTATTTATAATATTAGTTGTGTTATATATATATATATATGTATAAAAAAAGAAAAAGGAAATTGATGTTTGCTTTTGCATATTTGGCCACTCGGGATTTTTTACGTATCTGATACAGAACTACAAAGGGGTGTAAAATGTGACAGGAAAGTTTCTTATGTAGAAAGAATTGTTTGTGTAGATAATATTAGGGATCCTACTTTTAACCACTACATTAGCTCAGTTGGTAGAGTGCTTGATTCGTAAGTGGGAGATTGGGGGTTCAAACCCATGCCTAGTCTGACCAAGACTTGAAAATTGGTGGTGACTGTTCTTTCAACAAGCACTCGGCATTTAGAAATCAAAATCACAAGGTCCTTTGGATGAGACCTTGAAAACCGATGCCCTGTGTCACAACAGGCGTGGTATGTTAAAAAACCTTCCCTGCACATTGCCCTAAGCGCACTGCAAAGGTTAAAATTTCTGGCACTTCACCTATAGCTGGTGATGTCTTGCTATAAGTGAAAAATTCTTGACTGGGATGTAAAACCCCATTTAATCAATCAATCAATCAATCTAACTGATAGCTGACAGATCAAACATTGCCTATCGGATGCTTAGATTGGCTAGGTCCAATATTGGACAGATTCTAGTAATGTGAGATAGTTTGTTAGAATACTTTCCTAAGTTGAAGTTTTAAGTACTTATACCTAAGTTCCTTCCGCTAACTCAGTACTGACTATCTGGATACAGTGAAATAATCATGTCCTGTATTACAAAACACCAATTGACCCCCCCCCCCCCACACACACACACACACACACACACAAACACACTCTCTCTCTTATGCCAAGCTTGTATGTTAAACTTATCATCATGTACTTCAGTATATAATTCAGACTAAATAACCCTACTATTTAAGGCAGTTAACTCATCAGTTTTTTAAGCCTTGGAGAGTCAGTTGTCTTTAAATTGACTATATAAATAGCATATAGTTACTAAACAGCTTAACTTGACAGGAGTATATTTTTACCCTGTAAACAGCAGGTGCTTGTTTAGTACAATTCTGCTGTTATGTCCATAAATCTCTTCATTTCTTACTAATTCACATGGATAAAAGAAGCTATGCATATTTAGAACAAGGACAAAACTAGTACCAACTTCACATTGATTATGTACAGTTAATTAAATACATTGATTATGTTCAGTTAATTAAACACATATCCATAACCCAGAATATCTTCTTGGTTAATCATTGCCACTAGGGTAGCTCAGTTGGTAGAGTGCTCGCTCCGTAAGTGGAAGGTCATGGGTTCGAACCCCAGCCGGGTCTGACACAAGACTTGAAAGTGGGTAGTGACTGTTCTTTCGCCAAGCACTCTTCATTACGAAATGAAAATCACAGTTCTTTCAGATGGGAACTTAAAATAAACGAGGTCCCATGTCATGGCATGGCACGATAAAGAACCCTGTTGTATAATGCCATCAGCGCAACGCACAGGCAAAATTTCTGCACTTTCGCATATAGCTGGCAACGTCTCGATATAAGTGAAATATTCTTTACTGGGATGTTAAACACCATTACTCAACTCAACTCTTGGTTTATCAGTTATCTGCCACTATTTATTTTTGTAACAAAAATATTTATTCAGCACTTTTTATATCTTTTAACTGTTTTTGCTTTTTCATAAATTACCACAATGTAGCCCAATTGGTAGAGTGCTCACTTCATATGTGAGAGGTCGGGGGGTTCAAACCCTGGCCAGGTCTGACTAAGACTTGAAAATTGGTAGTACCGGTAACTGTTCTTTCGCCAAGCACTTGGCATTTAGAAATGAAAGTCACAGGTTGCTTCAGATGAGACCTTGAAAACTGATGCCTTAAGCGCATTGCAAAGGTATAAATTTCTGGCACTTCACCTACAGCTGGTTACATCTCCATATAAGTGAAATATTCTAGACTGGGATGTAAAACCCCATTAAATGAATCAATCAACCAACCAGTGGTTAGTGGTTTTCTTCTGGCACTACAGTTGCCTCCACCATCCCTGAACTGATTGATTCAAAAGAGAAAGAATCTTAACTGCAGCATTTCTAAATTCTGTCTCCACCTTAATTCTTATAACTAGTTACAGTTAAACAGTTATAAATAAAGTAATCTACTATTTATTATTTTATCTCTAATTGTAATCAAACTATGTAATAATCTGTTATTAAATTCTATCTTCTTGGATAATCAGTTATTACGATAAACTTGATGAGTTATATACAATATTTGCAGTGCATTTCCTCATTAACCCTGTAATAAATCCTGATTGCATTATCAGACCATAATTGCCATTTAGCACCCAAACTAGAAAATTATGAAAAATATATAAAAACTTGTCATGCTAGGTCATTGCAACACAGTTCAATGACATGGCTATTACATCTATTAGTGTCATGTACAGCTGTTACATCTAGCAGTGCCACATAATTTGTCATGTTGTATAAGGATAAACATTTAGTAGTGTCACAAAATTTGTCTTGTATAAGACTGTTACATCTAGTAGTGTCACAAGATTTGTCATGTCGTATAAGGATATACACCTAGTAGTGTCACATAATTTGTCATGTTGTATAAGGTTGTTGCATCCAGTAGTGCCACAAAATTTGTCATGTTGTATAAGGCTGTTACATCTAGCTGTGCCACTTAATTTGTCATGTTGTATAAGGTTGTTGCATCCAGTAGTGCCACAAAATTTGTCATGTTGTATAAGGCTGTTACATCTAGTAGTGCCACTTAATTTGTCATGTTGTATAAGGTTGTTGCATCCAGTAGTGCCACATAATTTGTCATGTTGTATAAGGTTGTTACATCTAGTAGTGCCACATAATTTGTCATGCTGTATAAGGTTGTTACATCTAGTAGTGTCACAAGATTTGTCATGTTGTATAAGGTTGTTACATCTAGTAGTGCCACATAATTTGTCATGTTGTATAAGGCTATTACATCCAGTAGTGCCACATAATTTGTCATGTTGTATAAGGCTTTTACATCCAGTAGTGCCACATAATTTGTCATGTTGTATAAGGCTATTACATCCAGTAGTGCCACATAATTTGTCATGTTGTATAAGGCTATTACATCCAGTAGTGCCACATAATTTGTCATGTTGTATAAGGTTCTTATATCTGGTAGTGCCACATAATTTGTCATGTTGTTTAAGGATTAACATCTAGTAGTGTCACAAAATTTGTCTTGTATAAGGCTTTTACATCCAGTAGTGCCACATAATTTGTCATGTTGTATAAGGCTGTTACATCTAGTAGTGCCACATAATTTGTCATGTTGTATAAGGTTGTTGCATCCAGTAGTGCCACAAAATTTGTCATGTTGTATAAGGCTGTTACATCTAGCTGTGCCACTTAATTTGTCATGTTGTATAAGGTTGTTGCATCCAGTAGTGCCACAAAATTTGTCATGTTGTATAAGGCTGTTACATCCAGTAGTGCCACATAATTTGTCATGTTGTATAAGGTTGTTACATCTAGTAGTGCCACATAATTTGTCATGTTGTATAAGGTTCTTATATCTGGTAGTGCCACATAATTTGTCATGTTGTATAAGGTTTTTATATCCAGTAGTGCCATATAATTTGTCATGTTGTATAAGATTGTTACATCTAGTAGTGCCACATAATTTGTCATGTTGTATAAGGTTCTTATATCTGGTAGTGCCACATAATTTGTCATGTTGTATAAGGTTTTTATATCCAGTAGTGCCACATAATTTGTCATGTTGTATAAGGCTATTACATCCAGTAGTGCCACATAATTTGTCATGTTGTATAAGGTTCTTATATCTGGTAGTGCCACATAACTTGTCATGTTGTATAAGGTTTTTATATCCAGTAGTGCCACTTAATTTGTCATGTTGTATAAGGTTGTTGCATCTAGTAGTGCCACATAATTTGTCATGTTGTATAAGGTTGTTGCATCCAGTAGTGCCACTTAATTTGTCATGTTGTATAAGGTTGTTACATCTAGTAGTGCCACATAATTTGTCATGTTGTATAAGGTTGTTACATCTAGTAGTGCCACATAATTTGTCATGTTGTATAAAGGCTGTTACATCTAGTAGTGCCACATAATTTTTCATGTTGTATAAGGCTGTTATATTGATAGTTGTGTCACATAATTTGTCGTGTTGTATAAGGCTGTTACATCTTGTAGTGTCATATAGTTTTTCATGTTGTATAAGACTGTTAGACCTTGTGTCATATAATTTATTATGTTGTATAAGCTTCACAAATGCTGGTAAGGTTAATCAGTGGTCATCAAAGGGTAACACCCCCCCCACACACACACACACACACACACACACACACATTTATTAGTGTCACATAATTTGTCTTGTTGATGCAGGAATTCAAAATGTTAAAAATTTGAATTCATCAGATTAAAGGAACCAAAATTATCTGAAATTTTATTATTGACACAACTGTTGAGATATGACAGTTTTGAGCATATAAGTGCCATATAGCTATTTCAGGCAATCTAATCCAAACAGACTAACACAGGTTATTCACTTTGTCTGGAATAGCTTTGGCATTTATGGGATTATAATTACCAAATCTCATTGATCAGTTCATTGTTTAATTAAATATCTATCTATATCATAATCAGAATAACTCTTGTTTATCAGTTATCAACATAAACCAGAATGTTTATCCTTTATAATAGTAATCAGTTTCTGTCACTTATTTACTGAAATAGATCCATGATTTGAAACTGCTATTAATATCTATGGCTGGTATTATTTCTTGATTAATTAATTATCTGTTTAATAATCTCTAGTTTATTTTTTATCCATATAACCTTTCATTTATTCACCTTGGTAATATTGTAAACCATTATATGTATAATTTATATATTTCATGTATAAATTAATCACTGTAAATTGTCTGGAATGGCATTGTATATAATAGCTGACAGAGTTATCTTCTCTTGTTGTGAATTCTCTCATTATTTCATTTGGTCTGCTGAAGTTTGAATTTATTGTTAATAGCAAAAACATTAATTAATTGAAATACTCAATTTTAAGTTTATTAAGATTAAACAAACATTGTGTAATGCTTTTATATTTTTCGTAAATATTAATTCTATATAGCATAAAATCAGATTTTTTTTACATTATTAGAGCAACACATTTACTAATGGCCTTTAATTGTTTGTCCAATGGTTTTTTTCTGAATTTTCTTTTATTCAAAACTTTTCTCATAGAAAAAAAAACAATTATATTGAATTTAAAATGTACTGGGTTAACCAAATTCTACCTTTAAATTAAAAAATCCTCTCTGAATTCTTCTGTACATAGAGCAGAGATTTTGTAAAAAAAAAAAAAAAAAAAAAAAAAAAAAAAAAAAAAAAAAAAAAAAAAAAAAAAAAAACTGAAATTTAATGACTTTAAAATGATTGGTTAGGTGTGACAAGTGAGTTGGTAAAGAGAGATCACAGTGAGTTAGGAGAGACGAAAGTGAGTGAGTTAGTGACTGAGATACTGGAATAAGTTAAGTTAGGTGTGACAAATGGGTTGGTAAAGAGAGATCAAAGTGAGTTAGGAGAGACTAGAGTGAGTGAGTTAGTGAGTGAGAGACTAAAATAAGTTAGGTGTGACAAGTGGGTTGGTAAAGAGGGATAAAAATGAGTTAGGAGAGACTAAAGTGAGTGAGTTAGTGAGTAAGAGACTGAAATAAGTTAGGTGTGACAAGTGGGTTGGTAAAGAGGGATAAAAATGAGTTAGGAGAGACTAAAGTGAGTGAGTTAGTGAGTGAGAGACTGAAATAAGTTAGGTGTGACAAGTGGGTTGGTAAAGAGAGATCAAAGTGAGTTAGGAGAGACTAAAGTGAGTAAGTGATTGATGAGATTAAAGTGGGTTATTAAGAGTTAGACTGGAGTGAGTAAATATAAGGAGAGACTGAAATGAGTAAGAAAAAACTAGATTGAGTGAGGTTACATTTTAATGGATGATGAAGAGAGACTTAAGTTTGTGAGCAGACTGGATAAGTGTGTGAAGCTAAACTTAGGTGAGGAGAAAATGAAGGGAGTGAGAAAAAACTGGAATATGTGAGTGACTAAACTTGAGTTAGAAAGGAGAGACTGAAGTGAGGATTGATATAGTTAAACTAGAATTAGAATGTATACTTGCGAGCAAGAATATATCATTGTAGCAGCTCTCTAAAGTGGTGTTCTGGAATTATGTGGTTTTAACCAGATTTCTCCAAAGTCCTTCCGACTTCCGAAAAACAGTGAGGAAGTGACCTCCCCATGGTCAATCCCTACCATTTGACAAAATTTCAACCTGATCGGATAAGAAACATTGGAGGAGATGTCTCTGAAAATATCTGTCAGAAATGAGGGAGAATAATAATAATAATAATAATAATAAAGATTGAGAGTAACAACAAGATGTCTGCTGATATGCAGATATAATTAAAAACATTTATAAAGATATCTGTGTATAGTTAATATATATTTTACTAAATGTTTGATTGTGTTTTTATTTTAATTTCAGGCCATTGTACGGAATCAAGATGAATTTTCATGTACAGTTGCCATGACACCAGAAAATGTTCTTAAAAATGTAAATCAAGATGTTGTTTCATGTAAGTATCTCCATGATAACAGAAAATGTATTATGAAACAAAAATTAAAATGTTGTATCATGTAAATATTACCATGAAAACAGAAAAAGTAAAAATAAGTCAAAATGTGGTATCATGTATCACTATAACAACAAGAAATGTACTTAGAAATAAAAAAGAAGATATACCATGTCAGTATCACCATGACAACAGAAAATGTTCTTAGAAACAGAAATAAGGAGGTTGTATTATTTAAGTATCTCCATAGCAACAGAAAAGGTACCAAGAAACAACTTAAGGTGTTTGACATGTAGTTATCACCATGGCAACAGAAAATATAAATCAAGATATTTAATCATGTTTACTATAACAACAGAAAACTCACCAACAGATTTGAATCAAGATCAAGTTAATATCACCAATTCTTTAGATTAAACATTGTAATCTGAGTACTTTTAATCGAGAATAAAAAATTTAATGGGAATTAATTTTTGTGAGAACTGACATTTCAATTTATCTGAATTCTGTTGTTTTGCGTCATCGGGTGACAACCAGTGTAAAAGCCAGTAAATTACATTATATTTCAATGCTGGCGATGTTTTTCTTTTTCTGTGGTTTTCAAACCTCTGTATGTTAATCCAGTTAGTTAGTAAATACACAAAGGATCATATAAACACTGTTTCTGGACCTGCAATCCAACTATGAGCTTTTTAACTGCAACAACTTTAATATAGGCTATTAAAGTTGGAATTATCCGGGCTGATGGCGCAAGATCTAGACTCGCCCTTCAATAGATCCTCGTTAAAGAGTTTTTAATTAAGTGTACTCATTCCAGTCACGAAAAAAAAACAATAATAATGTAAAATCACTACTAAATGATGATAACATGCATTTTTTTACCATTTATTTCAAAAGTACTGGTTGACTAAATAATGGTCTTTGAACAACTTGGTCTTAGTGAAACACTTTTAAAAAAAATTTAAAAAAAAACACACTCACAAAAATTGCCTGATTGGCTGTACGTATATTTTGATATTGTGGTAAAATAATTTTTGGATCAAGTTGGTGTGTAGTTTAAATAGTATTTTATTCACAAAAGAAAATTAAAATATGAATGTTACAATAGCATATCGGTACATATTAGTGTGAAATGGATCCGAGAACAAGACTTAGGTCTGGTGGGTGTGTGAATGTACCAACTAGTATCTGTACATATGTTTGATTTTTAGTTATCAAAGGCCAAAGGATGATTCAGACTTCATATAAGGTGTAATGATTGTTAAATTAAAATACGTACAAATTAAAAAAACATTGTTAAGTTGCAGATGTTTTCCATCTTGCAAATGCCAGTGTTGAGAAGAAATTGGAAGTTAAATTGATCTATTGGAGTGTATTAAGAGTAAATTGGCCACTTGGGTTGTTAGAATGAGCTAGGAGACGGCCATGAGGTGTGATGTAAAATGAAATATCTCTCATGTAATAGAGTTATCTATATGCTAATCAATAAATAAATGTTAAAACACTTTAAAATCTCACCAGTTTACGTTAGCTAATACGAGATGATGTGTCAGACATTAATATTTTATCACGGGAAAACCTTTTGGATTTTTAACATTTCTCACAGTCTGGATAGATAGGCAGACTTATTGCCTGTTTTAGGTGAATAATTGAGTTTTGTTGTCCGTTAATATAATCTATATCATATTGAGATACGGTGAGTGTGAATGTGAATTCTGAATAACAACGGCTAAAACATCACACTATCAGAGATATGATATCAGATAGTGTGAACATAAGTCATTTCAAATACATAGGACTTAATTGATGCAGTTTTCTGTCGTTATTTTTTTTTTCAATTTATTGTATGAGAGTGGAGTAGAGTAATTATGTTTAATGTCCCAGTCAAGATTTTTTACTTATACTAAGGAGGTCGGTTCTCAGATGGTGGAGGAAACCAGAGTACCAGAAGAAAAACCACCGACCTCCGACAAGCTAACTGACAAACTGTCTCGCATTAAGATCCGCCCCAAGTGGGATTTGAACCAAGGCAGTGTGAGGCGCTGTTGTCTGTAAGCATGATTTACATCTCTCAGCCGCCAGAGGCCCTTTAGTTTATAAGAGCTTAAAAACAAGAAAAGTGTTACATTGTAAATCTGTACATTGTATATAACTCTGTTAGTTGCCTGGCTCATCCTTTGTAGAAGTCAAAGTAAGTGGCCAAATGGTCAAAGTGGTACCTTTCAAATTTAAGGCATCTTAGCACTGGTTGATTTCTTCTTGCCATGCTTTTTCTGACCATACAGTCTCACACTTGTTTATTTTCTGTTTGGCTTTAGCTGTACAATGGATTAAGAGGTTTTATATATGGTCATTGACATTGTTGGCCAGTTTTCTTCTTGTCATCAAGTTGGGCAGTAATTTTTGAATAACTTCATTTTAGGAAGGATGCAGTTCTTTCTATTTATGGAAAGTTTATAATTTTACAATATCCTACTAGAAGGGGCATCTTTAAGTTTTAGTGATAAAATACCGGTAGGCATATAGGTCTGTAAATCTACTGTTGGTTCAACTCCTGTCAGCAGATTGTTACAAAGATTATTACCCTTGGCTTTCGTAATAACTGGCAGACAGTTGCAGTTGCTGTGTTTGTCTGTAGGACTCACTATGAATGGCCACTGTGGTAGCTCTGTTGGTAGAGTGCTCCCTCCGTAAGTGGAAGGTCGTGGGTTCGAACCCCAGTCGGGTCTGACCCAAGACTTGAAAGTGGGTAGTGACTGTTCTTTCGCCAAGCACTTGGCATTATGAAATGAAAGTCATGGTTCTTTTGGATGGGAACTTAAATAAACGAGGTCCCTTGTCATGGCAGGCATGGCACAATAAAGAACCCTGATGTATAATGCCATCAGCGCAATGCACAGGCAAAATTTCTGCACTTTCGCCTGTAGCTGGCAAGGTCTCAATATAAGTGAAATATTCTTGACTGGGATGTTAAACATCATTACTCAACTCAACTCACTATGAATGATTCAATCTTTGTTGACATTATTTGTTACTTTGTTTATTTATTTATTTTTCAGATGACTATACAAGAGTTGTGTTACAAGACATGCCAGATAATGAAGGAAACTACATCAATGCCAGCTTTATAGATGTAAGTACCTGTAGTCAAATAAATTTGGGGTCAGTTTCAGTGTTTCAGGTCCAAAACCTATAGGCTCACCTGGATGGTAAACATTCTGGTTTTGGTGGCATGTAGCAGTTGGAGCACAACAATTATTCATAAAATAACTCAAAAAAATTCTAGTTATAGAAAATTTTAAATATTTGTTTTGTGTAAGCTACATATCCCACAAAGATAGAATTTTTTAGTTTTCTTTTTAGCCTGGCATTGCCATAAGACGAGACATAGGTGTTACTTTTTCGGTGTCATCATAGGAGGCAGTGTGTTATGTTAAAGTAATATATTTTCTACTCGATCAAAAACTAACCAGGCAAGACATTGAAATCTGTGGAATTCTTGTCGTTTTTTTACAGTCAATTCTCATACATGTAATTCAATTAAAGAAATTTCTAAATTAAAAAAAAACCAGGGAATTGTATTCTGTTCCCTTGTGATATTTAAAAGATTTAAAACCGTAAATTTTAAAGGATGTTTCCCTTAAAATCAATATTGCACTGTTTGATATCTTATGACATCACAGTTGTTGGCAATGAATGTAGGGTTTTAAATCTGCCTGAGTATAATTAGAAAAAAATAACTACACTGTATATATGGCTATATATAAAGAATTTTTACCAGTTGGTAAACTTTTTTTTGTAAAATTTAAGTCTGATTTGGGGGTCATACCCACAACATTTGAATTAAGCACCTGTGATTCTAACCACACATTCGACTGTCATGTAGATAAACAAATTTATAAGCCAAAATAGAAATTTTTTTTTTTTAAAAAAAAGAATGCATTGTAAATTGGGTACATTTTCCCTTTTAAAATTTTCAATTGTTCTCCACTTTCAGTGAAAAATTTCCTTTGGAAAAGTCAAGAAATCCCATTCTTGTTCTTAATAACTTTTTCATGTTTTACCATTTACCGTAAATCCTCGGATATAAGACTACCTTGCCTATAAGACGGGGTGGGATTTTTCTGGCATTTTTTACGATTTCAGGCGATATTGCGCCTATAAGACGAACATGATTTTTAGACAAGGCAATACCGGGACCGGTATTTGTCGCTACTGATCGGACCGTAAATTTTCCACCAGTTTTTGCCTGTTTTTCATCATGTTAATACCGTACTTGCGTTTTAATATCTTTTTCAGGTACTAGGATGTTGAGCTCTGCCGTTTGATTCTAGATTAAGTTTTGAATAAATCAAAAACGTTAACATAAAATCAGATGGCAGAACATCTCATCCTCAGTAATAATAAAGAATGTTCTCCTAATTTGAATTCAATAAAAGTACATTTTTAAAATTCTTTGTCTTATTTCTTGGATTATCAATCAGCTGTTTAAGACAGCAACCCTGGTATTCAGAACACATTGCCCTTCACATGTGAAGCAGACAACGTGTGGTATATGTAATTTCTAGATTGTTATGAAAAATAAACGAAAAGAATAAAATATTTTACAGAAAATTTATTACATAAAATTTAATGCATATAAAAATCTGACAATTATAAACATCTGATATCACACACACACACACACACACACACACACACACACACACACACACACATTAAAAAGAAAATGCGGTTTTTTATTGGTCTTGTTAAATAAACAAGCACTAGGTTGTTTGAGCATCTATTCTTTTAGCACTAGCTACCGTTATTCAAAATAATACCGTAATAAATTATAAATAACACACACACACACACACACACACAGTTTACAAAGTTAATCACAGCACAGGTTCAAATTCTATGTTATAAAAAGATATTTATAAAACACAGAATACAGATAAGAGCAAACGTAAAACATTTAACAATTGAATTCATATATCCATTAAATATCCATCTTAAGAATGAATGTCCTACAACTTAAAAACATTAAATAAAATCCAGTCATTCTCGAATGTCCGCACGTGTGAAACCTAGAAAATCTTCATCTTCACTATCTCCAAACATATTGTAAAACTCTTCCTCTGTCATGGGAATGTCACTATAAATATCGCCGAAACTATCGTCACTGTCCTCACTATCATCACTATCGTCAGCATGTGCATTATCGTCATCAGATTTGCTCAATATCAAGTCATCATATAATATATCATCCTGAGAACCATCCATAGAGTTACTTATGCCACACTTCAGAAAGGATTTGATAACTACACTGTTTGGGATCGATTCCCAAGCCTTAACAATCCATTCACAAATTAATGTCACTGATGGACGCTTAATGTTTCCCGCCTTTGTGTATTCTTTTTCGCCCTCGTTCATCCATGTACACCACAGATTTCGCATATTTGTCTTGAATGGCTTGTTCAGTGACACGTCTAGTGGCTGTAATACGGAAGTGCAACCACCCGGAATAACGGCTTGATAGGTTTTATTCTTCTTTAGTAAATTTTTTACAGAGTCACCTAAATGGGCACGGAACATGTCCCAAACTAACAAACATCTGGGATTAATTAGTCCACCGGGTCGTTTAAACCAAATGTCTCTTATCCATGTTTTTACTAGATCCTCGTTCATCCAACCTTTTTCATTCACTTTAACTAATATCCCCTTTGGAAGTTTTTCTTTTGGCATTGTCTTACGTTTAAATATCACCATAGGTTTCAACTTAGTACCATCGGCTAAACACGACAACACTATCGTAAAATTTGATTTCTCATTACCTGTTGTTCTAATACTTATGGTATTTTCACCCTTTATGTTCACAGTATTGTTCATCGGAAGATCGAAACTCATCGGCGTTTCATCCATATTCCATATTGAAGAAAGTTCATAGTTGTACGCTTTCCTTTCATTCAGTACAAACTTATGAAAACTGTCTACTTTATCATTAACGTCATTTGGCAATTTTTGTGCAATATGTGTCCGCTGTCTTAACACTAAATTATAACGGTTCATGAATCATGAACACCACCCTCGGGATGCCTTAAATTCACTAGCATTGAATTTACTATCTTTGGACAATTCCAGTCCTTTCAACCTTATCATTGTCCGAGAAACGGCACTACCCTGTTGTCTGCGTTCAATAATCCAGTCATGAATCACAGTTTCTAAATCAGCGTACGGGCTAACACTGGACCTAATTTTTTTAACACTTTTCTTAGCATTTTCTAATTTTGCCTTCTTTTGTCGCCAGTCACGAACCATTTTTTCAGTTACATTAAATTCTCGCTCTGCTGCGCAATTGTTATGTAGCTCTGCATATTCTATCACTTTTAGCTTAAAAGCTGTGTCATAAGCATGTCGTTTACGTTTCGTACTCATTTTTGAATGTGGATATTATCGCAAGAAACAGGTTCATCTATTTATTAAAAATTATCTGACAGAGTAAAAAGTGTCAAACTTGAAAGGACAACAGTGAGTAACCGACATCACATGTAATGAATGGGATAGAACCCTGGGCTTTGGTATCCACGCGTACAGATCAAAGGGATTAGTGCACCTGTGACCAATCCGTTCCATCTGGTACAATGTGAAAATGATGTTGTATAAACTAATGACACCTGTGACAGTATACGTAGCGGCGGGGTTTACTCACCTGTAATTAACCGATATTGTTTTGTTTAGGCTACCGCCCCCTTGAATACCGGTACTGTACTTACCGTACATTTGTGTTTTCTTTTAATTTCTTATTGTAATTATTTATTATTTATTATAACTTTATTTTATTAAAAGATCAACAAAAATACAAAACTACAATAATTTCAAAGCACGTAATTCGCGTATCTTGTATGTTTGTGAATCTGTAAAATATATCAACCATTATACACAATAACAAAGATGGCGGACATGACGATACAATGGGGACATTATCTCAAGAATTTCAACCCCTCAGTTGTGTACCCGTCGTATAAGATAACCCCCCTTCTCTAAAAATAAATTTTAAGGTAAAATAACCCGTCTTATATCCGAGGATTTACGGCATTCATTATTTTAAATGTTACATAAACACTCTTTGACCATTAGTATGTTTTAAACAAACCAACACTAAGTGCAACATTTTACAATTTGCAAAGTTCTTTTTTTGTCTAATCAGCCATTAGAGGCAAAACCTACTATTAATTGAGAGAATATGTAGGAAAATGCAATGAACATTATGATAAGTTGCAAAGCAAATTCATAAGCCAATGTGATCTACTTATTAGATCCTATTTCAATTTTTTATTTGTCAGTAAACTGTTAATGATACATAAATAAAATTTTGATCAGAAACTGATAAATGTATCTAGGAACAGAATATAATGGATGTAACTATTAAAGCTGCATTAAGTTTTCCTATGTGTAATATATAAACGGAACATTTTTTGCTTAACTTATGCCACAAATGAAAAATGTAATACTTGGTTCCATGATGAAACCTTTACTTATGTTGAAATGCACAGGAAACCTACTGCTAGATTAATCTACCAAAGATCTTATTTTAGAACATTGATAACGTGATTCTTTATAAAAAATGTCAACAGACAGGTCGAAGAAGCATGGTTTTTGAAAACTAAGCAGTGATACATGTGTTCAAGAGCAATGTGGCCATGTTGTTCTTATGGGTGGGTATCCAATCCAAACTGGTGTTTTATTAACAGCCATTTTTCTATCTGAGCTTGGCTGATTTGAATCCTTAAACAACTCAAGAATGTGATATTTTATATTAAAAGATAATACTGTCATTCATTTTTTGTATGGTATAAAATGAAATATTCTACCCCTGTTTCTCTTTTCACCATGTGTTGTGAATTTTTATTGTGTAATAATCCAGATTCGCTCATTTTTTTTTCCAAATATACATAATATATATGAATACATAAATTTAAAAAGGTTTAGAGCCTATAAATTCATCAAGATGAAGTGAATTAGAGTGTTATTTTAGGCTTCATTTAAGATTTTCTCACTTATATCGAGACAGAGAGTTCCAGAGCTGTAAAGCAGTGTGATAATAAATCTGACTCATAGAAACATCATGATACTAAGCCCAACTGTGGCTAGATCCCACAACCCTTCAAATCATGAGTACACAGCTTGAACCACTTGTAAACATATCTCAAACTACAATATAAGAGAGTCTCAAGTAAAGAAACATCTCCGTATTTTCTATAAGAGAGGGAAAATTAATGCAACATTTTCTTCTAAAGTGTAAACAACTCAAGATTAAATTAGGCTGAAAATTATTAGACTATGCAGAAAATTGCTTTTACAATAAATAAACTTATGAGCCATATGATGAATTCCGCAATAAATCTGAACAACATAACAAAATTCATTTTGTCATGCCATGTTTATGAAGAAATTCAACTAGAAAGAATTTAACTGTTAAACAGCTCCCTACATTAATTATAAAAAAGATCAAGGGGTTTTTTTTTTTTTTTTTTTTCCCTTTGTTTTTTTTTATTCGGTCAAATCCTATAGTTTTTGATAAAATATGGAATTTCTTTAGGGATTAATACTTGTATACTATTACTTATTGTTGATAAATACTTGTAAATAATATCATTATCATTCATCAAGACGAGAAAAAGTCACAAGTAAATTTCCATCTATATAGGCATTAAGTCTTGGAAAACAATATTGAGATTGTGGAACTCTTTTGAGATGAAACCACGGTAGTAGCTCACTTGGTAGAGTGCTTGCTTCATAAGTGGTAGGTTGTGGGTTTGAACCCCAACCAGGTCTGACCCAAAATTGAAAGTGGATTGTGACTGTTCTTTCGTCATGCACGCGGCATTTGAAAGTGAAAGTCACGGTTCTTTCAGATGGGAACTTAAACTAGGTGGCTAGTCATGGCATGATAAAGGACCCTGCTGTATGATGCCATCAGTGCAATGCACAGGCAAAATTTCTGCACTTTCGCTTATAACTGGCATTTTCTCGATATAAGTGAAATATTCTTGACTTGGATGTTTAACACCATTATTCAACTCAACTATTTTTAGATTAGGCTTAGTAAGGCACAAGATACCAGTAGTTGTTATAATTTTTGATGAAGATTTTATTGAGGTTAAAAACGTTAACTCACTGATGTAGTTTAAGGTGTAACAATTTTTCATTAACCATGGGCCTGAGTTTCACAAATGATGATGAAATTTAATGACTCAGTAAATTTAAGTTTAACGAGCCATTAATTAATGATTTCATGTAATTATCTTTTGTGCAACTGGCCCTGTTTTTTATAAGAAACCCCTTCCTGGATTATCAAATGTCCTATGGGCTTGTAAGTGATGTCAAGAGTGTCTTCAAGATGAGCTGGGTCTGACCAAGACATGAAAATTGGTAGTGACTGTTCTTTCACTTAGCACAATGCTTTTAGAAATGAGTAACAGGGTCCTGAGGAGACCTTAAAAACCGATGCCTTGTTGAGTTTGAGTCTTAGACTCAGTGATATAGTTAAAGGTGTAATAATTTTACTGAAGATTTTGTTGAGTGTGAGTCTGAGACTCAGTGATAAAGTTAAAGGTGTAATAATATTATTTAGGACTTTGTTGAGTTTGAGTCTTAGACTAAGTAGTAAAGTTAAAGGTGTAATAATTTTACTGAAGATTTTGTTGAGTTTGAGTCTGAGACTAAGTAGTATAGTTAAAGGTGTAATAATTTTACTGAAGATTTTGTTGAGTTTAAGTCTGAGACTCAGTGATAAAGTTAAAGGTGTAATAATTTAATTCAGGACTTTGTTGAGTTTGAGTCTGAGACTTGGTAGTATAGTTAAAGGTATAATAATTTTACTGAAGATTTTGTTGAGTTTGAGTCTGAGACTCAGTGATAAAGTTAAAGGTGTAATAATTTTACTAAAGATTTTGTTGAGTTTGAGTTCGAGACTCAGTGATAAAGTTAAAGGTGTAATAATTTTACTGAAGATTTTGTTGAGTTTGAGTCTGAGACTCAGTGATAAAGTTAAAGGTGTAATAATTTTATTTAGGACTTTGTTGAGTTTTGAGTCTGAGACTCAGTGATATAGTTAAAGGTGTAATAATTTTATTTAGGACTTTGTTGAGTTTGAGTCTGAAACTAAGTATAGTTAAAGGTGTAATAATTTTACTAAAGATTTTGTTGAGTTTGAGTCTGAGACTCAGTGATAAAGTTAAAGGTGTAATAATTTAATTTAGGACTTTGTTGAGTTTGAGTCTGAGACTCGGTGATATAGTTAAAGATGTAATAATTTTACTGAAGATTTTGTTGAGTTTGAGTCTGAGACTCAGTGATATAGTTAAAGGTGTAATAATTTTACTGAAGATTTTGTTGAGTTTGAGTCTGAGACTCAGTAATAAAGTTAAAGGTGTAATAATTTCACTGAAGATTTTGTTGAGTTTGAGTCTGAGACTCAGTGATATAGTTAAAGGTGTAATAATTTCACTGAAGATTTTGTTGAGTTTGAGTCTGAGACTCAGTAATAAAGTTAAAGGTGTAATAATTTAATTTAGGACTTTGTTGAGTTTGAGTCTGAGACTCAGTGATATAGTTAAAGATGTAATAATTTTACTGAAGATTTTGTTGAGTTTTTGAGTCTGAGACTCAGTGATATAGTTAAAGGTGTAATAATTTTACTAAAGATTTTGTTGAGTTTGAGTCTGAGACTCAGTGATAAAGATAAAGGCTAAATATTTTTATTCAGGATTTTGTTGAGCGTTAGACATATACCCATATATCTAAGTTGGAAGAATTTTATTGAGAAATTAATCAAGGTTGAAGTATAAAACCCAGTAATCTAGATTTAGCTGTATTTTTTAATTTTTTTTAACTTCATGAAGAATTTGATCATTGTCATGGGTTGTAGAAATAGAATTTATAGGTAGAAGATAAAACCATTGAATAGAGTGTTTTGTAGATATAGAATTTATAGGTTCAAGATAAAATCGATGAATAGAGTGTTTGGTAAGTGATAAGGAGAGATAGTTATCCAGATGGTCATCATATTGTCTGTGACAGTGAGGGTATATTAATTAAAGTCAATAGCATTAGTTTACTGAAGTATATAGGGTAACATATATTTTTATAGATGATGAGGCTTATATTGATTTAGAGATGACAGATATTATGATATTATTCTTCTTAGATAATGGTTACTTATTTTAGCCATAGATATATGTAGAGGATTGACCACATGATTATTTTAGCCATGACCAAAGATTGACCAAACATAATGTATAAACATAAAAACATACAAACCAAAAACCAAAAAAAAACAAAAAAACAAAAAACAAAAAAAAAAACAAAAAAAAACATACAAACACAAAAAAAACATAATGTATAAACAGTAGCAGAATAGCATAATAATGTTTATGTCAAAGTAAAGATTCTTTTATATTAAAATCGAGGTGGTTAGTTCAAGAAATTGGAGGAAGCCAGAGTGCCCAGACAAAAAACCACTGGCCCTTGGCAAGCCAACACTGACTAACATTCATGCACTAGGAATCCTGCTCAAGCAGGATTTGAAGTTACATGATGAGCAGAACTATTACCCATAAGTCCACACTTGAGACCCCTCAGAAACTGTGTAAAATGAGGTTTATGAGATATAAACGAAAGTTTTTACTGCATAATTTTGATTGCACACTTATGAAAATAGTTTGTGAGTTTATTTCAGATAAATATCAAAATTTAAAATCTTTTTACTGCGATTCTTATTTTCAAATTATTTCATGTACTAAAAGAAAATATTTGATGCAAGAAATATCAAAGAAATCTAATTTATTTAGTTAATAAGTTCAATTTATCTTCTTGTGTTTGTGACACTCCCTGCATTACTTAAAACACAATGATGTCTTGGAATATTCCCTAGCTATTGCCGTGCAGATACAATTAAATAATATTAATTAGACTTGCATCAAATAAACTTGAATTTAAAAATTGCAGCTCAATAAATGAAAAATTATCTATAATAAAAATATAGAAATTTTAAACTGAATATCATGTCCTTGGCAAAAGCATTAACAGCAAACAATTAAAAAACAAGAAAATGAGAGGAAAACACATTTAAGGTCACTTAGAACAAATGGTATTACTAAGGATACTCATAACAATATTCAGTATTCTGTTGCAACTGCTCTGAATGTAAAATACAATGTACCAAACTTTATTCAATTTCATTATAATTAATATTTATTTATTTATTTATTATTGATTTATTCATTTATTTATATTATTTTTTGTTTATTTATTTATTTTATTTTTTTAAATTTTTACTATTATTATTATTGTTTTATTTATTTATTTTTTATTTTTTTATTTTTTTTAATTTAATTTATCTATTTTTTTTTTTTTTTTTGAATTATCCAAAAACATTTCAATTTGTTGTGACAAAAATTGACACACATACACTGACAGTAGATATATAACTGCGGACTTCACATTAGCATCATTTTGATGATATTAGAATCAATAGTATCAATAATTTTTTTTTTTCAAATTTACCTGATATTTAGATCGTTTTAAATGATACATTGGAATATATGATTACCTGTTTGTGTTAATTATTATACTTATGTAGACTTTATCTAGAATAACTAATATTACATTTATATGATCGATACATGATATACCTATTACACATACAATATTGATATATCCATGTAACATACCATGTAACATGTGTCTATTTGATCTTTTGAATTTTTCATATATTTTATATTATTTATTATAGATGAAATAACCACGTTTTGTTCAAATAAATAAATATAGATAAATATGGAAACAAAGAAAGGAACGAATGAAAGAGATCAAATGTTCCATTCTATATGCTTATGGCAATTTGTTATATTTTTTTGAAAGACACATTTTCACCAGTAAACATAAATTTTTTACATAGAACTTTTTTGTATGAATTTTATATTTAGGTCAAATGTAAAAATTATCCTACAAAAATAATTTAAACTTGAGTTTTAATTTTTTTTTTCTCCAAATTCAATCATTTTAGTAAAACATTTCCATAGATTTTATCGTATAACTATTTAAGATAAAAAGATTGTTCCAAAAACCTTAAAAATTGAATTCCCCAAGAGCTATACATAATACCTCATAGTGTTTGTGAGGTACAATTTTTTTCTATTGGCAATTGAATTGCATAAAGTGACATTTTCCTGTAATAATGACGTTTTTTCAGGAATATTTGACATAAATGTTATCCATTTCAATCTGCACAAACATTAAAAGGTGCAGTACAGCTCAGTTGGATAGGTGAATTTCCACCCGTCATGATGGACAAGGTTGCCGATTAGAGGGGATTAAATTTCCACTGCAGTCCACCGTGACCCACCGCTGTCCATCAAGGTCCACTGCAAATGATAAAGGGATAAGGAATGTTTTTGCCGTGGTGGACAGTAAAATTGTCCACTTGCAGAAAAAATCTCCACCGTGATGATTATTGAAAACGAAATACATTTAATCCTTAATGTGTACTCAGAGGCATAAATAAATTGACCATACGATTGTTTACTTGGATGATTGATTTAGTTGTTGATCAATATTATTTCATAATTAAAGTACAAGACTGGGGAGATTGCAGAATTACATTTTAAAAAAAAATGTAGTAAAACATGGATTTTTAAAAGATTTCTTCCACGTAATTTTTTAAAATAGTTGAAGCACGAGATTGTTTTTAAAAATATAATTTACCTGAAATTGTTATTCAAATGTGTATCAAAATCTAATCCATAAATATAAATAAATCCTGGTTTTAAGAAAAATTGTATCGTATATTTACTAATTCCAAAAAAAACATTTGATTACTACACTGATTATTTTTAGTTATATCTAACTTTACAATAAGTTCAAGCAAAATACACATTGCACGTGACTTTACCAGTTAACCTTTACAAATGTTTTGACAGCTAGTTCAGCTATAATTAAAATGGTTATCATTTCCACCAGGCCCAAGAATCTGTCCCGTTTTTCTTTCTTTTATTTTTTAATTAAATTTTTTTTTTTTTTTTTTTTTTTTTTTTTTTTTTTTTTTTTTTTTTTTTTTTTTTGGTAAGAAATAAAACCCGTCACTGGAAAACCATTTCCCCTCTTCAATAATTTTGGACTCGGAAGATATGAAGTGTACAGTGCAGTGTACAGTGATTATGATCAAATGTTACCGATTAACTAATTTACAGTGGTGAGATCGGTAACGAAAAGGCTAATTAGTAGGATGCTTATTCTTAATCACCTGTAATATGCTTATCATCACACCTTGAGAGGTTTTCAAGTGTTCATCTTCAAATCATGTCTGCAGTTGTGACCAGGTTGCAAATTAAAATGGGACAAGTACTTTATATATACATAATTAATATAATAGAAATTATTATTTGGGATGCGAGAAGTACTTTAATTTGCTTTATGGAAGATTTTAAATAACTGTTTTGTTTACACCATCCTATTTTTATTTCGCCGCGAAACGACACGAGATCACATGTTTGTGACAACATTTTCTACCAATCTAGCTTATTATTTTCCAAGTGATAAGTTTTAATATAATGCTTTTTTTTTTTTTTCAAAAATTAAAATGAGGAAGTTTTCAATGAAAAAAATATTAAAAAACGCCAATTAGAATTGGCTAATTAGTGCTAAAAGAGAGAGAGAGAGAGAGAGAGAAAAGAAAGAGGGAGAGAAAGAAAAAGTCAATTATCAGGAGGGTTTAGTTCCCCTTTCTCTTTTATAAGAAGTAGTTTTGCTGTCTCTTCACTTGACTAAGTTTTCTGGTTAAGCTTGTTGTTACCTGACTACCTGACTCGGAATTGACATGAAGTTTCCAGATCAAAATTGTTGCGGTTTTAGAAGCCTTTGATTGATTTCTTGAATTTGTATTTTAACAGATAAAAATAACAAAGCTGTTTTAATTTGATGTTTTATTTAAATATTCTAATGTATAATACTCTATCAAATGGCTTAAAAAAAATAAGTAAAAGAAAAAAAACAAGCATCAGTATTTTCTCCTTGGTGAATCCTGAAACAGCTGCTAATTAAGGTCCCGATAACGGTTTGCAAATTTTGATTATACATATTTAATCCTCAAAACTGAAGGTCGCAGTGGACAATCCAGTGGACTGATTATACTATAAGATGTCCACTGGCAAAACAGCCCACCGCGGATTTTATTGCTTGCGGATTAAAAAAAACACTGCAGCGGGTGGAAATTCACGTATCAACTTGAGCTGTACTATATTTATCACATGGTACACTGACAAGTTCAATTAGACAATATGAAAATTGCCACTTAGATAATAGTTAATATAAAACTTTAATCCAGCAAGGTCTTTAAGACTAAAATTGTGAAAAATTAGATGGATATCTCTGATAGAATTGAAATCATCAATTAGAATACAATATCCAGACTCCGAAATTTAACTTTCAGAAAATTGCTTCTTTAAGATTTCTTAAATGAGTAATTAGTTGACATCTCCAGTTTAAGTGGAAATCGTCACAGAGATAACTGAGCTAATATTAATCTTAATTTGAACTTTTAAAAAACATGCAAGCACTTTTAAAATTTCGTGGTGAATAATTAGATGACATCTCTGGTAAAAGTGAAAATCCTCACAGAGATTACATTTAATACGAATCTGAAATAATTGTGATGAAATATATTCTTGCACTCAACCTAAAAATTTTACCGATGGTTGGGTTGAATGTTCATATATGAAACAACAGTGATTTTCACTATCTGCAGGTTTGAAATGTTCAGATTGTCGATTTGCTCTTCTAAGTGCAGTGGTTTTTTCCAAGCTTTCCAGTTTCTTGCTCAATCCCAGGAAACCAGGGCCTTGGTGACCGAATGGTCTAAAGCGCAAGCTTATGGATCAAAGCGTCCCTCACCACCTGGGTTTGAATCCAACTCGGGACAGATCCTAGTGTGAGATAGTTTATCAGTTCACTTGCCAAAGGTTGGTGGTTTTTCTCTGGGCACTCCTCGAAATAAGTTAAAGAATCTTGACTGGGCGTAAAACACCATTACTCCTCTCCATTCCACTCCAGAACAGACCTTGATATGTGGCACAGTCTTGACAGGTGTATAAACTTTGTTTTAATCCGTTCTGTTCTACTCAAATCAAATAAATCCTGAGTTTTTATAATTTGATTTGTTTTAATGGGGTTTTACGTCCCAGTAAAGAATATATCACTTATATCGAGATGTCACCAACTATAGGTGAAGTGGCAGAAATTTTTACCTTGGCAGTGCATTTAGGGCAATCTGCAGGGAGGGTTCTTTCTGAAGGACCTTGTGACTTTCATTTCTAAATGCCGAGTGCTTGGCGAAAGAACAGTCATAACTACTTTTCACGTCTTAGGCAGAATTGGATGGGGTTTGAACCCAGACCTCAAACATACGAAGCAAACGCTCAACCAACTGAGCTAGCATAGTGGTCTGAGTTTGTATAGCCTTGAAATCAAAATCAAAATAGACAAATGAAGCATTTTTTTAAATTCTCTTATTAACGGGTCATGTCTCAATATAAGTAAAATTGTCTTGATTTAAACTTTTGAGTCTCATTTAACAACTGTTAAATGAAAAAAGAATTTTCACCATAATTTACTCATCAAATATGTGTACGAGTATTTAAAAGCAGTGCAGTATTAAAATTTCAATAAACACACGTTTGATGTTACATACACATAGACTCGTAAAGTGCTTATTGAGCAATAAATGTCATATCTCATGTGAGTTTTATTTAACTCCCAGTATATAACGAATCCAGTTGTGAAATCTCTTTTGAAAAAGGTAAATCGTTGTTGACTTATTAAATTAAAGCCCAATCTAGTTATTACATAAATGTATGCTTTCAATACATGTGAATTCTCAAGACAATAATTTAGAAAATTTTGAATGCTTTTCTGTTTATTTTCAAATTGACACCAAGGTTACTGAATTTTTTTTTTTTAGACTTTATATGTTTTATTCCCATGTGGTGGATGCCATATTTTTTTTTCCCTGTATTTCTAGCATTAAAAAAAAATAATCATACACTACATGCTTTGCTAAAGGATTTGCCAGATTAGTTAAATTCAAAAAGGTCTACAATTTTTTTTTTTTTAATTTTTTTTTTTTTTCTGTATTTAATTGAACATAATTTACTGACAAGTGACAAATATATCATCAATATCCAAAATATGAATTAAGTTTAAGGACAAAGTTATAATTCATCTTGATATATGACATGCACATTTTAGGCATAAGGAATGGCAATTGATTTTTACACATACAATTTAAGAATGAGAAATTGCAGTTGTTTCAATTTGTTCCTGTGTAAAGAACTAAGTGAAAGGAATTTAAAGTTTAAATGGAGTGGAATAATGCTTTTTTTTTTTTTTTTTTTTTTTTACCCCAGTCAAGAATCTTTCACATTTATTGAGGCAGTCGCTTTTGGAATAGTGGAGGAAACCGGAATGCCTTGAAAAAACACTAACCAAGCAAACTGATGAATCTTCTTGCACTAAGATCTCCCTGAGTAGAATTTGGCACTAGGTTATAATAATGGAACAATAATAGCCAATGTGATCCACAAGTGCACTCTGTAGCCATTTGGCAAAGGAGGCCCTTCCTTGTAGACTTTGACTTGTAAAGAACACACATTTGCAAAGGTCTACAAGATATGATATCAAAGACAAAAGTTAATTCACTAATTTTAATTTTAATTTTTTTTTGTAGATTGTTGGTTGTAATGTTGTTTTAATAAAATTTGTTGCATCAGCAATTTTTCAGAAAATTTAATGAAGAGAACTTTTATTTAGCTTAAAAGCATTAATCCAAGAACTCATTTATTGATAATCTTTTACCTAAATGCTAAGCATCGGACGAAGCATTATCACAAATTTTTAAGTCAATTTAGGAGCTCATGGTCAGGGTTTGAACCCATAGCCTCCCAATCAAGGTAGATACTCTTCCTGTGAGCCATTTAGGTGGCCAGTACTTTATATGCATTTGAAGGTTAAAATGTGATTTATTTTAACATGATGTTTAAGAACATTCCTATTGTCATCAGCAATACTGATAAATTTGTTTGAACATAAAATTCCAGTCCCTGTATTCATTCATTTTGGTACAATTAAACTAAAATTAAATAAAAACAAGCTTTTGTGTGATTGAAGGGTGTGAAACTCTTCTTTAATGAAGATAAATAAATTAAAAACATATTGACTGGCCTTAAGAACTTACATTTATTATTATCTCGGTTTTAGATCAATCAAGTGCTAGCCAATCATGAACATAGATGCCTACTAACAAGTATTTTTCTAAGAAGATAGTCCGTACATTTATTTGTTTACAGATTTTGTCAATGACCAATTGTAATTATAATTTTTTATTTTATTTTATTTTTTTTATTTATTTATTTATTTTTTTTAAAAAAAGAAAATTAAAAGAAAAACTAAAAAAAATTAAAAGAAAAAAAAAAAGACAATTTTTCTTAAGGATAAAGCTTTTAATGATTTCAGAGAGATGCTTACTGATAGCAATTTAATTAGTTTTAGATGAGAGTTTTTCAAGGATTTATTTATTGAAGAAAAGATAACCCAAAACAACAGCAACAAAATGATATATTTAATGGCGTAATTGTGGGCACGGCTGTGTTACAAAATAGGCTGCCGAAAACAACAATCAAATGGGCTAGCCAACAACAGCAAACAACAACAAACACAACAAAATTCAAAACAAATTCAAAACAATAATTCATATTTGACCCTGGTATTACAGCGGCCAATCATTAAATGTCAAAGTTCTTTAAATTTGATAAAACTGTGCCGCGCAATCCGCTCTTAACAAAAAACATTTTAAAATCTTCAGCACTAGTAATTAAATGTCCCAAACTTTTAATATCAAATAAAACCGTATAATGAGCCGTGCCTTTTTATGTACGTATTACTCTCTGTGGGAAACTAGCAAAGTTATCTTCTGCTGTCCTGAAAAATACAAATAACACGAGAGCAGTATCCAAGTCCAAAAGATAAAGGTATAATGAGGTGGGTGGGAGGGTAAAGCAATTAAAACAATAGATTTCTTAAAATTAAGGTTGATGAAAATGATAGCGATCCGAGCTGGTAGCCGTATGGGATTAAAGAGGAGGGGAGAAGAAAGAGCAGATGTGACCTACAAATTTGACATCTTTATTGGAAATTAATTATACAAGGGCAATAACTCGTACAAGGATTGGATGTTAACGAAGGAAAGACACTCTTCTGACCTTAACTCGAAATCATTCACAGATTATCTTACTTCAATAAATGCATCTATTCTATAATGAATAGATGAGATTATTGAAGAAAAGATAACCCAAAACAACAGCAACAATATTGATATATTTAATGGCGTAATTGTGGGCACGGCTGTGTTACAAAATAGGCTGCCGAAAACAACAATCAAATGGGCTAGCCAACAACAGCAAACAACAACAAACACAACAAAATTCAAAACAAATTCAAAACAATAATTCATATTTGACCCTGGTATTACAGCGGCCAATCATTAAATGTCAAAGTTCTTTAAATTTGATAAAACTGTGCCGTGCAATCCGCCACATGATCTTAAGTCGCCAGGCAGAACTGGTTGACGACTTACGAGCACCGCCACGTCAAGCGGCACTTTGCCGGCCCACATTACGCTTAACTAGTGTATTATAAATTGGGGTATACGGGTACATTCCCGTTTATTATTTCTTGCAGACCAGATTGTATTGAATTTAAAAATATGTTATTTCCTATGTCCGAAAGGTGGACTAAATCGGGTGAATACAACTGAATGGCATAAAGTTTTATATCTGGATGCTTTAAGTAAGCGCTGCCCGAGTTTAAAACAGACTTAGCTGCATAGCTATTTAAGCGGATTCTGGCCTTATCCATGGCGACACAATCATTAGAATAACGCCATGAGGCGCGGGGTAATATTTGTGACCAGATAATGCGTGTATACGGGAATGTTTGCTGCAAGAAATTAAGTAAAGTTTTTACAACAGCAAACAATTGCTTCAAAGGTGTACAACCAATGTCATTGCCACCACAATGCAACAAAATGTAAGTTGGTGTGTTGTCAGCATAGATTGAGATCAACCGAATCTTCTTCTGAATATCTGTTAGTTTAAGGCCGGAATAGCCTTGCCACCACAATGAAATGCCATTTCCGTCTAAAGTCAGGTTTGATCCACCAGGTCTTTGCCTTGCCACCATAAAAGCCCTCTTTATAATTGAAGAACCAACACACCATATAATCACGTGATCTGAAAGACTTAAATTGTCTTATCAGATGCGAGTTTTCAATGATAAGTTGAATAAATTCAAGCATGTTGCTGTCATTATATTGTAAAATAACTGACTGGGCTTCGAATGTAAGATCGATAAGCGGACGACTTCCACCGACCCGCAATCTGAATGTCATGATCCGACATACCAGCTGCAGATGCGGTCGTAGCTGCCCCGATACGGAAAGAATGTGACTTGTAATACTTAAATTCGATATTGAAGAAGGAAAGAGTTTTTCGTAAGACAGAGGAGAATTGATAACGCGTTAACGGGTCCCCCCCAAAATGGCAAAATAATATGCCTGGTACCGATGGGCGGGCGCCTAGATAGTGTTTCAGGCTCATGAAGGGGCAGTAAATTTTTCCCGTTTTTGGAATTTCCACGGTGACACCCTTGCCATATTGGTCCGTCTTTGAATGACGAAATCTCAAGATGACCTTTTCATGAATTTCGTCCAAGATGACATCATCTAATTGGAGAACATTATTTGTTGCCTGACGATTTGTTTGAGCAAATTCCCCAATACGCATAAAGCCGAAAAAGGCTAAGGAGAAGGCACAGGAGAAAAGCTTAGCTTCATATAAGTTTGTGCAAACATGGGGGAGAGAATTAATTAATTGAGATAATAAATCTAGTGTAATAGGGAGTCTCGTATCAGGCCTATGCTTTAGACGTTTCATGCCTTCCAGGAGTTTTGTGATTATGAAGTTATTTGTAACATCCGGTAAGTTATTGATTTTGCACTCATAACTTATTGCTGCCACATACAAGCGTGAAGTTGAATGAGCTAAACCTCTCAGAGACAAAGCTGCTATAAACTGGATGACATGAACAAGCGAGGAGGCCAGCAAGTAGGAAGACACTGTTGCTCACGAAAAACTCGGAAACTGTCCAGACCAGTTTGATAAGATGAATGGGTATTATGGGAGACCGCTGCATCCAGGAGCCTGTTCACTTCACGTTGGAGATTAGATTCAAAAATGTTGTTGGCTCTGCTTCTGGCGTGGATTTGGCGTGTGGTGCCAGATGTCAGAAACGCTGCCAAAATTTACGAGAGATAGAATCAGCAATTGCATTATCGAGACCGGGAATATGTTTTGCACGGAAGACAATATTCATTTTTAGCAAATGTAAAACAAGAAAACGAATAAGATACAGAGTCCGAGCGGATCTGCTTGTTTGGTTATTCAAAACAAAAACTAGTGCCTGATTATCAGTTCAGAACAAAATCTTTTTGTTAACGAGTTTGTCGCCCCGGAGAATAATTGCCAAAACAATTGGCAGCAATTCTAAGAATGTAATGTCTCTGAATAGGTCAAGATTTTCCCACTGTTGAGGCCAGGGGAAAAAGGCCCAGCGCCCAGCAAAGTATGCCCCACCGCCCATATTTACCGACCCAGCACTGTCAGTAAACAATTCAACTACATTACTACTTGTCCAATCTTTTTCAGGAAAATAAACCGAGCCGTTAAAATAGGCAAGAAACTGGAGCCACATCTGAATGTCAGATCTTATAACATTATTAATCCGCAAATGGTGATGCGGCTGAAGTGCACCGCTCATCAAGTCGTAGAAACGACGCAAATAAGCTCTACCCGGTCGAACTGCCTTACAGAAAAAATTTAGTGATCCTACCAATGATTGCAGTTCTCTTAAAGTGACCTTCTTTTTCTTACTAACATGAAGAAGCAAGGCTTTTAGCTCTTCTAATTTTGTAGGGGGTATTCGGATAAGCATGTTTTCTGTGTCCAGCTCAAGACCGAGAAAAATTAACCTGGTAGTGGGACCTATCGTTTTGTCTTCGGCCAAAGGGACACCGAGTTCATGACAAATTGCGTTGAAACACGACATTAATAATTTACAAGTGTATTCGCCCTTTTTCCCGGCAAAGATAAAATCGTCCAGATAATGATCGAGCGTATGTATACCTGATTTGTAAGTAACTAACCAATGCAGAAACGTAGAAAATTTTTCAAATAAACTACATGAAATTGATGCCCCCATAGGAAGCGCTTTATCAATGTAGTAGTTACCATCAAAATAAAATCCCAATAAATCAAAGTCACCCGGATGAACCGGCAATAATCTGAAAGCAGAACGAATATCCATTTTACCAAGTAAAGCCCCATGACCAAGACTCGCAACCATTTCAACGACCGTGTCGAATGATGTATACTGGACAGCACAGATTTTAGGGTCTATAAAACAATTCACGCTATTACCCAAGGGATGTGAGAGGTGCAGAATTACTCTCCAACCCCCCTCGGATTTAGGGACAACGCCGATCGGAGATAATCGTAAATTAGAAATAGGGAGATTCGGAAAAGGGCCCATTATCCGACCCATGTCAATTTCCTTTTGCAATTTTTCTTGGAGTTGTTGTTTGTTTTGAATTGCGGAAACTAAATTCCTACAGGAGACATGAATACGAGGCCCTTCATAATTTAAACGAAAACCATATGAAAATCCTTCCCTCAGAAGTGTTGCTACGGGTTTATTTGGATAAAAATTGAGGTAATGGGATAAAGGAGTTAGTTTAATAGGTGTTAGGGCGAGGTCCCAGATACCTGAGATTTGTTTGGTTGTTGTTTTGATGCGGTTGATAAGTATGTCTTGCCCGAAAGGAGCTGAATCTATTTGTAGGGGGTCGAAAATTATGATTTAAACCCACTGAGTGAGGATCGTTTTGCTGTAGTAAAGGGCAGGTGGTTATTGGATGGTCACCTGAGCAACGAATGCACGATTTCTGGTAGTTACAAAGGTGTCTGGAGCAAGTCGATTTGTAATTAAATTCGAAACATTTACTGTGGCCAGTTTGTGGATAGGATGGCTGGACAGTGTCCAGCATGTATTTTAGCCATAATTCTGTATCTACTTGACCCCAGGACGAAGACCGGTCAACTGCTTTTCGCAGACGAAACTGCTCATCATAGGACCGCCAGCCCATACCTCTGATTCTTGAAGCCCCCAGCCTTATATCATGCATGTATTTTAAAAATTCTAGAAATCGGGATGGGTGTGCATGGCAATAGACACTGGTAAAAATTAAAAAGGCATCTGTCCACTTCTCAATGGAAGTTATCTTAGCAGAAGGCTTTTCCTTTGTTATGAGTTCACCATTAGATATGTAAATTTTTTGCTCGGGCTGGTTTATGGCAGTGTGTTCAAGGAGTGAGGCCAGTTCGATGAACTGACCATTTACAATTTTCTGCTTCAACGAACAAGAAACATGAACCCCTAAATTGTCTTTAAAGCTGGTTATAGGGGTTATGCCTGGTGGAAGTTCATTCAGCTGATTTATATTTTGAACGGATTTACCTCCAGGCTGCATAGGTAACATCACAGGATCCGCTGCAGGCTGTCTAGGTAACGTCACCGGATCGGACTCCCTCGTCAGGGTCGATACCTCTTTTGTGGTATTTCCCGTTTTGTTTTGTCGCCGAGCATATGGGCTTTTGGATTTCCTCATTGAACGTTTCATTGTCCCTCAAAAAGATAGAAATAAAATTAAATAATTAACGAAAAAAAAAAAAATAAATAAATAAATAAATAAAAATAAAAATAAATAAATAAATAAAAATAAAAATTAACGAAATAGACAACATGGCTGACAAGAGAGACCACGAGGAAACCGGGCCATATTTTAAATCCAGAATCATCAACAAGTATAATTAACAAAATATGACAAAATCAGCAATTAAAACTTCACAGAGTTGTCATTAGTTCATTTGAACTTATATACAAACCAATAAAGCAATTAAAACAATAGATTTCTTAAAATTAAGGTTGATGAAAATGATAGCGATCCGAGCTGGTAGCCATATGGGATTAAAGAGGAGGAGAGAAGAAAGAGCAGATGTGACCTACAAATTTGACATCTTTATTGGAAATTAATTATACAAGGGCAATAACTCGTACAAGAATTGGATGTTAACGAAGGAAAGACACTCTTCTGACCTTAACTCGAAATCATTCACCGATTATCTTACTTCAATAAATGCATCTATTCTATAATGAATAGATGAGATTATTTTAGACAAGTGTTGTTGTTGCAACCAAAGTCAAAGAAAGCAGATTAGTGTTGATAAAATCTATTATTAAATGTATGTTTATATTTTTATCCCCAAGTGTATTGAAAGTTAAAACAAATATACACTAGATGTACTTCAATATGTGTAATTTACTTTACTTCAAAGGACGTCACATGAAAGGATATAAATAATGTTTATAGGATCCATATGCTTCAACAACATATTATTGAAGGATCTTTTAAGCATTGTCTAATCATGCCAAATATTCTTGTATCTTGAAATTACAGATCCTTGGACTAACATGACAGGACTTGTATACCCTTTTGTCAAACAGTTTGTTGCCGGTTGAATTATTTTATTTTCAGCTTGCATCAGCAATTTCTTTTTCTTCAGATATTTGTAATAAAACAATTTTTTCTTTTTTAACATCAAGGATTTAAATGCAAATTCAAATAGTGCGAGATTTGTGCAGCTTTCTGCTAGTGAACACCATTAGGTGATCTTTTTGAGTGCGAGGTCACTTGCCAGCAATGCCGCAGATAACATTGCATATCACTCACCCTTTTTTGAAAACAGTTTGTTGCTGGTTGCATTACATTGTATTTTATTTTTTAGCTGGCATCAGCAATTTTTAGCTCACCTGACCGAAAGTTTCATAAACTACTGGACAGATTTCAATGATACTTGGTCAGAAGCATATATGGGCCAGTGCAATTCAAATTTGTTCATAGCGTTGCCATGGCTACCAAAACTAGGTCAAGGTGACCTAGGGGTCCAAAAATCTTAAAAAATCTTCTTCTCCAAAACCGATGATGGGAGAAAAATTCTGATGTTATATTTGGCTTCTCTAGGGTCTTAAGCCTATAGGTTGTTCATTTCGTGAAATTTGATCGAAAAATGGGTTATGCGTTTTTGCGTTTAATTTTAAAAATTTCGTAAAATGGCTTCAAATTGTTATAACTTGACTATTTGAACAGATAATGACATGGGGTTTTCAGTTTTGACTTTTTTTTTAAATGACCTTTAAATTGGGGTCAAGGTCACAAATCAAGGTCATGAACTTATTTGTGATTTATGCAGTTTTAGGCAATTTTCTTGCAAATATTAAGAGATACATGAAATCAAATCATTGTTAAAATGTTCAGAATGACAAAATTTAAAAAGGTACCAAGTTTCGTAACTATATGATAATCCATGTAGGAGTTGTTGCCCCTGAAATGTTATTTTTGGCTTTTAAATACCAAAATTGTGCATAAGCTTTAAAACTATAATCTTTTTGTATAGGCATGTATATTAAAATATTGTAGGAATTGATATGGCAATTATTTTGCTATATGGTTCAAGGTCATGTGTTCAAAGGTCAAGGTCACAGCTGCAAAAAAAGACTTAAATTGCTTATTATCTTGAAAACTATTAACTTTTTGTATAGGCATGTATATTAGAATATTGTAGGTATTGTGACAACGACCATTTTGATATATGGTTCAAGGTCATATGTTGAAAGGTCAAGGTCACAGCTGCAAAAGAAGACATAAATTGCTAATTATCTTGAAAACTGTTAACTTTTTGTATAGGCATATATATTACAATATTGTAGGTATTGCAGCAATGATCATTTTGATATATGGTTTAAGGTAATGTGTTCAAAGGTCAAGGTCACAGCTGCAAAAGAAGACATAAATTGCTTATTATCTTGAAAACTATTAACTTTTTGTATAGGCATGTATATTAGAATATTGTAGGAATTGATATGGTGACCATTTTGATATATGGTTCAAGGTCATGTGTTCAAAGGCCAAGGTCACAGCTGCAAATAAAACTAATTGCTAATTATCTTGAAAACTGTTAACTTTTTGTATAGGCATTTATATTAGAATATTGAAGGTATTGCAACAATGATCATTTTGATATATGGTTCAAGGTCATGTGTTCAAAGGTGAAGGTCCCAGCTGCAAAAGGAGACATAAATTGCTTATTATCTTGAAAATTTTAACTTTTTGTATAGGCATGTATATAAGAATATTGTAGGTATTGACATGGTGATCATATATGGTTCAAGGTCATATATGTTCAAAGGTCAAGGACATAGCTGTATAAGTATAAGTATAAGTATAAGTATACTAAAATTTGTTAATTATTTGGAAATTATTCATTGCTTTACAGTAACTTCATGCATATTATATAAGCTACTTATAAATGAAATGTGATTGAATACATTTCTGATTAAGTTTAGTTGTCTTTCATTGTCTTTTGCGCTTTGCAAACAATTTGGACGTATCCTCAGGTGAGCGTTAAGGCCCATTGGCCTCTTGTTTAGATATTTGCAAAGAGACGTTTTTTCTTATAAACATCAAAGGTTTATCAAAGCGCAAATTTACATAGTGTGAGATTTTTGCAGCTTTGTGCTTGTGCACACCATTGAGTGATCTTTTTGAGTGCTATGTCACTTGCCAGCAATGCCGCAGATAAACATTGCAGATCACTAGGTTCATTAGATTGGTTCCAAACCAACCTCAGAAGACACCAAGGGCAAAAAAATGAGGAAATTTCCTACTTGCAGTGAGGTCAGAGGTCAAATACACAAAGATGATAAAAGTTGGTTTGAAAGCTAATACCGTCAACCAAGAATTTGTTTTAAGATTTAAATCCTCGAGATTAAAAAAAAAAGTTTTATCGTAAATGGCTAAAAATTTGCCGTTCTGATGTAAAACAACATTCAACCAACCAATCATCAGCTAAAATTCTTCCACTGATATTGAGGCTGTCAGTTTGGAGATGTGATAAAAAAAGCAGAATGTTTAGATAAAACTGTGAAACTGTGGAAAATGAACGGAAATAGGATCTGCCAGAGCAGTAATCAAACCCAAGCAGTAAGAGGCTATGAGATTTGTAAACAAAAGTGAATGGGAATGTGACATAATTTTTAAGTTTTTTGCAAATAGTAATGAACACAAAATCTCCTAACACACTACCAAGTAGTTGATTACTTTGGAATACCCTGAATTCTGACTATTGACAATGTTGTATAAAGTGTGCACTTATGGATTACTGTGCCTCACCACCTACATTTGTTTGATGTTTATGTAAGAGAGTTTGTTAGTTGGCTTGCCGAAGATGGGTTTTTTATCTGGTTTTTGCACTGTTTCTAGAACTGACTGCCTTGATATCAGTAAAGGTAAATGCTAAATGTGGCATAAAACACCATTTATTCAATCCAATCACATCCTGAATTTGAACAGGAAGTCATTGTACAGAATTTTTCTGCCTGATACAGGTGATAAAACACAGTTGTTAGATATTCATGTAATTTCCCCATTGTTTAATAATTATTTGTAAACAGCCAGTATTCCTATGGGACAAGCCCTCTTTATGATATATAATTACCATTAATAAGGTTATAGATCTTTATTGAAATTGTCATCTAAGGTCAAAGGTTAATATTATTGGGAATTAACATCTGAATGAAACTTAATATGGGCATATACATTAAACAAAATCCTATTAAACAAGACAGCTGATTGGCTCCATGACAATTTAAACAAAATCTTATTAAACAAGACAGCTGATTGGCTCCATGACAATTTAAACAAAATCTTATTAAACAAGACAGCTGATTGGCTCCATGACAATTTATAAAGTACAGAGTTTAATTCAATAAAAGCTTTAAGGCAACTATTGTTGCTCACTTGCAGATCATGTTTAAGAAAAAATAAATCAAAGAGTTTATGCCCTAGTCAATATTCTTTCACTTTTGTCTTGGCAGCAATTCAAAGATAATATAGGAAACTTGAATGCCTTGAAAACCACTGACTTTTAGCAAGCAAACTTGAAAAATTTCTCACTTTTAGGGCCCCGTCAAAAATGAATTAGAACTTTTCACAGTACTCAGATCTGTGAGCTTTCATTTAAGACCACTTTGCCACTTGTGATTCCTGAATAAATTTGACATGAAAGCAGATAATCACTAGTAAATAGACACCATTATCCAAAAAAAAAAAAAAGAGCATTAAGTCAACCTTCCTATGATATTATGCTGATACAGGTGTCATATAAAATAAAATAATCAAAATTTCACATATGACACAAGATGTAATACGAATATTGTCATCTTAATATCTGGTATCTCTAATATTGATAATTAAAAAGTTTCTGCTATAAACATCTTACATCATGTGAAGAGATAACAGTATTTATTTCACTAGAATCTAGAATAATTACGGCTTTTAACACACATATATATAATATATTAACTTTACGAAAGCAAATCATCGGCATTTTAATCATGCTAGATCCCCTTGATCTTAGCAAAATCTGTACACTGACACAACTAATAATCTCCAGGGATAATTTCAATCAGACGTTCGTTATTTTATGTTAAAGTAATTATCTACAACACAAGAACATCAACTGTGTAATGACAGTGACAGAACGATTTATGGAACGTTCTCTCGTAACTGAGATATTCACCTTATAATTAATGGAGATATAAGTCTAATATAGGGACAATGCACAGGCAAAATTTCTGCACTTTCAACTATAGCTGGCGATGTCTTGATATACATGAAATATTCTTGACTGGGATGTTAAACACCATTACTCAACTCAACTCTCTCTCAGCTACCACATACATCATAGAACCCTAACCTGCAGGATTCATACATTTTGTGGACATTCCAAAATATAGGATTTACAGTCAATCTTGGAATCTCAATTAAATTTAAAAATTTTAATTTTTTTTTAACCTTTTTATATAAAAGGTCATTCACAGTTTGTACAGTGAGTCTGTTCTAGTATATGGTTGTTTGAAACAAATAGGGTGTGAAAGGATGTGATGTTATACAAAAAACAACACACTATTTTTCTGGTGGGCCATTGGTGGCAATGTGGACTAAAGCACTCCTTTTTTGACCACAGTGCCTCTGGCTTCCTAGATTTTAATCATGCTCAGACAGATTCTGTTTTGAAAAAGATTTTTAGTTTGCTTGCCAAAAGATGTTTTATTTATTTATTTTTTTATTTTTTTTTTATCAATTTTTACCCCAAGTACTTCGGTTTCCTCTACCATTTTTGAAGAGTGAAAGAATCTTGACTGAGGGTGTTAAACACCATTACTGAACTCAGCGCTCTCTGTTCTTTGTTTAGACTCGTCTGTGTTGATAGATACTTAGCCTTTATGTTGTTACAACGTTAATTCCATTAAAATTTTTGTTTAATTAATTTGTTCACTTTTTTGTGTTTAATTCAAACAAAATTCCTACATTCTGGCTTGTGGTTCAGTTAGACGGGTTCCATTGTATGCATACACTATATGAACAGACACTTTGGTCATCGTTTTCTGTATTGTTAATGCAAAAATGATTGAATAACACACATAAATTTTTATCATTAATTAAAGTTTTTTTATGACAATGTTTAATGTTTTTTTTTTATATTTGTAGGGATATCTTAGAGAGAAGGAATATATAGCTACTCAGGGTATGTGTTCATTATATACATTGATATTTTTTCTCACATCCTTACTTAGGTAAGACTCTCACAGTTTTACCATTTATTCAATGGGCCTTAGTGGCAAAGTAGTCCCAAGTGCACACAGTGCCTCTCCACCTAGGTTTAAACTCCACTCAGGCAAATTTTAATGCAAGAAAGTTTGTCAGTTTGCTTGCTGAAGGTAAGTTGTTATTCGGGCCACTGAACGGACCCCCTTTGAGATAAGTGAAAGAATACTGACCGGGGTGTAAAACACCATTAATCCAATCCAATCAAATCCATATTCATTGTTTTGAAAAAGGAAAACAATTACCAATTCTGTACAAAATTCCCACTGATTGGACAACAAAAATTAAATTTTAGTGGGCTTCACCACTATTCTATATGATACCTGATAATGTTGTTTGGAATAAATATTTACTTTGTATATAAAATCACATCAGTGGATATTTTTGCATGAAAACATTATCTTAGCAATGAACCTTGTCAAAAATCTTGTAAGGTCTGCTGAGCCCTACATAGATTCTTGGAATTAGTGATTTTAATCATTTTAAAAGATTTTCCATATTGTTATGTACAAATGTTCAGAAGTGTTGTTTGAATACACTGATGAATCTCAATGTTCTTTGCTTGATTGGCTTTACTTCCTGCCTTTAAATAAAAATAATCTTACTTGACATGTGACAAGACAAAATGGATCTTACTCAGGATTTCAGGACTAATTCTTTACTATCTTGGACACTCGGCAGTTATTTGTGATGTTAGGTGTCATTGTTAGACCATCAGTTATACTTACATTGGGCTAAACTATCACTAATGTCTACAGCCCTTATACTGCCATTCTTGCCGGTTTTGATCTTTATTCCCAAACCTATTCCAAGCCGATTCTTATGTCAATTTATTTGTCATTTCCCGGTAAAGTCATGTTCTATGTTCCTTAAGTTAGACGTTGGTTGTATAAAGACATTAAAAGTATTTTTTTTTTTATTTATATACAATAAAGCCTCATTATGATGTCTCTGGTTTGACTTACAAGTCCTTTCTTATTGTCACAGAATTTATAAAGTCTTTTGAGATTAAGTCTATTTGTATTTGTTTTCTTTATCTATAAGTCTTCTTTGATTTATCGGGTCCTTCAAAGGAAATTTTAAAATTAATGCCCTGTGTCATGCCAGTCATGGAACCTATACCCTGTAGCACGGCAGGCATGGCATGTTAAAGTACCCTCTCTGCACATTGCCCTAAACACACTTCAAAAATGAAAATTTCTGCCATCTCACCTATAGCTGGTGATGTCTCAATATAAGTAGATAGTCTTGACTGGGATGCAAAACCCCATTAAATCAATCATAAATCAATCTTCGATTTATCACCAAAGAACTTTATAGTACTAAAGTTTTATGGAACAAATTGGGAGATAAATCATTTCTGTAACTTGTCTGACCTCTGGCCAAGTAGTCTACAATGTTGACAGATCACTTACTGAATAGCACTTGGTACACATCCTAATGTAAGACAGTTTGTCAGTTTGCTTGCCTACAGTGGGTTGTTTTTTTCGCGAAGATTTTCTTTTCTTTTTCTTTTTTTTTTTTCTCACCATCCTGACACTCATACAATACTTTTACTCCACTCCACTCTTTTATTTGTTTATGATTTTGTTCCATGTTTGTTTTGTTTCAATGGTGTTGAATAATAATTTACTAAATAGAAAAATCATGTGAAATTTACATTCAAAATACATTACAGAAAAATCATTTCTTATCAAGTTTTAAAATTTACAGATCCATACACTTTTTTAACTATTGGTAACAAAAATACAACTGGAATAATATTAACTTTGTCACAAGAATTTTGATTGGCTTGTTATTTCAGGACCTAGACAGAAAACTGTAGCTGCTTTCTGGCATACAGTATGGCAAGAAGGTGTTCATTGTATTGTCATGGCAACTGGACTATTTGAAAATGCAAGCGTAAGTTTTCAGTGATACAAAATGAATTTATTAAATCTTTTTGGCCAAACTAAGGGTTACTGGTATATGATTTTGTGTGGAATTTTTAGACTATAAAAACAAGTTTTTATATCTAACAGTTTGTAAAGATAATGGCATGGAATTTTAGTCTATAAAGCAAGGTACTGACTTTATGAAATCAATTATGTCCCCAACAAGTATGGGACATACTAAACATCACCACCCATCCTAGTCAAAGTTGTCTGTCCACCCATCCTAGTCAAAGTAGTCAATCCACCCATCCTAGTCAGGGATCTGTCCACCCATCTCAGTCAGGGGTCTGTCCACCCATCCTAGTCAAAGTAGTCAGTCCACCCATCCTGGTCAAATTATTCAGTCCACCCATCCTAGTCAGGGGTCTGTCTACCCATCCTAGTCAAAGTAGTCAGTCCACCCATCCTAGTCAAAGTAGTCAGTCCGCCCATCCTAGTCAGGGGTCTGTCCTCCCATCCTAGTCAAAGTAGTCAATCCACTCATCCTAGTCAGGGGTCTGTCCTCCCATCTTAGTCAGGGATCTGTCACCCATCCTAATCAAAGTAGTCCGTCCACCCATCCTAGTCAGGGATCTGTCCACCCATCCTAGTTAAAGTAGTCAGTCCACCCATCCTAGTCAAAGTAGTCAGTCCACCCATCCTAGTCAGGGGTCTGTCCTCCCATCCTAATCAAAGTAGTCAGTCCACCCATCCTAGTCAGGGATCTGTCCACCCATCCTAGTCAAAGTAGTCAGTCCACCCATCCTAGTCAGGGGTCTGTCCACCCATCCTAGTCAAAGTAGTCAGTCCACCCATCATAGTCAGACTGATCAGTTTTATAAAGAGCTGTCCCAGTGTTATAGTAATCGTTAGATGACAATGTTTTATTGTTTTTATCTTTACTGTTTTCAGCAACAATGTGATAAATACTGGGGTGATGTTTTTAGCATGCACAAGTATGTACGGCATGGAGATATACATATATGGTTAGATTCGACCATGGAAATCGCTCAGTTGACTGTTCGCTCATTCCGAATCCAAAAGGTAATATGAACCAAAATTAGTACTTCTATATGATAAAACCTTGATTCACAAAACTAAAAACACATTTATCCTAAATTCAGTGCAAAAAAAAACATAAATTATATACAGTAGAACTTCGATGGCTCGGTCAAATATTCAAGCCATCGGGGGGCTTCGAGCGATCAAACTTCATGATACGATCGGGGATTCAGGTTCTCGGGATTATCGACGGACATTGAATCTTTAAACTTGTAAAAATTTGTAATGCATGTAAATGTATTTAAATGTCAAATAATAAAATGTCCAAATTAAAATTGCAGTATTTATCTTATAAAAAAAAATTCATAGAATAATGAAACGGTAGAAATGTGCCAATTAAAAATACAAATTTCATTATTCATCATGATATCTCGATTATTAATGTTTTCAAACTTAAATGTTGACCCGCGATCTGTCGTATGATGTTTTAAAGCTACAGGGATAGAACATGACACTTCATTTTAATATCAAGTAATGATACAAAATAAACTTACTTTATTCTAATAACAATAAAAAACACAGCTATTACCACAGAAAATAAAGATAATGCACACTACATACTCCAGTAACATGTAAATTACAGAATTCCACGTGCAATCATTAAGCATGGGCGACTAAGGTGTTTTACCGATCAAACATTTCTGCCTGTCGTAATCGTATTAAGAGATTAAAGAACTGTATATCAAGCACTGTCTCATTAGGTTAATTAATAATCTTGAGTAGCACTCAAAATTTCAGGTAACTGTCTAAAATAATTGTTTCGTTCCACTCTATTACTTTTGATGAAATCTGTAATATGGCTTTAGTTTGTGTTATGATTACAATGACCTGGGTCAAATGTCATTCTGAAAAAAATGTATTCGAGCGAAAAAAGTTTAATTTTCACTAACCTTTAACATTTGAAAAATATTTATTGTTCAAGGGAGCGGGGGTTTTCAAGTTAACGAAGTTTGAGCCATCGAGGTTTAATTACATATGATATTATAGGAAATTGGTTGGGACCAACAGATGACTTCAAGTTATCTGAGGTAATGACGTTCAAGCGATCGAAGTTTTACTGTATTTTAGTTACAAATTTAATTACAAATTTTTTTAGAGAGAGTTTAAACATTTTCAAATGAATTTTGTAATTTTGTATGATTTTTAATACCTAATCCTAAGTCTTGTTTACAAGAAATAATACAAAAAAAATAATAAATGTAGTGAAATAAATCTGTTGATTAAAATGTTCAAGGTAAATTAACTGATAAGAGATTGAATTAGGACCGAGGTGTAAGTGATCTCAATAACAAAAGAAGGAATGTCAGATCCTAGTGTTTTTTTTAACAAACTTTTGTAATTTTTCATCTTTTGTCAACATTCATGTATAATTTTCAGATTTTAACCATATCTTGCCATCAGATGCCTGGGTTTAGTGAGACATAGAAGTTTATGTAATTCTTGTCATACTTTTTCACTTTATTTTTCTTGTGATATACTAGGATGGAATATTTGAAGAACGGCATGTGAAACATTTTGAGATGATTGGGTTTAATGACGAAGATACTGATCCAGGGTTTATCCTCGATTGTATCCGCCGTGTAAATACATACATGTTAAAATCATCTGGTCCAATACTTGTCCATTGTAGGTAAGTTACCATGGCAACCTGGTCTGGAAAAAAAACTACAGAAAGCATAAAAAATTGTAGGTTTTGTGATGGACACAACATTCTGATCATGTGTCAAAAGCCTTTCAAGCCCAACAGAAATACAAGAATAGCTCAAAGTGCCTCTTTGTGAGCATGTTGGCTTCCCCCCCCCCCTCTTTCTCTCTCTCTCTCTCTTCCTTCTTTGGGGTGGGGTGGGGGGGGGTGATTGTAAAGTAAAATGTGTGTAAATAAAAGTCTGTAATAAATGGTGGCTGGTTTTTATTATGGGTTGTATTGTCAAAGATTATATTTCAAAAATTTTTTTTCTATAAATTTTTGATAAAAAACTTCTAGGAAATGGAAGTAATTTACAGATGTATACAAGACATCCTGTTTTTATTAAATTTTGAGATTAAAAAACTAAAAAAATATTTTTAAAAAAATGGTGCAAGTGCTGGAGTTGTTCAAAGCGTAATTAGTTTTATTGATTTATTAACACAAATAAAATAGATTGAAATACATGTATTATTTTAAAGTTATTATTATTATTATTAAATTATTATTTATTAAATACCAGTAATAGTTTTTAAAACAATACATTTAAGTGAAGTGAAATTCTGTGCACTAATATGCTCAAAAAAAAAATAATAATAATAATAATAATAAAATTAGAAAAAAAAAAAAGAATTTTTTTGTTTTTTTAATCAAGCTTGTCCTTGAATGGATCCCAGAAAGGATAATATTTCTACATTTTAAGATTTCACACAGTAAAAAAAAAACAATCATTTCAAACATACTGGTATTATTTCAAGCCTGCTACAAAATTCTAAGAACTTCAAAAATAGTTGGTTGTGGTTATTAATGAAATATAGACATGTATATGGATTTATTTTCCTTCCCATCCTTAAATGTTGGATACCGACAGTTTTCTTCATTTTGGTCTTTACCTATTCTTAACAGGTAGAAAAGCTAGAGAGATTATTGTTTCAAATAATTAACAAAAATACCTGTTTAATTTTGATGTGCCAAATGTGCACATTTCAGAAATTCATTTGTCATCAGTGACACTAGGGGCCAAAAAAGTTGATAAATAAAAAAGATAATCCAAACATTTGGAAACTAATGAATCTATTCTATAAAATTATATGAATCTAAATCCAGATAAAGAATGCTTTGAATGAAGGGACAAACCTTAGTTTTAAATAAATTTAAAAAATTAGATGGCAGAAAATTTTGCCACAAGGTACGTTTTCTGACAGCACAAGGTATTGCCTACTGAGTTATGAATACCTTTGATTGTAACCTTGACTTTGGTCCATTGATCTATTCTAGTGAAATTTGTTCTTAACGTTACAGGTGTGGAGGTGGAAAAACTGCTGTTTATATTGCCATAGATTATTGTTTAAAACAGTTAGAAAGTGATGGTTACATAGATGTATATAGTACTGTATTACACATGAGAAAATTCAGGAAAAATATGGTGCGCACACTGGTAAGTAGTGGCTGAAACATCACAATCTTATATACCTAACTGAGGATTTAAAATATATTATACCTGTAGATTCTTATGTACTTAGGGAATTTTTTATTTCTTATATCAGTGATGCTGGTCTTGGATGGGGAAAAATAAACATTGTCTTAAATCAAATTAAGTAACAAGATTGACACCTGAAAGCCCATTGCAATGTGTTGTACTGTGTCATCAACCACTTAATAGATTTGCTAACAACATTAGCTCATCAGACTAGATTTGCTAACAACAGATTTGCTCATCAGAAAACAGACCCCTATAGATCTGCCAACAATATTGCACCAGACACATCATCAGTTGATAGATTGTCAACATCGTCACTCAAGCAAGTTGATAAGATGATAACAGAATACAAAAAGAAGAACATTCTACCGGCTTGTACCATCTGAAGCTACCAAGACTCTCCATCTTTGTTATTTGCATATAACTTTGAAACCAACTATGGAGGACAATTTTTGTGCAGCTAACTCTATAAGCTCATTTAAGGAATTTCTACTGTGGTAGCTCAGTTGGTAGAGTTGGGAGTTTGTGGGTTCAAACCCCGACCGGGTCTGACCCAAGACTTGAAAGTGGGTAGTGACTGTTCTTTCGCCAAACACTCGGCAGTACGAAATGAAAGTCACAGTTCTTTTGGATGGAAACGATGTCACATGTCACAGAAGGTGTGGCACGATAAAGAACCCTGCTGTATAATGCCATCAGTGCAACAACACACAGGAAAAAATTCTGCACTTTCACCTAAAGCTTGCAATGTTTCAATATAAGTGAAATATTCTTGACTGGGGCATAAAACAACATTACTCAACTCAACTTTTTTCAAGAATTATCAACAGCCACAGTCTCACAGTAAAAATATTTTTAAAAATTTAATATTATTATTTTTTAATATTTTAAAAAAAAAATTTAATTTTTTTTTTGACAATTCTTGTATAATTCTACAGTCGACTCTCGTTAATTCGAAATCGGTTAAATCGAATTTCACTTAAATCGAAATGATATAAACGGTCCCGTCAGATCGCTATGTATTTCTATGCAAATTTGTGTGTTTAAATCGAAATACTGAAATTCGAAATTTTGCTTAAATCGAAGTGAATTTTCAGTCCAGATAACAAAATATAATGAAAATTCCAACGTTTAAATCGAAATATACTTTCCTTGTTTATCGTAGTTTGGATTTGTTTAAACAACAAGTTGAAACTAAGCGGCAAAATACAAAAAAACAATTACATGTACACAAAAATATTTTATCTAAAAAATGTTGATTTATACCTGAAATAAATAATCCGTCTTTTGTTTAAGAAGTGTTGGTTTACTTTGAAGATTTATATCCGACTCAAAATACACATGAAAAAGGAAGTCGGTATCCCATGCTATTTTCACGATTTTCTCTTCCAGTCAGGTCATGGTAAACCGTCTGTCAGTAAAAGGAAAAATTTCATTGGTGTAAAATTAAAAAGTGGGCGGTCCATTCTTCCACAGTCATTGATCACAAGAATACCCAACGCTAATTGCCACACTTAAACTTAATTAATCTGTCGAGCCATATGGTATACACCATTCAGCTACTGTGGCATGACAAGCCATGATTTCAATAATCACAAAGGTCGGACGCTAAGGATTACAGATGAAGAAGTTATGATTATGAATAAATGAAACTTTAACTGAGCCTGCCCGATGATAGTCAGTGTTTAACAAATAGCAACTCGGAACCTTGTAGCTTCTGGTGAAGTTTCCGAGTTGCTTATTTTATTGTGCAAAAAATTATTTTTAATTTTTAATGTTTAATTAAATCTTAATCGTAAATTTTCAGTATCGATTGTAAGCATTATAGTACGTAAAAGCATATACGTGATGTTAATAGAGGAACGCTTTATTTATAGAGTTAACTCCCGTTTCTGATCGTCGGTGATCAAAACGGTTAATTTGAAATTCGGATAAATCGAATTTTTCATCTGACCCCTTCAATTTCGAATTAACTAGAGTCAGCTGTATTTGCTATTTGTATTTCAGTACCAATATCGCCTTATATATGAATCTATAGCTATGCACATACAGTGTGGTGGTACGACTGTGATACCGTCTGCTCAACTCCCAGCTGAAGCCCAACGTTTATCCTTAGATGGTTTTGAGAAAAAATTTCAGGTAACTCAGTATGAATTTTCTTGTGATAATTTTTTTCTGATAAGTCATTACAATTTAAAAATGAACAGATGTTGGCCTTTCACACTCAAATATGTGTGTATAAACCATCATTAAGCTAATTCTTCTCAGTAATAGACATTTGGGGTTGGGAAAAATTTTGTACTTTGCTCATCAAAGGTTGGTTTTTACTGGACACTTCAGTTTTCTGCGAGATTATTAGACCTCAGTATAAGCAAAAGAAACAGAATTTATTTTGGAGCAAACAACTTTACTGTCTTCCACTCATCTCAGAAATTTGATGGCATGTGTCTTTTTTCTTCAAATCTTTTAAATCATATTTGAAATTGAACTCTAAAGAATGAAGAATTAAAAGTAGTTTAATAAACTCTGTAGAATCAATATTATTTTTGTGGTTAAAAATTTCATAGTTTTGTATTTAAAAGAAATTGGAGCAAAATTGTAATTGAATTGTACTTTGTTAAGTCATATCAGGGGCCTTGATATTAAAAAACATTTGTTGATATTAAATTTTATTATTATTAACTAACCAACAAACTTAGCAAAATTTAATCCCCAAGTAAGCGACCTAGTCTTTGTGCTTTAATTACCGGTATTATTTTAACCGATTATGTTAATATTTTAAAGCAGATTTTAGTTACAATAATTTAATTTGTGATTTTTACAGTATTATTTCAATATCTTGCAATTTATCTATGTTTTTTCAATCATGGTAAGCATAATTTAAGGCCTTTAACTTCTCCTGCAATTTTCATAAGAGAATTTAACTAAAACGTTATGTGGGTATTACATATGTATTGTCACAGGGGAATACATAAAACTGTTGATTAAAAGAGAATGGTAGAGAAACGTCTTAACAAAAAAAAAAGAAAAAAAAAAAAAAGATGTGAACTATTTATGGGTGAAATCAATAGCAACTATTTCCCTGATGATTCATAATGAAATGCTGGTATTTACAATATAAAGTCAAGATGGATGCAGATAAATTTTACAGTTTGAGATGAAAAACGATAGTTTATGTAAACTTTTAGTTTTTAAAATGAACTAGAGGAGATAAAACTGACACATTAAAAACCAGGTTGGAATATAAAAATTGTCAAGGGCAATCTTTTTCAGTCATTATGCTTCTTTAAAATATATAGCCTGATTTATTGTATGCTGGCAGTTAAAACCTGCCCCTGGTTTCAAAATCATTCCTTAACTAAGATTTTCCTGAAGTTAAATCTGGCAATTCTGACATCTATATTAATTTTTGTTAATTGTTTCGATATTTAGGAATTTAAGATGTTATTTTGAAGATCACTTCAAACTTGCAACATAGGTATTTTTTTTATTCAAAAAATTTTTAAATTTTTATTTTGACCTGCGTCGCCAGAGGCGAAAGCAGGTCTAGTAATGGGTCGACTATGTTTGTCATTCCATCAGTCCGTCTGTCACACCTCAATATATGGTTTGTGTAATCCATAACTCCTACAAACTTTATCCAAATTAAATTTTCATCCTGTCGTTTTGCACACATTAGTGATGTGCACCTCCTATTTTGGTGACATTTGGTGATTTTTCAGTAAAAGTATGGCTTGTTGAACATTGTCATTTTTCACAGAAAAACATATGAAGGGTGCATAGATTGTGTAATCCATAAGACACATATGTTAAATTTTGATAATGCAGCTTTATGTGCTTTCAAAATACTCACATTAGGAATAAATGAGTAGTTAAACTCATTTTTTCAAAGTATTGAAGTTAAAAAATAGTAGTTTGTTACTTTAAAAAAACATGTACTTAGCAACAACACATTCAAGAACATGATACAACATTATTGTTGAGGAAAAAACAGGCAATACGTTAAGAATAACACACATTGAAACACTGATTATAAATGTACTTTTGATTGACAAAGTAATTTCATGCCATTTAATCTTTTAATTTGCCAATTGTCATTTCATAAATTTAGAGATTGGTCTTTATTTACAAAAAGCTTGATTTTTGTAATTCCCAAATTATATATTCTTTGTATATTCACTTATTGTAATTTGGAAGAATTTATAGAATTAATCACTTATTTTAAATATGAATGTTTTATCAAGGGATTACACAAACTACCTCACCTTTCTGCTAATTTAACAACAGTTCTGAAACTCATACAACCCAAAAATGCTATTTAGACTGCAATGTTCATGTAGCTACTATGTTCTTCTTTACTTTCATTATATTTTCACAACAAAATGGCAACTTGAATTGCTTAATGCAGATGTAAAAGTTTAGTTTGATGATTGGAAACTTAAATTTCAACACCAAATCGGTAGGATATAATCAATACATGGTGTGTTGGTGACCTAATATGGTTTATACATGGTCAGAAAATATCATACCTGCACTTGGGAGAACATTTTATAAAACAGCAGTTTTTCACAGCTGTTACAAAATCTGTAGTATAAATATTTCTGGCTATTCCTGGTTGATTTAATAGCAGACACTTATTTCCCCCTAAGTTTGAGATAATAATTTCCAATGGAAGAAACGGTGGTAGAAATTTCTATCTTCACCTCCTCATGCTGTTTATCTTCACCTCCTCGTGCGACCAGATTTACTTTTTAAACTTCTCGTAACTTCCTCCACTGACAAGAGCAAGTTTAATCACAATTAATTTCAATAATATTATTAAAATGTTTTTCTGTTATAATTTTTCCTGTTTTCATGTCGCAGCCGAGCTAATTTTAATGTTATGTATGTACTACATACTACTTGTGGAATAACATGTACTTTTAAGTATAGCTATATCTTATATAGGTCAAGCTGCGGAGTAATACATTTTCTAAAAATACTCCCCAACAGCTGATCATTACATGTAGATTTCACGATTGTTTTTTCCCTTTTTAAAGTGATTATGTAAGAATTTTCTTTTTTTTTCAGCATACCACAGGTATGCTAGGATTGAAGCCGGTCTTTTTAATGGTGGTATTCTTTTTCTGATTTAGACGGTCATTTAAGAGAAAGGAATTTCTGTCAGCCATTCATGTTTTGGGTTAAATTTGCCCAAAATAAGGACCTGTGGCAATGCAGATTTGGATCCCATATGGGTCTTGTTTGAATTCAAAAAGGGATTGCCAGGAATTTAAGATGTCATTTTGAAGATCACTTCAAACTTGCAACATCGGTATTTTGTTTAATTAAAAAAAAATGTTTTATTTTTAATTCAAAAAGAGATAGTCAAAATTTGCTAAATTTAAGTGAAAGATAGTCGTAGTTAAGCAATGATTGTGAAACTGGAACCAGTTGTTTAAAACTCGTATTACAGACAGAACACACTGCAAGGTAGACTATAAAACTTGTTCATACATTTCATGTAATACACCAACTTGTTTCTCTATAAATACAATGCTTTCAAAGTGAAATCTGATAAATTTGCTGATTCGACATTAAGCAACATTACAACCTACTAACCTCCCAACCGTTATAACACGGATGGACTGTGTGAAACCTACACTTTTAAATGATCCTCTGTTTAATGATTTTTTCTTAACTAAGTCAATTGTGATACCTTATTTTGGTCCAAAGTATATATACAGAAAGTCTTCTTGTCCAGTCCTGTCAGTGCAAGCCTATTGAATTTGTCTCCAATTCTAAACCCTGTATTTTATAAAAAAAAAATATATATATATTATAAATTTTCATTGAGTTAGGCTTTGAAAGCTTTTATTGTACAAAAGAAAAGTTCAGAATTTTTTACCTCATCACTATAGCCGAGCAATAAAATTAAATCTTAAAGGAAATGTAACAAAATTGTACAAAAGACAAGTTCAGAATTTTTTACACTTGTCACTATAGCCGAGCAATAAAATTAAATCTTAAAGGAAATGTAACAAAATTGTACAAAAGACAAGTTCAGAATTTTTTACACTTGTCACTATAGCCAAGCAATGAAATTAAATCTTAAAGGAAATGTAACAAAATTGTACAAAAGACAAGTTCAGAATTTTTTACACTTGTCACTATAGCCAAGCAATAAAATTAAATCTTAAAGGAAATGTAACAAAATTGTACAAAAGACAAGTTCAGAATTTTTTACACTTGTCACTATAGCCGAGCAATGAAATTAAATCTTAAAGGAAATGTAACAAAATTGTACAAAAGACAAGTTCAGAATTTTTTACACTTGTCACTATAGCCGAGCAATGAAATTAAATCTTAAAGGAAATGTAACAAAATTGTACAAAAGACAAGTTCAGAATTTTTTACACTTGTCACTATAGCCGAGCAATGAAATTAAATCTTAAAGGAAATGTAACAAAATTGTACAAAAGACAAGTTCAGAATTTTTTACACTTGTCACTATAGCCGAGCAATGAAATTAAATCTTAAAGGAAATGTAACAAAATTGTACAAAAGACAAGTTCAGAATTTTTTACACTTGTCACTATAGCCGAGCAATAAAATTAAATCTTAAAGGAAATGTAACAAAATTGTACAAAAGACAAGTTCAGCATTTTTTACACTTGTCACTATAGCCGAGCAATGAAATTAAATCTTAAAGGAAATGTAACAAAATTGTACAAAAGACAAGTTCAGCATTTTTTACACTTGTCACTATAGCCGAGCAATAAAATTAAATCTTAAAGGAAATGTAACAAAATTGTACAAAAGACAAGTTCAGCATTTTTTACACTTGTCACTATAGCCGAGCAATGAAATTAAATCTTAAAGGAATTGTAACAAAATTGTACAAAAGACAAGTTCAGAATTTTTTACACTTGTCACTATAGCCGAGCAATGAAATTAAATCTTAAAGGAAATGTAACAAAATTGTACAAAAGACAAGTTCAGAATTTTTTACACTTGTCACTATAGCCGAGCAATGAAATTAAATCTTAAAGGAAATGTAACAAAATTGTACAAAAGACAAGTTCAGCATTTTTTACACTTGTCACTATAGCCGAGCAATGAAATTAAATCTTAAAGGAAATGTAACAAAATTGTACAAAAGACAAGTTCAGAATTTTTTACACTTGTCACTATAGCCGAGCAATGAAATTAAATCTTAAAGGAAATGTAACAAAATTGTACAAAAGACAAGTTCAGAATTTTTTACACTTGTCACTATAGCCGAGCAATAAAATTACATCTTAAAGGAAATGCAACCTGTTAAAGCTATAAATTATTGTTAACTGCATTACGGGGATGATGTCTGGTTGTTGTAAACACGTTAAATTAAATTAAAACCTTTAGGCTTTTTACATGGAGGATTTTTGTGTGATATTTTCTAGTTAAGTGTTTATAATTGTGAATTACATAATAGATGAATAGTACGTTTATTATGGATTTTGGAATAGTCATGTCAATGTCCTTTTTATTTTTTGTTTAAATGTTTAATGTCAAAATAATAAAAAAAAAATTATTGAAGGAAATTTTATTTTTGATGTATAAAACTTCACTTTTATTTTCAGGGTAATTTTGAGTTGTTTTTTTAATTATTATTTTTTTTATTTTTATATATATTTTTTTCTTAAATGTTTAATTCTAATGTCAAAGTTTAAAAAAAAATTGAAGGAAATTTTCTTTATGATGCATAAGTCTTATTTTCATTGAAATTTTGAATAGTTTACGGGGATCACAATGTCTCTTGCCATCTTGGTTTGAATCTCATTTTTGGAGTTCCTCATTCAAGAAATCTTGTCAATGTGCTTGTCAAAGATTGTTAGGTCAGTGGTTTTCTGGAAGTTTACAGATTTCCTAAACCATCCCAGTATTCTACTTTGATTTATGTGCAATAATGCTGAGAAGGGCATGTAACACCATTTCTATCCCCATTTATCAGTTTATTTTAATTTTCATATTTTTTTTTCTCTCATTGTTTGTTAAAATAATTTTAATTTGTTAAAATGATTTTAATTTGTTAAAATAATTTTAATTTGATAATTTATGTAGGTATTAATGCAATCTGGAACTGTTTAGACTTTTTAATGATCTTACATATTAAAGAATTTTTGAAATCCTAATCGGATCAGTCTAATTGTTTTTAATGAATGTCAACTTACTTGTTTTGTATTAACCCCCATTTTTCAGGATATAATGGCAGATAATGTTTAGTTGGAAAAAATGAAAATCTGCTTTTTAGAAATATAAAATTTTTATGTCTTTTTTTTCCCCCAATATCTAGGTTTTGCGTTCCATAGTGCCAAAATTAAGTATAGGAGACTGTGCTGGAGGTCATAGGTCAGAGAATAGAAACAAAAGTCGTGATATCATGTTGCTTCCACGTAAGTGTAACTTATCATAGTCCAAGTGCCACCATTATTCTTTAACATCATTAGTTAAAAATAATAGTAATAATAATAATAATATAATAATAGTAATATAATGATTAGGGCTGGGTACCTCCAGGAAATTTATACCATGGTATACCATGGTTTTTTACTATTTACTGCGGTATATACCACAGTATACCTCAGTTTTACTTTTTACCATGTCCTGTATGGCTATCACTGATAGTCATTGAAATAATGATAAAATTTTCAGGAAATTTATAGATTGGGTGATGTTGACATATATGAGTTGTCATTTTGGATGTGTCACTTATGCTTAATTGTACAATTGCAGTGAATGCACACAGCAACATTTTCTTCAATCAATAACACCATCTGTAATTGGTTTTATTAAACATAAAGTTATCCCAGATCGTTGATTTGGTTTTTCTATTTTTAACCAGCACGTACTCGCCTGGGGAAGCCATATTGTTTCCAGAGACGCTTTGAATGCGCTCGATTCAAAATATTTTAACTCCGTTAACAAGTTACTTGAGTTGTTATCACTATCAAACAAACACACCCATGACTGGTAATTATTTTTAGATTGAAAATCCCAGAAGTAGATTTTTGTTATAGTTTTGCCATTTAGAGTGTATACCATCATTAAAGTAAACATACATCATTTAAGTATGGAAGTAAAAATTATTTCAATAAATACTGGTATTTCCGGACAATACTGCGGTTTGGTACCACAAGATAAAAAACCATGGTTACCGGTTTACCTGTAATACCGTGCACCTCTAATAATGATAAATAATAATAATGATAAAGACTTCTCAAATCTTATGGCCATATGTACAATGCATTGGTAAAATTTCTGCTGCTTTGCATTATATATACATATATATATATATATATATATATATAGACATTACCAGTTATATAATATATATATATATATATATATATATATATATATTATATAACTGGTAATGTCTCAATATAAGTAAAATTATCTTCTTGACTGACTTAACAGCTCAATTACTTGCTTGTCAAAGCTTAATCATAAATTTAGTTTGATGGATTGATTGATTTAATGGGGTTTATGTCCCAGTCAAGAATATTTCACTTATATAGAGATGTCACCAGCTAAAGGTGAAGTTTTAAAAATTTTGACACTTGTAGTGCACTTAGGGCAATGTGCAGGGAGGGTTCTTTAACCTGCTGTGACACAAATTTAGTTAGAGACATGTATGTTACAGAACAAATTCCTAGTTGTTTTTGAATTAAGTTCGTCTGACCTCATTAAGTCTGTAATTATTTTTACTGTCCATTATAACATAATTATTGATGATTCAAAATGGTTTGTTTTGGAGAATTTTGACAATGTTGGACAGAATATCGATAAGATATAGACACCGTTTATTATACATCAGAAGTTTAATTATTTCTCTGAGGTGTCGTTTATGTCCCTGGGGTACAGTATAGGCTAAGATATTACTTAACAGCTGTACCTTAAGCCTTTGTTTATATCCTAGGTATAACTTGTGTGTGTTTAAATTTTACTCTCCTGACTACTAACATTGTTACAAAGCCAGACCTTATATTGGCATTAAATCATAATTCTCTGTCTGTTTTACATACAGAATGGCGTTAATTGCACAGTTTGGCACTGGCCAGGTCAAAGTAACTTTGTATTAGTTAACTTTCATCAGTCATAGACATGTATTAAATAACATTATTTCATTATTTTTTGTCGAGCCTCCAATTGCCATAAGACGAGAATTAGGTGTTACTTTTCCATTGTCTGCCTAGGCTGCGGAAGTGGCAGCATGTCAAAATGTGAAAGTTTATGTTAAAGTAATGTATTTTCTACTCAATCAAAGTCTAACCAGCCAAGACATTTAAATCAGTCGAATTCTTGTTTTATATTTAGCATCCTTTTTAAACTCACCTGACCTGTGTGCCCAAAGTCATTAACACACACTTTTAACTTTTCTGAACTACAAGACAGATTTCAATGAAACTTGGCAAGAAGGATCATTGGGTCAAATAAATTCACATTTATTTTGATTTTGCCATGACCAAAACTGGATAAAGGTGATCTAGGGTTATACATGTACTAATTATTATCTGTATTTTTTAATTTTTTTTTTAATGCAAATTTTACTCTTTGAAATACTGTTTTACCCTATCAACTCAAGATCAAGGTCATAACAGTGTTTGTGATTTAATTCTTACATTACTACCGTAGAATCATTTATGTTTGTTGTGTTGCAATTTTAAACAAATTCTTTCAGGAGAAAAATTTCATGGAAATGAGTTTTGTAAAAATTATTCAAATTGGCACTTTGCTAATTAAAATTTTTCATTGACATTAAATGTCATGATTTTCACTTACCAACTATAAAAGAGAGAAAGAAAGAGAGAGAATTTAATTCCACATGGATATTTGCGATTTTTCAGTACAGCCTTATCTGTCTTAAGTGGTAAGTTTTTCAAGTCCAAACCACTTTTGCTATATATTTGACCTTTCCATAGTGGTCACCTGTCTAATGTGGTCAGTGGCCATTGCATTACAAGAGTTGTATCATACATTTGTAATTATGGTAATTTTGTTTACAGCTGAACGAGCTCGACCTTATCTTTTGACCATGGAATCCAGTGATAGTGGAACAGATTTTATCAATGCAGTATTTGTAGATGTGAGTAATACACTTTGATTTTTTTTTTCAATACAGTATTTGTTTGTCGTCCAATTTGTCTTACAATTTATCACATTTTTTATTAAAAAAGAATTTGCTTTTTTCCATGAAATTTTATCAAAATGATTTAATACAATTTTTCTGAAAAATTTTTTGATGGACCAATTTCACAGATTACAATGTACTAGACTAAGTATACTAAATAATAAACCAATTCATATTTGAGTGGAGATGTTTATCTAGTCGGTCAATATAAAACCTTAAGTATAATGACAAAAGTGCATTATATAGTAATTGACTAGATGCTCCCTAGCCTTTAAGGTTAAGCATTTAGTAAAGAAAAAATGATTACCTAATCTTAAGGCTTGAAAAGGTAGGGATGATAGAAATGCTGCAAAAATATTTTCTCTTTATCATATGGATGACCCGGCCCGAGTTTCACAATTATTCACTCAGTTGACTCAAATATTTTTCTCTTATCGATATTTTTTTTGTGACAATTTTTTGTTTTGTTTGACAAACTTACATTAAATAATTTAAATATAACATTAGATATTCAATTTTAAATGTGTAATGACTTAAAAATTGACATGAAAAATTCCCTAATTCGAGCTGAGTTTACAGTGAATTGAGTGAATATTGTGAAACTGGGGCCTGCTATTTTATAATTCTATTTACTGATTTTTTATAAATTTCAGGCCCGTATTCAGAGGGGGTGCGAGGGGTGCAAATGCACCCCCTTTGTTTGCACCCCCTTTGAAAACCATTAAGCACTGTTAAAGCCTTGTTAAAAATCATTTACCACTATTAAACCCTTAAAAATCGTTTTGAAAACATTATAATATTTTGCCAATGATTAATTTCAAACATTAAGATACATCATATTTGACAATTAATTGTTCATTAAAATATTCCAAAAAGCACCATTTTGCATTCCATTTTCAAAAATTTTCAGGGGGTGAGGGGAGGAAACCCCCAAATCCCCTTAGTGAGAGTCACCTGTGGTGCGCTCACGCATTCTTCAACGACATTCTTCAAAATCGCACCCCCTTTCTAAAATACCTGCCTATGGGCCTGAATTTATTATCTATTTCATAAAAAAATAAAATGCTGCAAACCCCAAACATATAACTCAAACCTTCTGATAGCTCATCTTAGCAAATGCTCTTTTGTCCATTGGTATGTGGGAGGTCAAGGGTTCTAACACAGGCCAGGTCTGACAAAGACTTGAAAATTAGTAGTAACCATTCTTTCGCCAAGCACTTGGCATTTAGAAATGAAAGTCACAGGGTCCTTCAAATGAGACCTTAAAAACTGATGCCCTGTGTCACGCCAGGTGTGGTATGTTAAAGAACACTCCCTGCACATTGCCTTGTGTGCAATACAAAGGTAAAATTTCTGCCACTTCACCTATAGCTGGTGATGTCTCAATATAAGTGAAATATTCTTGACTTGGACGTTAAACACCATTTGATCATTCAATCTTTTTTCTATCTTCTGTTGCCAACTATTCATTTTCCATTGTCTGTAAATATTTCACTTCAAAAACTCCTCCAGAATCAGTCAAGCCATGGCAGTTAAACAAAGCAAGGATGTTGCATGACCTAAGCCATTTTAATATTACAATGCTGGTTGCCCTTGTCCCTCATTTAAGGTCACATTAAACCTTAAATAGTTAAACTTTTAGCACAATGTTGTCATGAACTTCAAAACCTAGTCTTAAAACGTCATGCATAGCATCATGGCATAAAGCTCTATTATTTTTACAAAGCTGATTGACCTTGACCTACATTCAAAGTAACCAAGGTTTGAAACACCTGGAGCTTTTATCTTCATATGTAGCATCAAAGCACAAACTTACACACAGTTTGTAAAGCCAGTTTAACTTCACCTATATTCAAGGTTACAGTGTTCTGAAAAAGAAAAATCCTTCAATCATCTCCTTGTTAAGATTGAAGTTCGAAACTTAATATATAGCATTAGCTCATAAAGCTCTGTAGCAAAGCTTGTAAATTGGGTTGACCTTGACCCACATTCATAGTCACCTCACCTTGACATACATTCACTTTCTCATATTGAATATGATTGTTTATTTACTTTTTAAATATTTTTTTTTTTACATTATACAGGGTTATTATCAACTTAATAATTTTCTTGTAACTCAATGGCCTATGCAACATACAATCAACGATGTTTGGAGATTAGTATTTGACAACAAAATACATTCCCTTGTTTTGCTTAATGATACCAAATATTGTAGGGTAAGTCATATTTTAAATATCCACCTATCCCCTCCTTCCATTCCAGGAGCCTTGGTGGCTGAGCGGTATTAATTGATTGCTTTAAGATTATAGGACAAGCCCCCAAATGTCACATAAAATAGAAAAATGCAGTGGCAAACTGGGACTCGAATCTTGAACCTATCCAATACTTGTGGAATGCTTAACAAACTGAGCTACCCGGGCACCTCCAAGCCTGGTCCGCTACAGATTCGCATAAATTACATTTTAATCCCACCTAAACAGTTTAGTGAGGGAAATTTTTATCAATTCAGTTGCTTATGATAGGTGTTTTTCTTTGAGTACCCTGATTCCTCTGTCATTCCAAAACTATTGATATTAGTAAAAAAAAAAAAAACTGGTATGTACATAATGATAAGAAGCTTATGGCATTTGTCTTACAAAAGCATTCTATTTCAACAGCACTTGCCACTGCCTCAGGGGCAGGTCATTGTGAGAAAGCTTGTCAGTTCACTTGCTTTAAGTCGGTGTCCTTTTCCAGGTACTCAGGTTTTCTTTTTCATTTCAGAACTGTCCATCTTGATGTAAGTAACACCTCACTATACACCACTCCAATGTTAAAATCTATGGTTAAAATTTATTGATGGTAAACATGCTACACACTCAAATTCGAACCTTGTGGTCTTTGTTTCCAAGGCATAGTAATGACATCCTAGTAATATTAACACTAAGTCACATTTTATTTTCAGAATTTTCCATGTTTCTGGCCTCGAGAGCTTGATATAGAACATAAATATGGACCAATAGGTGTTAAATATTTAGGGTGCCAAAAATATCCACATATTGTCATCAGAGCATTTGCTGTGAGAAAGGTAAATATTATTTATCAAGATAACTGTTTTGATTTTTATGTGTCAGAATTCAGGTGTTTTTTTTTTTTTTTTTTTTTTTTTTTTTTTTTTTTTTTTTTTTTTTTTTTTTTTTTTTTTAGGGAGCCCTAGTTGCCGATAATCTAAATTGTGCACTTATGGATCAAGTGCTGTTTACTGCCTAGGTTGAAATTCCATTCAAGACCAATCCTTAAGTTTTGAGAAATTTTGTCATTTCAGTTACCAAATATGGTTGGTTTTCTCTCAGCACTAAAGGTCTTCTCCCCCATCTTTTTTTATGTGAAAGTATTCTTCTGACTGGGGCATAAAATTCAATTACGCTTCTCCATTTTGACCCTAATGATACATATATTTATCATAAAACATAAGGTCAAGAAACTTGGAAATAAAGAAGTTTTATGCAATTAATGCCAATCTTAATTATTGAACTCTTCCTGTTGACTGTTCTCTGACTTGTCCCTATTTATTGTTTTATTTTATTTATTTATTTTTTCTTTTTAATTTCATTTTATTTTTAATTTTATTATTTTTATTATTTTTATTATTATTACTATTTTATTTATTATTGTGATTATTTGTTTATTGATTTATTTTTATTTTTTATTTATTTATTTATTTATTTTATTTACTTATTTATCTATCTATTTATTTTATTTTATTTTTTTGGTAGGGGGGGGGGGGTCTTTAATGCTTCATTTTTTTGTGCTTTTGCCAGTGCATTTAGATTTGATATCTACAGTAACTGTAGTATACCGGTAATTTTGTATTTGTTTTGTTCAGTCCAATATATCAACATTTGTGTCAATGTGCTGTTCAGAATTAACGATGAAACTCTGCATGCATAGAATGAATGTCAAAATGTCGATATTAATAATAGTTTAATTAAATACATGATTACAGTATTAATGTGGCAATTTGATAAGAAGGTATATTTCCATTTATGTCAAGTCTTTGAATATAACATTTATATATGTGTATATATATTTTGCAACAAGAGGATTTAGAAATAGCATATTGATACTTGTTCCTGTCAGATGATGTGGGAGAACATTAAAATGATATTATGATATCATTAAGTGTCTATCATCACTCCAAAGGCTTAGATCCCACTAGGGAACAGATCCTAATTTCAGAATCAATAAACCTGTTATTTTGTTTTTGATGGAAGATGATTTTCTGTGGGTACTCTTAGATTTCCCCACAGTTTAATAATAGATTACATTGATGTAAAAGTGTAACCATTAATTTTTGCGGTATCCAATTTTTTGTTGTTTTCATGGATAACTCACAAACTCCCAACAATGTTAGAATATTAAAAAAAAAGAAGAAGAAGAAGGAAAGAACTTTTCGAAACAATACCAATTAAGGGCTTTGGTTATGAACTAAAATAGTGAAATTTAATCCAAGAGGAACATTAGTGATATTTTAGTATATAAAAAGAATATAATAATTACTTCCTCAGTGTTTAATTACCATATATAGAAGTAAACTAAAATGTCTATGGTTGTAAGTGTTTAATGATGAATTGTGGGTAGTTTGGGTAGCCATTACAATGTAGGAATATTTTAATGTTTTATTGCGTTATGTAGAAGTACATGAGAAGATTTATGATTGTAAGTATTCTATGATGAATTGTGGGAAAACGTAGTTTGGGTAACCATTACAATGTGGGAACATTTTTTTATCATGAACTGCGAGATAAATTGACCGAGAAGAGTTTTCTTTGCCTGGCTAAATGACATGCAAGATTTAGCTAGGTATAATGGGTGAATCCTTGCATGCATTTGTATAAGTAGTTGTTTGAAAGTTTTCTTAAAGAGCATGCATGAGTGGGCTTTTCCGGTTAAACTGTGAAACCAAAAAATATTTAAAAGCGTGTGAAACATACTGCATGATTTTAGAGATTGCAGTAAGTTTGCAAAAAAGATTTTTTGGTCATGTATTTCTCTTGTTTTTGTGTTTCTGTGGGTGAATTTAACATCATACCCAAAATATAGAATGCATGCGCTTTTTGCAGTAAAACTCTTAAATTTGTGAAAAATATTGATCTTCTTAAAAACCTGTATTGTATAACACTTGAAAGTATTTAACTTCTACATTGAAAAACAAGTAAGTCATTTAAATGGTTACTTCTAACAATACTATGACTGTGACACATTTTGGGGGGTTTAATTAAGTTTAAAAACCAATTCGCTTGAAATAGTAAAAATTTAGACCTTCCTAGAATATCTAATTAATAAGTTTAAAAAGTTATGGTAGTTTAAAAATTTACATTTTATTGTTCAGCATTTGATATAAATAATATTGCATTATGGGATATGCAGAAAAAAATGGTGAATCAAATATGCATTGTGGGAAGTGGCTGCATAACTGAAGATTTGTAAATTTAACTAGAGCAGCTTTTTGTACTTGACCTTACTTTGTATCTTTCCTTTCTGAATGAATAAATTTACAGATTAGACCATAATAAATTAATGCCTAGATTTTCATCCAATTTTTTTTTCAAAATGGGGGCGGGGGGACGGATTTTTTTTTTTTTTTTTTTTTTTTTTTTTTTCTCTCGGATTACACTCTGTCAACTCGTGTTTTGTGCGACCAACACTGAACCGTGATTCTTATATTCAATGCATTAGCAACGGACATCTGATGATCGGGTTTACCACCTACAATTAAGTCGTTATAAAATTCCATTAATGTCATGGTGTCTGGAACTTGGCAGCCATACCAGTTTTTGATTGTTTTTAAGCCCAGTTTTACAGTGACTATAATAAATACCATGCTACCACCAATATGCTAAACACGCTACTTTTGTTTTTGAAAATTTGTCTGCATCTTGATCGGACACCAGTCAACTTCTACTTATAATCCTATGGCTCATGGAGCACAAAACACTCTATTTTCGTTGTTATAAGGCACAGTTCGATCGGAAACCAGTCAGCTTTTATATATTACCTTATGGCTCATGGAGCGAGCAGATTGGTTATAAAAGCCGGAATCGAAACCGGACATGAGTTCAAAATCCGAAAATAAAATAAATCAGGGGCAGGTGTTAAAATAGGGGGCGGGCCGGGGATGAAAATCTAGGTATTAATTTATTATGGCCTTAAGTTTGCATTTTAGACAGCTTGGCCTTAGTATTTGAGAAAACAATTGATTCAAGTTATGGAAGTTCCACTATATATGTAGTTTAGTCTTTGTGTTGAGACCAGAAACCAAGCTAGTTTTTGTACTTCAAACTTGAGGAAGTGTTAGACAAAAATAGGCCAGCTTATTGTAGCCATCCGCAGCCTTTATGGCCATTATGGTTTAAAGTGCACACTTACTGGTTACATTTTCTTTCATCACCTAGGTTCAAATTTTGCCCAGTTAGATCCTAGTGTGAGAAAGTTTGTCAGCTTACTAAAGGGTAGTGGTTTTTCTCCAGGCACTCTTTTTTTTCTCCACCATATGAGAACGAACTGCCTTGATATAAGTGAAAGAATCTTGACAGGGGCACGTAAAATACCATTAATGAACTCAACTCAATGTGCCCATTACAGAGGATAATTACAACAACAAATAATTAAAATAGACTGATAAATGTAATTACATTTCAACCCCTCTCTCTCTCTCTCTCTCTCTCTCTCTCTCTCTCTCTCTCTCTCTCTCTCTCTCTCTCTCTCTCTCTTCTCTCTCTCTCTCTCTCTCTCTCTCTCTCTCTCTCTCTCTCTCTCATTTTGTCTCTACTTTGTTAATTAGAATTTCATTTATTTAAAAAATGGTTTAATTGTTTAATTTATTACAATTAAGCCTTGTGTATGGAAGGGAGATGTGAGTATATCCATACATATGTATGTTTGTACTTGAACTCTACATATATATATATATATTCTTTATAAGTACAGTATGTAGGTGTTTGTGATGAATGCTCTACTTTATTGTTTATATTAGTCGGTTTTTAGATCCTGTTCACAATTATTGGCAAGGTATTAAGTCAGATAACCTCCATTTCGATTTACGGTGTGTATACATCTGTCCATCTCTCAGTCTTCTTGTTCCCCGGTGTGGTTTCTGGATAAAAACATGAGAATCATCTTAGATTTTTTATTTTCAGAACAAAATAATTATACAGAATATATGTGCAAAAAAAATCTTTGTCTCTTTTTTGATGGTAGAAGCCTTGGTGACCAAGTTGTCTAAAGCAAGCACTGATCACTGTGTTGCTCACTGCCTAGGTTCAAATTCCAACTTGGCAGATCCTAGTGTAAAAAATATTGTCAGTTTATTTGATGAAATTTATTGGTTTTCTAGGGACACTCCAGTTCCCTCCACCATCCCATAACTGACTGTGTCAATATAAGAGAAGAAAACTTGACTGGGGCATAAAATATCATTACTCAGCTCTTTTTTTGATAGATGCTGGTTCAAGCTGTTAACAGTCACACCAGTATCTCTGTGTGTGTGTGTGTGTGTGTGTGTGTGTGTGTGTGTGTGTGTGTGTGTGTGTGTGTGTGTGTGTGTGTACTTTTATTATTTGGTTGTTGTTGTTTTTGTTATGTTGTTTAACTTCACATCAGCATTTTCAGCTATTCAAGACAAGAGCAAGGTTATAAATCACTATGGATTACCATAATCTAATAACAAATATGTGTATGTTCATGTATGTATGAGTGTGTACTATGACCTGCCTTGTACTGGCATGCTTTTTGGTAAGGTACTATCTCACAGAGTCAGCATACCAATCCCCCCAGTTCATTATCCTTACACTTGGTGAACCAGTTGATACTTTTTCCTCCTATGCTGAACGCCAGACGAGGAAGCAAGATCTAAAATTTTGAAGTTTTATTTATGACCTGGCTGGGGTTTGAACCTTCAACCTCCTGCTGTCAAGGCAAACACTCTGCCATTAGACCACTGATGCAGTCACTTTTATTTCTAGGTTGACTGATGATTGTAAATGCTAACGCAAGAGAAATATATTTTTTAAAAAATTATTTGCAAAAGTTTAATTTTTGTGTCTTATTTATGTGAAAAAAATTCAAACAAAAGTGAAAATTTTTCAATTTACAGTATGCATTAATTTCAGAACAATTTGGAAAACTAATGTGTAAATTTGTTATAAAAACATTTGACCAGTTTTTTGTATAAAAATTTTAAAGATGTTGAAAATGTAAATATAATCACAATATTATCTCACTATTGTTCAAATTAACAATAAAAATTAATTGGTATGTATTTTTTTCTAGCATTAAAAATGCTTTTAAAATAAATCTACCACTAAATAAAAAGTTTAACATTTACGCATCAAGATTATCATATTGTTTGTTGAATTCAGAATATTGATAGTGATCACTAAATTAACTGAACTAAAAAAAATATAAGAACAATTTTACTGAATGAAATATAGAAAAGTTCTAAAGCATTGAATTGTTTGGAATTAACATTTTCAGTGCTATTACTTGAACTGCCGTTCATAGCAACAGAATAATGCTTGCTTGACGGTTTTGATTAGGTTTGCTTTACTTTGCAGGAAAGTTAGAACACTGTAATTATCATTTCTAGACTGTTCTATGATGATATTCACATTTCATATTTTTAAAAACTTTGGTTTGTTTTTAAATCCTTAAAAAAAAAAATTAAAATACTACAAGTTAAGAATTATCATTTCTAGACTGTTCTTTGATCATATTCACATTTCATAATTTTTAAAAACATTGTTTTGTTTTTAAATCCTCAAAAAGAAAACTAAAATGCTGCAAGCTAAGGACATGTAGGTCCAGTAACTGGAACAGCCAGATAAATGGAGTCAGATGTATATTTATATAGGCAAGTCATGTGATGCACTGATTATCAAATTAAAAGTTCACATTTAGCAATTATTCTCAGTTTTGTTAAAGGAAATCGTTGCAAATGTAAAATAGCTATATGGAATACATCACAAGATGAAACACAAGATTACATCACAAAAAACATTTTTAACGAGAAACAAGAAGAGATATACATTAAGACAAATAATAAACACATATTGAGATTGTTGATAATTAATTTCAGACTTTTATAAGGCACTGTATATAATAACAAAACAATGTCCAGTGGTGTGGTTTAGGTACTTTTCAGCTTCTTACACAATTGCTTATTTATGATAATACAAAGAGAAATGATATTTAATGGTAATTCTTTATCCAGTTCGAAAATTCTTACTGGGTAGCATTTTTAATATCGGAGAAATTATATACATTATTAATGTTCAAAAGAACTATTGAAAAAAAAAATTGCAATTTTATGATTGTTACTTAAATGTATGTATATATTCTAGCTGCCCAATCAGCAGCATGACTTGATTTTTACATAACAAAAAGTCGTAATTTTATGATTGGTTACTTAAATGTATGTATATATCTCAGCTGCCCAATCAGCAGTATGACTTCATTTTTACATAGTAAAAATTTGTAATTTTTTTATTGGTTACTTAAATATATGTATATATCTCAGCTGCCCAATCAGCAGTATGACTTCATTATTACATAGCAAAAATTTGTAATTTTTTGATTGGTTACTTAAATGTATGTATATATTCCAGCTGCCCAATCAGCAGTATGATTCCATTTTGAATCAACTCGGCAATGATACACTGGTAAAATTCTCCAGTATACACTCTTAATTCTCACAACTCACTGCTTTTATATAGCTTAACTTACTTACTTTCTGGGTCACCATGCTTGCGACAGTGAATATTGCAAAATTTTCATAGAAAATCCAGTATATTCAAATAAAATTGGTAGTGTCCACTTACCGGTGCCTTGTCTTAACTGATGAGTATTACACCCACCATTACCATAAGATACCTCTGTTTAAAAGACTATGTTTTCTTTATTGGGATTAAGTGTGTGTGTGTGTGTGTGTGTGTGTGTGTGTGTGTGTGTGTGTGTGTGTGTGTGTGTGTATGTATGTGTGTGTTAAAACCAGTCTCAAGTAAGTGAAAACAACCAACTTTATTCCATTTTATGCAATTTTCTATGTAAATTTTACATTTTTCACTGTCACAAACATGGTGATACAGACATTAATAATTCAGTTATGATAACAATTAAAACATATGTATATTATTTGGTAGTCAGCATTTCTTAGAATGATGTATATACTGTAACGGTTTAAAGTACACTTTATATATATATATAAAAACACTTAGCCTGGTGTTCCTATACAGATTGGCTGGTATTGGATTCTAAAACCTGGTATCCTGTTGAGATTAGCTCATATTGGATTCTGAGCTTGTTATCTCTGCTAAATAATTAGTCATTTCTGACGTATATGAAGAAAAATAATTCTCTTGTTAAGCCAGTAAAAGACAGTTGACAAATTGAGAAATAATCTCTAGCATTATTTAAACCGAACCATGTTTGACAGTTGATAAATGCCAGAAATTTTTTTCCATCAAATTTCCAGACTTGTATATTATAGGGACTAATGTCGCCGTGGGAACCTGTAGTTTTACTATGGAAGTGACATCATTTTGAACAACACTTTTCCATGAAAAATTATGTTTCTTGGGAAAATATATGATTTCTCACAAAAAAACAATCTTTCTTTTGGACATAAATTTTTAAATTCTTAATAATTTAAGATTTCATAGTCTTCGAAAAGAAATTGTCTATATGTGATTGTATGTGACACCAGTCTATGTGTTTAACCAAAGCATGTCCAATCTAATTATTTATATAATGTACATTTATTTTCATTCTAAACTTTTTGGACTGTGGTTTTGTATATATTTTTATTTTATTGAGACAAAGGAAAAAGCACCCATTAAATAAGATCAAATGTAATGAATTTTTGCTCAAACATGAAATAGACATACGTACAAATAGGTAAAGTGAATCTATATATAGACCTTACATAGTTAACCTATGGTTTAAAGACTTTGTAGGCAGGTTTGTAATTGCTGGTTTTTCTGTACTTAAATTACGGAAATTAGGCCCCTGAATCAACTGATGCGGGAGCCATATAATAATCAACTGACTGTCTGTCGTCTGTCTGTGTGACCATCTGTTCATCTGTCTGTCAGCAGTTATTGTGGCCTCAACACTTACAATTTTCCATTGATCTTCCTGAAACTTGGCAAATCGTAGATGTGACTTTTTGAACTTGGTTGATGAAATTTTCCCAATTTTACCAGATATTGGACTTTTTCACAGTTTAATACAACAGGCTATACTATAAGGCTTTTATTTTGTGTAATCAACTCTGCCTACAGTTTTTCATTGATCTTTTTAAAAACTTGGCACTTTTGTAGTAAGCACATTGAAAACTGTTAGCGGGGGAGTCTTTCTTATGAGGCGCCATTTATATATTTCTATATTTATTCAGTATTTTAACAAATGCATAAATCAAATTTTGGATATCCATAAATCAATTTTTGCATATGCAAAAATAGTCGGTATTTTTGCATATGAAAAAATCGATTTTTGGATATCCAAAAATATTTAGCATTTTTGCATATGCAAAAATCGATTTATGGGTATCCAAAAATAAATTTGTGAAATTTGAGAATACTGAGTTCTTCCCAATTATCAATTCCAAAGTAAATACTTTCCAGTATATTGTGTGAATTATATTTTTCCCTTGTAACAAATAAAAATCGTTTATTTTCTTTATGGTTAATAAATGCACTTTCCAGTCAATATTAGTGAAAAAAATATAAGCCTACGCATATTTTTAAAACTTTTAGTGTTTATTACAATACGATGTGACGCTTTGCGCTACAAAATCCAACATGGCTGCTAGAGATAATCAAACGGAAAGAACGAACGTTTGGATAGAATGTAGAGGAATACATGTATATCAAACGCATTGAGGTGTTTGGAAATTGAAGATCTACGTATTGGCGACAAAGCTGTCGATATCGTATCAGATATTGAGTTAGTTGCCATGTTACAAACCAATGTAAAAAAAAACGAAGTAGACCTGCACTAAATATCTGGTTAGAAATCATTTCACAATCGCGATTTATGGATATGTTAAAATTGATATTTACATATGCAAAAATACCGATTATTTTTGCATATGTAAAAATGTATTTTTGCATATGCAAAAATAGCAAGCATTTTTACATATGTAAAAATGTATTTATGCATATGCAAAAATCGATTTATGGATATCCATAAATTAAATTTTACATATGCAAAATTATTTTGGATATCTTAAAATAATTTTACATATGTTAAATTCGAATAATGGATATCCATAAATGAATTATGCATATGCTAAAATAGTGAATAAATAAACAGCACCTTATACTTTCTGACTGATGTCAGATTTCCTGTTAACTTTATACCTATAAGTACCTTCTTTATAGGTTTTCTTGCATCATACATCTTGATTCACCTGTTTGTTGTTGGGCGAAGGGGCCAGGTTTGGGGACTTGGTGACAAAAGGTTTTATGTATCAAATTACAAATCTTGCCTCTCACCCATAATCTAAATTAAAATTCATTTTAAGGCAGATGCTATTATGAAAAAGTTTGCCAAAGGTCAATGTTTTACCTCCAAGCATTTCAGTTTTATCTACAATCACTGATTTTCTTGCCTAAATGGCAAATGAAACAATCTTGCCAAGGGCATAAAAATCTAATTCTTCACTTATTTTCTCTGCATATTGTTTTGCCTGAATAAATGTCTATGTTAGGTACGTACAAGTTTTTTTTTAGAATTTTTATAGGGTTTAACTTCAAATCAACGCTTAGGACTTAAGATGGGATATCTTATGGATGGAATTTAATGTAAAATTGGCTAATTGGCTTTCAAACTGATTTTAGTCCATTTTTCCTAAAATTGTTGATTACTGGGTACAAGCAAAATCACTAGAATTGTCCAAGCTTAAAAATAGTTCTGTAAAGCTCAAATAGAACTTAAGATAGTTAAGCTCGCTTAACACAAGATGCACAATAGCAGTATTGTAGCTTACTGTGAATATAAGCATGTATTCATAGAGTTTTTATCGTAAATTTGGATGCATCTATTGCATGTTGTTTCAGAGTTCTTAATTTCCCTCTCTATAAACCTCATAGTTTTAAGGTAGCAGATGGGGAATATATATTTAAAACAGGGAAAATTTATTTGTTATGTGTAAAAATTGGTCTTACAATGAAAAAAGTGGAAGCTGTCTAAACTGGAATCATTTTGAATTGAAGTTTTCATTTGATAGGCTTCATAAGATGAATTGAAAATATAATATTTAATATTTTCTTTATAAAATTGTTAAGTTAAGCAGCAAAAAAAAAAAAAAAAATTAAAAAAAGGAGATTTTGGACATTAAAAGATAAAAAAAAAAGATCATTTTTAAATGATAAATTTAACTTTCATAATATAATATTACTAAAGCAGTCCATGATAATTTTTTTTTTAAATGCTGTACTTGTAACAATGAGCAGAGGAGTTATTTATTTATTCATGACTGTCATCATACGAGGCACAGGAGTTATGTTATTTTTAATGATTAAATCTCTTTCTAATTTGCATACATCAAACTGATGGAAAAAAAAATCAATAGTCTTATTTATATCCTTAGTGACCAACAGTTTTTCAGTTTGCTTTTTGAAAGGTCATTGGCTTTCTCAGAATACTCAAGTTTCCACCACCATCGCTGAACTGACTTGCTTCGAAACAATTTAAAAATTGCCTTTGTAATATATTTAGCCAAAAGGTCATTGGCTTTCTCTGAATGCCCCATTTTCCACCACCATTGCTGAACTGACTTGCTTCGAAACAATTTAAAAATTGCCTTTGTAATATATTTAGCCAAAAGGTCATTGAATCCCCTAGTTTCCACCATGGTCTCTGAACTGACTTGCTCCGAAACAATTTTAAAAATTTTGACTTTGCCTTCATAATCTATTTCTCAACTTCATCCCACTCATAATTGTTCTTATCAGTAGTAACATTATCATAATCATAAACAAATAAATTAACGTCATCAGTATAATCTCTGCCACATATATGATATACGTCCTGTCAAATGACAATCAATATATTAATTTGATTTGATCTGATATGGGTTTCAATTATTCTAAGTCACCACTGTTTTATATTTGATCCAGTACATACAATATTCTACTGGTAATAGTAAACCATCAGATTTATTTTTCCTAAAATAACATAATTTTTTTTTAGGAAACTGCAAATTATTTAGTCCAATGGGTAAACTCATAGACACGTTTATGGAAACATTATGTTGATGCATGAACAAAACCCTATTTTTCAAAACTTACAGAAAACTAACAAATAATACTTCTATTTAATACTTTTGAAATAGGTGCATGATTAAAACCTTTCTATGTATGTTATAACCAATTAACAACTTTCTGATTCTTAATTAACTTTTACCTGTTAAGTTTTTTTTTTGCACCTTGTTTTCAGTTTGCATGTAGGATTACAGGTGTTCTATGTATTGCTGAGGGTTTGTCAAAATATTGAGAAATCATTTGTGGTGCCTAAAAATAGATTTGATAGTTTTCATAATTCAATTTTTATGGTAGCCATAAACATTTAAATATCTCTGAGTATGAGTATCTTATTTAATCCTACCCTTCATTTAATATATTTATATGTACCGATTCCCATGTTATATTTATCAAGTCTTGTAACAGACTAAACATATTTCCAATGTAACTTGCCTTCAGTCACTATATATGCATGTATATATTATTCCTACTAAGAACTCCATTTCATTAAATTTTTTGCAATTAATCTTCCATATAAATTGTTGTATGCAAAAAAATTCTGTAGAACAAAAAACTGGAGTTGTCTCCCCTTAATCAAATACTAGTATGTTAAAGGGCAGAAAGAAAAGTAACCTGGTTATCACATTTTATGAAGAAAGAGAGTTGTTATTCTTATTAATACATTTGAAAAAGAATACCTGTTAGCTCACCTGACCAAAGGCCAATGTAAGCTTATGTCACATTAAGATACACACATCTGTTAACTTAAATGAAGATTGATCTTAGAAACAGTACAGCGAATTAAAGCCATATTTTTTTAACCCAATAAGTAGCAACAGATCTAAAATCAAAGATGGTTGTCATTACTATTATTGGAAAAAAGTGAATAGAACAATAAAATTGTCCGCAGAAACCATTTCAGTTCAAATTTAATATATATTGAACACAGACAACTAGTTTTTCAACAGTGCATGCAGTACATGGCCTTTGGTTAATCAATTTATATGTGACCATACTGTACTAGTACAAAACTATATAAGTTTTTTTTTTTTGCTTTAATTTACTGTAGTTTTTATATTTCATATCTATAAAGGTAAGAATATTTTAATTTAAAGCAATTTTTTAGGAAAATTTTTTTAAAAAGTTCTTCAAAATGAAGTTTTGTTCATGCAACCAGAGAAAAAAGAAAATAGAAATTTCCCACTTACTTTTTCAGTTAGTAGTTGTAAATTGTATAAAAAGAAAAAAATTATCATGAAGTGAAGTGAATAAGTTATGTAACAATTGTTTTTTAATTATATAGAGAATAGATAAAATGTTAAGGATATAATGAGACTTTGATTCTTATAATTGGAAAAACCCTTGTCTATATATAATATCTACTTTCTTATTTATTTATTTTTAGAATTTGAGTGTTTTGCCAGTAGGTGATATCGTCAATGATTACATGATATTGAAGATATTCCAGCTTACGTGTTGGCCAGGGAAAGAAAAATCACAGTTTTCTACCAAATCTTTGATTTATTTAATGGGCTGTGTAGAAGAATGGCAACAAAAAACAAACCCCCATAATCCAGTCTGTGTTATGTCAAAGTAAGTCAGCATGTGGCATGACCAGCAACTAATTATTTCTGTCTATATCAGACCTTAAGTAAATAAATAAATAAATAAATAAATGAATAAATAAATAAATAAATAAATAAATAAATAAATAAATGTCATAGCAACAGATTTTGCCAAATTAAAACCAAGGCACCTGTGTGTGTGCTTATACTTGCTCAGCCAGTTTTTCTAATTTTCACTATGTGTAAAATACAAAAAAGTTTGAAATTTAAAAAAAAAAAACAAGGTATATACCATTTTCAATTAATCTTTCATGGACTTTTCCTACACAAAATTATAATGACCTTAAAAACCGATGTCCCATGTCATTGCAGGTATGGCACTTAAAGAACCCTCCCTACACATTGCCCTTAACACACTGCAAAGGTCAAAATTTCTGACACTTCACCTAAAGCTAGTGATGGCACGATGTATGTGAAATATTTTTGACTTACTTTGACTTATGTCTATCTCTCCTTGTGGAGAATTGGGCCAGAGAAGATTTCTGGTTTCCGTAATCAGGTTTCTATGCCCAACCCCCAACCTGGAGGGCCAGTTGGTTTGTATCAGGTTTTCCATCCTTTAGGTGGATTGCCTGCCACAGCTTATGAGGTCCACCTTCTCGGGTTTGGAATCAGAGTTCTCCATTCTCCTAGGTGAGCTGCCATTTGTGGCTGCGTGAAGCCCCACCTGCCCCAAGAACTGGTCATGCCGATTTCCTCCTCATGTGAAGGCCAGAGACATGTCTTGTTAAAGCGCCAGTTTCTTGCTACCGTGCCGCTTTTGTTATGACTGGAATCACCATATCCATCCTGCCCCATGTCCCTCTAGGAGGAACACCCACATTAGTGGCATGGAGGTGCGACTACGGAACTCACTTCCCTTTCAGAGACACAAAAGGCAACCTGAAAGAGAGAGATCTTAAGCAGGAGAGAAATATTTTTGACTGACACATAAAACCCCATAAAGTCAATTAGTTTTGCATACATTAAAACTTTATACATATACATGTATTAATATTCCCAGATAACTCAGTCAGCTTGTTAGTTGGCACGGTACTTTGTAGTCCTTGGGACGATTTCTTTTTACGCTAGTAAGTCTCCCTCATTTTATCTCCAAATTCCATTTCATCACCCAAATCTGACTGATCAAATGGTTGTCATGAATCAACACCGAAAAAAAAAATCTTATGAGTGAGTGTTATTTTCAAGGTTCCACTGTAAAAGTTTTTTGGTTAAAACATTTTGATGGACTTGATGTGAATTTAGAGTACTTTCCTTCTGTTGGGTCATATGTATATATTACATAAATGTTTGTTACTTGTATAACATACAAGAAACGCTTTAAAAATAATATTGATGAATTTTAGGGATGGATACAGTAGAGTTGGTGTGTATTGTGTGACTAATATTTGTTGTGATCAGTTAAAGGCAGAAGGGGAAGTGGATGTGTTCAATGCTGTTAGACTAGTGAAGAAAAATCGTGTGGAATTAGTTCCAAATGTTGTAAGTTATCATAAATATATATAGGTGTTTGCAAACCAAGGACAAAATCTTCTATTCCTTAAACATATATTTTTTTGATTTATCTGTTATTCAAAGATAGATTTGTGCTAGTCTAAAGAATCAGTCTGTTGAAGAATGTCTGTGAATTTGAAAGTTTTGGGTACAAATCAATCAGACTGTATTTTAGGCTCCGTTATACTGAGAGGTCAATTGTATGTAAGTTTATGAAATTGATAAAATTGACGATTTCAGGAAAGCAAACTACTTTATAACTGTCCACATATATCACTTTTCTCTGGCTGATACTTGTGTAAAATTTGTCACTGTCCTTGTCATTGGTTAATGGTATGTCCAGGTACTCTGGTTTCCTTTACCATTCTGGAACTGCCCAACTGGATTTCAGTAAAAGAATTCCAACTGTAGCATTAAACACCTTAACCACAAAGCCTACTCTTACCACCAACCCCCCCCCCCCCCCCCCTTTTGAGGGGGGATTATATCTTTTTTTCTGTTTTTGTTGATTTTTCATATATTTTTTTCTATTTGCTTTTTCTGCAGATGGAATATATTTATTGTTATTCCTTTCTGGTGGCAGTATTGAGTATTTTACAAGAAGACACACCCAAAATAGTTATAACTGGCCCAGCTAGTAAAGATGGACAAGTCAACAGGGGTTACATATCTGGCTACCAAGTGGGACCACTGGAAAATATGTCAGATTTTAGCAAGGTTTCTGAATGGAGCTTCCATACTGCATATGATACTTCACCATCACTTAGTGGTGCCACATGCTTAGCCACAAGAGGCCACATAGCAAAACACAAGTCACCTTTGCATCATCTTAAGCCACCACATGTAGACAATATAAGTAGTTCCTCTATAGAGAGCCTTTATGATCTTGATCCATCTAAACAGTCTTTCTTAAAGGTTCCGTGGCCTGATGGAACCATTGCAAATGACGCCAGACCTCCATCACCTGAAGAAAACAACAACCATATGACTAATCATATAACCAATAATAACAAAAGTAATGGGGTAGGAGGACATCAAAGACCAAACTATCTCCAGACTAACGGTATAAGTGCATTTTATACACCTTCTAACTCATCGAGGAGTATAAGCCCAAGCTCTGATGTATATCGATCAACAAATATGCAAAAAAACCCATCACCTGCAAGCAGAAAAGAGAGTATTACTATCAGCAATGAAATAGCATCAAATGGATCCTGTTTAAGGAAAAAATCGAGCTTAAATGTAGACATCAACCATCGAAGAGACAGTTTGAATAAGCAAAGAACACCTTCACCTACAGCAGCTAAAGATTTTATTCAGTTGGAATCATCATTGCCAAACACTTCTACTGTGCCAAGAAGTGCAAGCTCGAGCTTTGAAATGCATTCTCGTAAAGAAAGCTTTAGTAGACAAAAAAGATCATCGCTTACAACAGCAAAAGATTTTGTTTCTACCCACAATTCATCAGCTTCAAATGGATCAAGTGTTCGGAAAAGTTCAAGCACTGGTTTTGACATGTACCATCGAAGGAACAGTTCCCAAAGACAGAAAACGCCTTCACCAACCACAACTAAAGATTTCCTCCCTTCCCATGGTACACCTGGTATTCGAAAAGATGGAAATCAAAATGGCGATAATAAAAACAAAGTAGGGAGCAATGGGATGGAAACAAAAGTGAAATCTCCTCCATTGAGAACAGGTAGAATGAGACCGGCTCTCATACGACAGAATGCTACAGAAATGGAGATGTCAACGTTGGAACCAAAAGATCCTAACACCAGTCTTTCATCTGAAATGTCACATTTGTGATGTGTTTGTTTTAAGTCATATTTTCCATTAATTGTTGTAGTCCTTTAAATCTTGTTTATTGTTTGATTCTTTTCAAGTTTTGATGGTTTTGCTTTTAAATTTTTTTTTCCTTTCATGTTGAAGACTAAATATTTGTTCATGTATTGAGTTTTTAAAAGGTTAGGAGATATTAATATTACATCTTAATTTGTCTTACTGTTAACATATACAATATCTTTCAACAGATTTCAGTCTCTTTGTGTGTTGTAACTTATAAATGCTTAATAAAACCTTTAGTTTTACCGGTTATAAAACCCACTTGATGATGCAAATTAAAGAAATTAAAGTTGCAAATTATAACTAACTCTCTCTCTCTCTCTCTCTCTCTCTCTCTCTCTCTCTCTCTCTCTCTCTCTCTCTCTCTCATATCTAATATGCAAAATTTTCAGTACAATTTTACATAGTAAATATTGAATAATATTTTCGTTCTAAATATAATTTAATTTATTCTTTAAATATATTTGAAGTTTTTATCCCCTTCAGAAATGTGGTAATGTCCAAAAATCAAAGAAAGCTGATTATACCATTGTAAAGATAGAGATGAAATAGTTGAATGAAAGTTGAACCACAAGAATTATTGTTTTGATATTATACTGTTAAAAGCATCTAGGTTGTGGTTATCTTGATTATTATTTTCAAAGAGGTTTCCATGAAAATTATTGTTAATTATTCATATTTGCTCAAATTAACCTTTTTTTATATATACATGTATATGAATCTCTGATTTTCACCTTTACTGATAAAGATATGACAGGTCATTCTTAGCTTAATGGTGTACATAGGACATGACTGTGTGGCTTAAAATGACCAACTTTCAGTCACCTGTATTTTATATATTTTTCAATCACATTGAGCATGATTACTGGTACATAAAATTTATAACATTGTGTATTATCTTGACAATCACTAAATATTAATCTTTACAAATTTTGATTCATGACTCATAAACTTTTTGTTGGGACTGGTGAATTCAAATTGGAAAAAAAGGCCTAATAATTTTTTTTTTTCAACATTCCATATGTCTTTTTCGATGTCTTTTTAAATGCATGGGATTTTTAGATGTATGTACACAAATACACATAGGCAAAGTTGTTACACTTTTTTGGTAACATATGATTTTGTGATTTTTCTTTTACTATCATGCTTGAACTTCAAATGACCATTCTGTTCAAATAACCTTTTTTTTTATTGGTGGATACCAAGAATCACAATTTTTTACATGTCAATAAAAAGTATATGGTACAAAATTATCTTAAACAGAAACCATAAAACAACCACCCATTTTTGCTAGAGAAAAAAATGGACACCACAAAAAAATAAATGATCTCACAGTATTGGGTAATATAGTAATAATTTCATAGCATGTAACAAAGTTTGTTTTTTTTTTTAGTCAGCTGTATAGTATTTCAATCAAATCATATGCTAACTGTGATAGATGACCTTTTTCATAATTTTTTTTTTTTTTTTTTTTTTTTTTTTTTTTTTTTTTTTTTTTTTTTTTTTAAGTACAAATGTATAAATAAAGAAATAGAGTTTGATTAAATATTTACATTTTTTACATCAAATAAATAAATTAAGCATATTTATTTTCCAGTTTATGGTTGTTAAAATTTAAAGATAATTATGACAACTTTGTATTTTAATCTCTAAGCATTCCATGATAGTTTCTCATTACTGATAGTAAATTTGTGCATGTGAAATTGTTGTCCATAGAAAAAGTTTATGCAGGTAATATTTTATACTGGCTGATTGGCTGGCTATATTCTGAGTTCTTATTCCGTTCCTTTAAAGCTGTAACATCTATCAATTTGCAGTGAATATTTTATACTGGCTGATTGGCTGACTATATTCTGAGTTCTTTCTCTGTTCCTTTGAAGCAGTAATATCTATCAGTTTGCTGTGAATATTTTAAGCTGGCTGATTGGCTTGCTATGTTCTGAGTTCTAATTCCATACTCTAAAAGCTGTAACATCTATCACTTTGCAGTGAATATTTTATGCTAGCTTATTGGTTGGCTATGTTTCGAGTTCTAATTCCATACTCTGAAAGCTGTAACATCTATAAATGATTAAACTTGAGGTGTTTTGACACAACATTCAGATGCTGTGGAAACAGATTATTATTGGTGATTTATCAGCTGTCATAGATAAATCCAACATCTGCTGAATAAACAATGGACAGATTTACTATTTGAATTAAAACAGCTGATAAAACAAAATGTAGAAAATTGTTTCATAACAATCAGTACTTACTTGAAGTTTTTTTTTTTAGATAAAAACTAGTTAATAATTAATGGCAGTACAATGCATTTGTGAAGTAAAATTTTGATAAAAATCATTATTGTGCTTGGCTCTGAACACTGGTATGTGTCCGGCACTGAACACCCCAACTTGGCATGGAACATCATGATATGTGCTTGACACTAAATATACAGAATTTACTATGCGATAAGCACCAAACACTCAACATGCTTCATGTACTGAACACCCCAACATGGCATGGAACATCATGATATGTGCTTGACACTAAATATACAGAATTTACAATGTGATTCAGCACCAAACACTCAACATGCTTCATGTACTGAAAAACCCCAACATGGCATGGAACATCATGATATATGCTTGACACTAAATATACAGAATTTACAATGTGATTAGCACCAAACACTCGACATGTGTTGGGTACTGAACACCCAAACATGGTATGGAACATCATGATATATGCTTGACACTAAATATACAGAATTTACTATGCGATTAGCACCAAACACTCAACATGTTTCAGTGTACTGAAAAACCCCAACATGGCATGGAACATCATGATATGTGCTTGACTACTAAATATACAGAATTTACTATGCGATTAGCACCAAACACTCAACATGTTTCATGTACTGAAAAACCCCTAAAATGGCATGGAACATCATGATATGTGCTTGACACTAAATATACAGAATTTACTATGTTATTAGCACCAAACACTCAACATGCTTTATGTACTGAACACCCCAACATGGCATGGAACATCATGATATGTGCTTGACACTAAATATACAGAATTTACTATGTGATAGCACCAAACACTCAACATGTTTCATGTACTGAAAAACCCCAATATGGCATGGAACATCATGATATGTGCTTGACACTGAATATACAGAATTTACAATGTGATTAGCACCAAACACTCAACATGCTTCATGTACTGAACACCCCAACATGGCATGGAACATCATGATATGTGCTTGACACTAAATATACAGAATATACTGTTATTAGCACCAAACACTCAATATGCTTCATGTACTGAACACCCCAACATGGCATGGAACATCATGATATGTGCTTGACACTGAATATACAGAATTTACAATGTGATTAGCACCAAACACTCAACATGTGTCTGGCACTTGAACACCCCAACATGGCATGGAACATCATGATATGTGCTTGACACTGAAATACAAAATTTACAATGTGATTAGCACCAAATACTCAACATGTACCTGGCACTTTAAACAAAATAACATAGTAAAATATAGTTCTATGGTAAAAAAGAAAGAAAAAAGTAATATACTGGTTTCCAATATAATTTCATTAAACTAATTTCAAGAAAAGCAATCAAATCATTTTGATTCATTAGTATCAAATTATAATTTTTTACAAAGGTTCATATACATACAGAAATTATTACTGGAACCAAAGATTATAAAGTAAATAAATCAAATATCATAATCCAATCTCATCAACCAATCCCATAAGGAATATAGTGTATATTATACATTGTATATATATGACATTTTTTGTTAAATTTGATCTATTTCATCTTTACACTGACACGGCAGTCAGTGTCATAAAAAAAAAAAGATGTTTTCAAAAAATTGAAAGATATTACCGTAACTTGTTTTATTTTATTTATGGATATTTTCCATATGTTCTTAAAGTTTTTATTTACACAATTGTATATAGATGATAGACAGAATAGTATAACCAAGTTTGTTGATTGTTGTTGTGTTTTTAATACAGATAATGTTTTACATGGTGCTATGATAAATAACGGAGTTTTTATGAAGAGAGAAAAGTTTTTTTTTTAATGTAGCAATATAGAACATGCATAGACTGAAAAATCTAACTGAAATGCAGTAATGATAATGTCTTCTCTGTATTAGAACTGTTGTAATGGAGATATTGTGTTTTATGCCCAGCCAAGACTCTTTCATCTACATGTATATGATGCCTTTTTTTGGATAGTGGGGGAATCTAGAGTACGTGGGAAAAAAAACAAAATAAACTGACCTTTGGAAAAGGAAGTAATAACAAAAATCAGGTAGGGTAAATCGAAAGCTATCAGGATACTTATATAAGAAGCATTGTAGCTTGACCCATTGGGGTGTACCTGCTTAATAAGGTTAAATTGTAGTGGAATAATGGTGTTTTACATCCTATCAAGTCTCTTTCACTTATATCAAGACAGTAAGTTCTTGGATGATTAAGAAACAGAATACTTGAAAGAAAAACAGTGACCTTAGCAAATGAAGTGACAAACAGAATCACGGTTGGGTATCTTGACGTTGTATTAACAGTTATGAATATTTGACACTCTTATATATCGCTATAAGTTATAACTATTAAGATCGCCATGAGTTACCTCCCCCTTACCTGATACTATCTGAAACAGAATCATTATAGATAATGCATTTCAGTGATTTTTTGTCTTGTCTAGTTTAGTAATATAACAGATTATTTACATGTAGGTTTGTAGACTGATTGATCTTGTTTTGTGGTTTTTACATGTAAAAATATTTACAAAGAAATGCAAATAATTAACACATTTTTACAAAATGTTAAATGTTGTTTATGTTAAAATGTTTACAATTTGTAAGTAATAAGTTATGGTTTAATCAAAGAAGTATATCTGACTATATTTATTGAGTTTAATATCACCTTTTTCCTTCTAAGTCACTGCCTCAATCTTGAAAATTACGAGAATTTGCATGTCAGATTTGAAATGTCTTAATTGTCTTTACTGCAAAAAGGGATTACACTATTTTTTTTCCCACAGGAGATGGCTTCACGTCTCTATGTTATAATGGTTTGTCAAAAGAATCAAGATCATGTCATTGTGACTTTTAGGTAATCTGTGTTGATCTGGGGAGGGTGGTGCTTATTTGTGATTTTGGTAATTTGACACTAGTATTGTGAATCATTAATCATTGTCACCTAGAAAACTTGCAATCCAAATATTTGTCATAAATCTGTAATAGACCATTATGGCTGAATGATCTAAAGCTTACACTTATGAATCAGAGCACCTGTGGCATCCTATGTTGAAATCAATTTTGGGACAATTGTAAAGTTAGTAATTGTGAGTGAGTTTTAAAAAATTTTAAATTTGCATCAGCAATTGTGCACCTATTCACAGCCAGAAAATGTGAAAAGATAAAGTGAAAAACAGTATCAGTTCACTCGCTGCATGTTAGTTATTCTTGTGGGGCACTCTGATATCCTCCACCATCCCTGAATTGACCACTTCCATATAAGTAAGAAAATCTTCACTTTTGCATAAAATTTTATTACTTTACTCCTTTTTGTAACAAGGTGCATAAGGCCTCTTCATTACCCTCTACCCCAATGGCCCCACTTCTGGTTTCATTGTAATCCAGCTACTCAGTCTAATGGTAACTTACCTCAATAGTTACTCTCCAAGTTGTTTTGATCTTTTTTGACCTTTGATCATGCTTGATATCAGTTATTTTCTGAGCAATAAAAGATATACTTTTTTCATTAAACGTAAAATGGAGTTCATTCATATCCCTTAGTACCACTGCAAAAGTAAGGTCTGGAATGACAAAGGTCTGATTTTTTATTTCTGTATGGAGAGATGGAAAAACCTTCTTGTTATTCCACTTCCTTTGACAAGACATAGCTGTTTACTGGATTTGAATATACCTCATTAATATTAGGGACGGCAAATCGGGAATCTGTCTTGTAAATTTAACAGGAAGTGAAATTAGAGACCAAAGTGTGTTTTGCAATTTTTCTGAAATTGGAAAAAATTATGTAATATTAATTTGTTAAAGTTTTAAATTTGCTCTTGAAATGATAGAATGGCCTTTACCCTGCTTCATATGATGATTCCATGTTGTTTTGTGGTTAAAACTAACTGACGCCACTTTCTGGATTGCAATGTTACTTTGAAGATTTTAATATGTAACGTCTGTGTATCAGACATGGATACAGTGTTGTATATATATACAGTCAAACCTGCCTGAAAGGCCACCTCTCTATAAGCGCCACCTACTCATAAAGGCCAATAAAATTTTATCCCAGTTGCTTTTTGCCTATATTATTTGAACTTGTATATAAAGGCCACCTGTCCATAAAAGTCACTTTTATTGATTCCAATGGGTGACCTTAATAGACAGGTTTGACTGTACATGGATACAGTGTTGTGTATATATACGTGTATATATATAATATTATAGTAAATATATTATCAAGATTTTTTCTATTTTTGTACTTAAACATTTTTTTAAATTTTACGGAGATATCCCCTTGTTGTTTTTACTTATATATATTAATTACTATATAAGATGACTTTTCATCATGTACGTGTATTTCATGGTTTTTCATATGTTCGCACAATGTTCACACTTGTTTATATATATAATCAAGCTACAGAAATTGGCTTGTAACACAAATTTCATTTTAAATAATAATGAAATATAGTGTGTGTTTTGAGGTTTTTCATAAAGGTGTTATGTCCAGGGTCTTATTTTATAAGATCTGAGCAGGAAAATGCTTCATGGAAGTTTCTATTATTATTATTATTATTTTTATTATATTTACTTTTATTTTTTTTCTGAATTTTTAATTAAATTAGGCAATTTACCTAATGATGTAATTAACTTTTACTTCATTAGTTTTCTTGTACATAGAAGTTGAAGGATTTTTTTAGGATGAATTTTCTAGTTTTTTTGATTTTTGAACTTTGATATTTAAACTATTTTAGAACTAGATATAGCTTATTTTCTTGATTACACATGACTTTAGAAAAAACTAATTCCATTGTCAAAAATCGTTAAGATTAAAGTTATTTTATGTTGGCAACCAACAGTCTAACTAAATTTAAACTTTTTGTTTTATTTTTTGCAGTATAAAATTTTTTAACAAAATATAAGTTTTTGGTGTTTTTTTTTTTTTTTTTTTTTTTTTTTTTTTTTTTTTTTTTTTTTTTTTTTTGCACACTAAAATTATTTAATCTCTAACTGTGTTTATATTGTATTGCAATATATAATTTACATAAGCCCATAGAATCGTTTTTCAGGTTATACTCCTATAAACTCCGCAACCATAGCAACTAAAATCCTGAGGGGCAAGGCTTATATCTTGTCCCATTTCATTGGCTAAAACTCAATTTTAATTTTTTGAAAAAATGTTCTTTTAAAAATGAAACAAAATATTGTTTTATGTTTTTGACTTTCAAAAATTGAGATAAATAAGGTGGTATAGTAATTGAGTAGCATTACCAAATTATGTCGATGTAAACAGTTTCCATGCCAAACTGACACAGTCATGATTTTCGAACATGCTCCATTCATGAATGATATACTACTGTATTTACAATAAGCCTGGTTTGATTGTTCTTTGGTACACAGATATTAAGTGAATATTTTTTGATTTATATTTTTGCATGTTACATTATTTCTGCTCAATTTTTACCACCAGTGTATATCAGTCACTTATGTTGTATATGTTAATTAAATAAGTATTTAACAGTCATTGTCATTTAACTTTCAGATTGCTGTTTAGGGGTGAATGGTACATCTTTTCAGTATTTAACATCTTCTAGTTAAATGTTTGGCATTGTATGTGGAGGGTGGGAGGGGTGGATTATATCTTTGGAAAGTCCCTTAATCCCTTCACATTTGTTTGTCACATTAAAAGGAAGTTGAGGAATAAAACCTTTAACAGAAAATATGAAGAGGTCACATCAGCAATATTTTATTTATGGTAATTTAATGAAAATTGTGACTTAATAAAACTTTTATGTTTGGAAAGGGACATTTTTTTTTTTAATTTTAGAGAGAGTGTAAATTAAGGACTTCCAGTTGTACCTTCTGATAAGATGCATTATTGATTGAAAAAGCTTTTAAAAATATGGAACAAAGCCATTGAACATTTCTATGAAAAATTGTTTTATTCAGAAATTTTACTTGAATTTAACGAATAGGGATACAAAAGGAAGTTCTACCTGAAATTGAAAGTTGGGTAGGAGTGAGCATATTTTCTGGAATTGAAAGTAAGGAGTGAGCATATTTACTGAAATTGAAAGCTAGGAGTGAGCATATTTTCTGGAATTGAAAGTTAGGAGTGAGCATATTTACTGAAATTGAAAGCTAGGAGTGAGCATATTTTCTGGAATTGAAAGTTAGGAGTGAGCATATTTTCTGAAATTGAAAGCTAAGAGTGGGCATATTTTCTGGAATTGAAAGTTAGGAGTGAGCATATTTTATGAAATTGAAAGTTAGAAGTAAGCATATTTTCTAAAATTGAAAGTTGGGAGTGAGCATATTTTATGAAATTGAAAGTTAGAAGTAAGCATATTTTCTAAAATTGAAAGTTGGGAGTGAGCATATTTTCTAGAATTGAAAGCTAGGAGTGAGCATATTTTTTGAAAGTTAAATAAGAATGACTAAAATGTTTGTTGACTATCTATTATATAATTTATTAATCAGATTTAAACAGATAATCAGATTACTTGTAAGAATTGGGCCTTTTTTATATTAATAAATTAATAAGGAAGATACAAACTGCATTGTTTTCATTTGATCTTGACAGTTCAGAGTAATTGTGTTTAACGTCCCAGTCCCAGAATATTTCACTTGTATCGAGACGTCACCAGCTATAGGTGAAAGTGCAGAAATTTTGCCTGTGCGTTACGCTGATGGCATTATACAGCAGGGTTCTTTATCGTGCCATGCCTGCTATGACACGGGACCTTGTTTATTTTAAAGTTCCCATCCGAATGAACCGTGACTTTCATTTCGTAATGCCGTGTGCTTGGTGAAAGAACAGTCACTACCCACTTTCAAGTCTTGGGTCAGACCCAGGCCGGGTTTCGAACCCATGACCTTCCACTTACTGAGCGAGCACTCTACCAACTGAGCTACTGAGTGGCTCTTGACAGTTTAGTGATTTTGACAACTATATGAGAGTCAAAAGCATGGTCATTTGATCTTAACCAATTACATTCACAGTTCAATGATTTTGACAGAAGTCAGATGAATGGTCATATGAATTTGCAAAGTGTTTAAAAAAATAAGTAAGATGGTTGTCGGCCCTTTAATAGTCTTTCAACCACACCACCAAAAACCATTTTGTCATTTAGCCCATCGCACTGTTTTTATCTCAATATGTGTCACAGGGTTTTTTGGATGAGACCTGAAAAATAATGTACCATGTCACAGCAGGCATGACACGTTAAAGAACCCCCTGCACATTGCCCTTAGTGCACTGCAAAGGTGAAAATTTCTGTCATTCACCTATAGCTGGTGACATCTCAATATAAGTGAAATATTCTTGACTGGGACATATAACCTTATTGAATCAATCAATCAGACTTTTGTGGTGTGACAATAAATCCTGAGATTTATAAAGAAAACTAAGAAGAAATAGAAAAAACAGGTCAAGGTTTAATATATAACATCACATATCGTTAAGGTCAAGGTCAACCAACTTAATAAACTCTCTGTCAAAATTTTGAATTCACAGACTGGTTCTTCAGAAGAAAAAATTTAAGTTGAAGCATAAGGATGGACAAAATAGCATTGCCATAGCTCACCTCAAACATTTGCTAAGGTGAGTTAATACGATCAAGCAGGTTTAGCAAACAAGGTATAGTTAAAACAGAACACAAAGAAACACAGTAATCATTGACATAATAAAAGTTTTATTATTAAACAACCAATGAAGGATGTTTACAGTGTCATTACTATTTACATTGGGGATATGTAATGTAATATACAGGAGAAATAGTTTTATATGATAGGAATACATCAAACAAAATATTAATGATTAAATCTAGAATTCATAAATATTTACCTGAAATGAACACAATCACAGTTTATGATCACAATCAATGGGTAATGTGACAAGTTTTACCTAACCACATGACCTTTTATGGTATGAATATTATTAAGGGTTAGTCTGTTGTAGACTTGGAAAGTGTGCAGAATAAAAAGTTCCAATGCCTTAGGTTTAACTGATGGTAGTGGAAATATTCTAAGATGGATCCGCTGAATGCAAGTGTTCTTAGATTTAAGTACTAAGTATAAAAGAAGAACACCAACAACTTAAGATATTGTATTTTATTGTAGATATACAGGTTCTGGTCAAGCTTTGGGCCAGTGGTGGCCTTCATTATTTGCTCTTGGTCCTGAAGAAGGTCAACATTGGCCAAAAGCTCGACCAGAACCTGTATATCTACAATAAAAATGCAATATCTTAAGATGTTGGTATTTCATCTTTTTTAAATACTAAGACTGTTAGAAAGTTACATGGAACTCATTGGTTAAGGCATATAGTTCTGGTCTGTTCTCTGGCACAAAATTTGATTCTTCTTGTGGTTCACCCTACTGATAGAAAATAGAAAAAGTAACTACAAGTCATGAACTACTGTGAATTTGAGACTTCTAGGTACAAGAAAAATAAATGTGATAAGGAATGAAGGAATGGTGTCAAACGATGTCAATAAAAAAAAGAATCATGTGACATAACCCATGTCAAAATTCTTTCTCTAATATTGCATTTCATTATCATACCCGTAAACAAAAGATTTCCAACAACCTGTGACCACTAACAGGAAAGATAGTCTGAAGAAAATTTTGAACCATCATGATGACTTAAGTTTATTTGATTATCCTGTTACAAATAAATACTGTTTAAACCAGATAATTTCCCATTTTTTCAATCGGCCACTGAAAACAGGATAAACAAGGAAGAAATAAGATTTGAATAAACTATAATTTTTATCTAAAATGTTATGGTACACTAAATGAAACACATGTTTAATATTCACAGATAAAAGGTCATGCAGCCAAGTAAAACTTGTCATACTACAAAATATGTCAACATTATGTATTTGAAAGCAACACAAACAGTAGACAGTCTATCAGTTTGACCCTATTTTCCCTCTAGTTTACAAAAGAATTATCTATTTATTATGATTTTGGAATATTCAAAAAGTATATAAGGGATGAAAAGGGTCAAATAAAACTATTCCTACCTAAATAAAATTCAGAATTATGGTAATTATCTTTTTTTGTTACCCAGCACTTTATTTTTCCCAATATTTGTGACATTCTCAATATATGAAAAGTTTGCAGAAAGTAGATCAGATATTGTGGAAATTGTACATAAAATAGTTTTTGGTACAAATTCCCACAAAAAAAATTATCCTAGAATTTGGTTTATGTACAGCAAAGTTGCAACAAACAAACAAGTAAGTGACTTTATCAGGAGTGGATTCAATTGTATTTATAGTCCTTATAACTCTAACTTGATATATATTTTAAGCAGGGTGGAGAAAACCAGAATGCCCACACAAAACTTTAAATTTTTAATAAACAACATTTAAATGATTAATGGATTCTAACAGCTGGAAGAAAACAAAACCAAACTGAAAAATAAAGGATCTATTAGAGACCCAAATATTTATGTTCAATGAAGCATGTACACACTCACATGCAGCATATTTTTAATTGAGTTTTAAACTTTAAAAATTTCTTAAATCTCTCTTAATGACATGTAGATCTAAAGAATGTCTTAATCCTCTCTCAACAGAGGTCTTAACAATAACTTAACATCTTAACTAACATCTTAAAAATATCTTAACATCTTGATTGAAGTCTTAACAATATCTTAAACCCCTCTTAAGTTTTTTTTCTCTTTTATTTAACCATTTCCGACATATTAATTTATTTTTCTACTGTCTATTATTCAATCTTAGTTAAATTATTTAATACAATAAAAACTAAGACATACCAAAAACATACCAAAAGCACATTTATGTAATTTTTCACAATGTAAAGCAGGAAATGAATTGATCATTTAAAACTGAAAAACATGTAATGATTATGTCATTAAAAACACAAATCATAAAAATTTAGATTGCAAAACAAGCAATTGTATTTGGCATAAACATTTTGTTTAAATCATTGTTATTTTTTTTTTTTTTTTTTCTTTTTTTTTTTTTTTTTTTTTTTTTTTTTTTTTTTTTTTGTCAAGCATGTACATTATTAATAGTCAGAATCTTAAGATAATTAAAATAAAACCAACATTTCAAAGATTAAGGGCTTGCAGTGGTGCTCTCCAGTGGATAATGTATTGATCATCAAACAGAGATGCATAAAGTGGAAATAATTATGGCCCTTAACACCAGATGTAGTTTGGTTTCTGAAGACAGCATCTTAGTAAACAAAACATGCAAAGCGAACAAGTCTAATTCAAAACCTTTTTTATCTGTACTGAGAACAATATTGATTTCAATATATACACCTTAATGAAATTTGTAAAATTTATTTAAAATAAAGGTTTGTTCCATATGTAAAGCATTCTTTTGTTGGATTTGGATTCATATAATTTTGGAACTTTGGATTCATTTATTTTCTATTGGATTATTAACTTTTTTATCTATCAACAGTTTTTGCCCCTAGTGTCACTGATGAGAGATGAATTTCCAGAAATGTGCACATATGGCACAGCAAAATCAGACAGGTATTTTTGTTAAATACTTAATACAAGAGAAATACTAAAAATGCCAGAAACCAACAACCGGGAGCAGTGGAGTGTGGTGTAGTTAACAAGTGGATACAAGCAGTATTCAGTAGAGTTCTAATTCTATATTAAGAATTGAAAGAAATAAATTAGACCTCTACATTAGTTAAATATATATTGTAGAGTATAGAAATATACTGCTAACTAGTGTTGAGAATTTATTTAATTTATTTATTTCTTTCACCTTATACAAATGTAAAAGGTTTACAGAGTTCATGTATAAATATATTTGTTTTTCAAACTTAAATTACCTTTTTTTACCAAACAAGTTTAGTCAATTAAGATGAATGAACAATTTTGTTTTTTCAAATTTAAATGATATGCATGATATATAAAACAAAGCATACAACTAAGACTTAATAACAACATGTATCTCTTCCATGCACTGAACAACAACATGTATCTCTTCCATGCACTGAACAAAAACATGTATCTTTTCCATGCACTGAACAACAACATGTATCTCTTCCATGCACTGAACAAAAACATGTATCTCTTCCATGCACTGAACAACAACATGTATCTCTTCAATGCAATGAGCTAAGTACAAACACATAGTGAAACTGAAATCTCGAGTAAAACTGTCTTTGATTTTTACTTAGATTAGGACAGGGTTTAACGGTTTCAACTGAAAACATGAAACAGTCTGCTGGAACAATTCCTAAATAAATTACGACTTGGAGTTATCCTCGGTAGTGGATGAAACAGCACTGGAGTCATTGTTAAGGTTTTATTTATCATTTTTGATACAAAATTTGATAATGGTATGAAAATATAGGGGGCTCACTTGAGGAGACAAATGACTAAGTTGTCAAAAGTTGTAAACTTGTGATTCTATGGTTATGGATACAAACCCAAGCTGGGCTACTAGTTTATGGTATGTCTATATAGAAGACATTAAATTTCAAAGAGCTTCAATCAAGCCAGCTTCCAAAAAATGGGTACCATAAAAATATGCTGGAGTTAACCAGCTGATGGACTGAAGACCAATCCATTAGGGGGAATATTAACTCTTTCATGTCATTTAAAACAAAGGCATTCTCCTGATAAACCTATGATCTCAGCAGAGACTAACTGTAATTATTTTTATTTGTATACCACCAGTCCAAATTTCCTCTGACCCTAAAACACTTTATGCCTAATGGCTGTGTGTAGGGTCAGAACAATTTCTATCACCTGGGGATTATAATATTCCACTAATATTTATAGTCTGAAGCTAAATGAGACGGTGCACCTTCCAACACCAGTTGGTATCTGAAAATCCTAAGTTTTTATTGTTCTGACCCTACACACAGCCATCAGACATAATGTGTAAAGATTGAAGGGAATTCAGACTAGTATGCCACGTGATACCAGCATCATAGTTTTGCAAAATAAAATAACTTTATGTTATTTAATTTTTTTTATCTATCAAACTTTTCGGTCTTAGTGTCACTGATGAGGAATGAATTTCCAAAATGTGCACATCTGGCACATCAAAATTTAACTGGCATTTGTGTTATATATTTAACCAGGGTGAGAATCAAATAACGTGAATGCATATATATGTATTTACAGAAAAAAAAGAGAAAACTGAAGTCTGTAATGGACATAAAAACAGGTTAAATGTTCACATTTGTGACAGCTTTATTCAAGAAAGATTTGCTTTCAGGAATAATGATAAGTCAAATAATAAATTAACCATCAAATGTAAACATCCAAGGTGTCCATTTACCCTAGAGAGATAAGTATTGCAGGCAGCAATGTTACATGTACATATTTGTGATGAGGAGAAGAGGAAGGGGAGGAAATGAACAAAAAGACGAATAAAAATCATGAAAGCAGTAGTGGCATGCGGCATGATCTGTAACCAAACCAACACTTAAATCAACAGTGGCATTGTAGAAAATAAACAAAATAAATATATGTACTCAAGATTCTCTTCAAATAATAATATAAAGGTATTCCTTAAAATTCTGCACTTAAAATTATAAGGACGTTAATTTTCCCAAAACATGAAATTACATACAAAATATATTGGACAAAATCTTAAGTTAAATTATAAATGAATATTGAAAAACTGACAATTCCATATTTTATTTTTATAATAAAATGGTTATTACAATATTGAACAAAAAATAATAATATTTATTTTTTGTCTTGTAAATTCTTTTTGAGAAAAGTAAAAAATTAAGTTAATTAATCTTACAGCATGTAATTAAGATGGAAATACATGTACATCATGGTCACCTGTTTATACAATATCATTTAAAAGGTAGTCATCACCTCTTAGTGGCCATTAGTGACAGTTTTGTCAGAAGTATATGACATTCTAATCATCTTTAAGTACATTCAAACACCGAGTGTACTCAGAAATGTGTATGGTATATAACACAGAATAAATTCATCTGACACTTAGTTACTTATAAATACAAAAAAGACATGTACTGTAATGAACAAACATAAACATTCATGAAAAATTTACATTGGTAAAGTTAAACCTGTGACCACCTCTATATAAAGACCACCTGTCTATAAAGTTTGTATTTTTAGGTACCATGGGTGGTCTTTGTATGCAGGTTTTGTGGTGTTTACAATTTCTGTGAACATTATTCGATGCAAAAATAAAATCTCTCCAATGAGCCATCACAATAATCTTTACAAAAGCAGGACAGATTGTTACCGCAAAATAGCAAGTGAATGTAAAACTAAAAAGCAAAGTTTACTTATTTATTCCCAATTATTATACAGTAAAATTAAAATCAAATTTTATGTCATAGCTAAATTGTGCGCTTTAAATAAAATGAACATGCATATACATATATATATATATAGTGTGTGTGTGTATGTGTGTGTGTGTGTGTGTGTGTGTGTGTGTGTGTGTGTGAAATCTGCACATTTATAATACAACATTTGAAGATGCTTCTGTATTTTTAACTATCAGTAAATATAAGGATGGTTCACACTTCATACTTCAGAAGAAAAAAAAACAGTCAAATGTTATCATCACTGAAATAGAATCTGTTTAAAGGGCATTAATTTAAACATATCAGTAAATAAGTATAAAAGAACTGAAATAAGTTACTTTTTTGGTTTTATATCTAATAATGCAAATCTGCAGCTGAATACAAAATAAAAATAATATATGATACAGTAAATCTTGCTTTACAGGCCATCTCTATATAACAAAATTTTGTAAGTGTTTGAAATTAAGCTGTTTTATATTTTGAAAAAAACACCCCTATATTAAGACCACCTGTCTATAAAGTCCATAGTTTTAGGTTCAAAATTACCTGTCTAAAAAGTCCATAGTTTTAGGTTCAAGATCACCTGTCTAAAGTCCATAGTTTTAGGATTCAAGATCACCTGTCTAAAAAGTCCATAGTTTAGGATCAAGATCACCTGTCTAAAAAGTCCATAGTTTTAGGTTCAAGATCACCTGTCTAAAAAGTCCATAGTTTTAGGTTCAAGATCACCTGTCTAAAAAGTCCATAGTTTTAGGTTCAGAGGTTCAAGATCACCTGTCTATAAAGTCCACAGTTTTAGGTTCAAAATCACCTGTCTATAAAGTCCATAGTTTTAGGTTCAAGATCACCTGTCTATAAAGCCCATAGTTTTAGGTTCCATGGGTGGTCTTTATATACAAGTTTTACATTATGTTTTATATAATTTTTGAAAATTATATTACATGTACAAACATTTTATCAAAAATCCAATCAAACCAACCAAAAAAAAAAATAGTGGGTGATTACTTTAAATTAGGAAAGTTCAAATCATGCACAAAAAATAAAGCAAAATGTGTAATAAATTGTTCAATAAACATATACCAAAACCATAAAAACATTCCATTTTGATAACACACAGTTTGATTCACCATACCTAGGTAAATAAGACAACTAGTCATTTGATCAGAAATAGGTTTACATTTCAAACTCTGGGAATAAAATCAATTTTATAGAAAAACACCAATTTATACAGTTCTTCATCCAGAAAAAATAAAAATTCTACAAACTTTTCATTAATAATCATGTGGATCTCTCTTTTAGATTGACAAATGGTTGAATAGAATAAAAGGACACCAAAAATTCCACATCAGAAATGAAAGATCGTTAATTTTCAGTTTAGCAGTATATATTTCATTTTTTTTAAAAAGAATTGTTTATTTGAAATTGGAAAATCGTAACTGCAAACACAAAAATTCAACAAGGGACTTGATTTTCAGCACTTTCAAAAAAAGAAATAATAAAGAAAAACAACAAATAATATTAATAACAACAAAAACAACAACAACAACAAAAAGAAAACTATGAGGCAATAAATTAAACTATGGTAAATACTGTAACATTCAACTTCCTTCAGTTTATAAGTTCTGGAGCTTAACACACTCGTGTCTTATAAATGACTCTTTCACTTATAAAAGAACAAAAGAACATAATGGTGTTTTACACCCAAGTCATAATTCTTTCACTTATATCAAGATGGTCGATTAATCATTGGTTGAGAAAGCTAGAGAACACAATAGAAACTTTTTAAAAAATTTTACCTCTCTACAATAACATGAATTCTGTATGATATTATAGATAATATGTTATTAAGGACAAAATATGTTGTAATTTGACATAAATTTTCTAAAATTTAGCAAGAAATTCAGGTCAGTGTTACTGTTGGTACTGTGCGTAATGAGCGAATATACTGGCTACATAATGGAAAAGTACATGAATGTGTTACTATATACAAAGTTCTTTTTAATTACATGACCTGTTAGCAGAAGAGTATGACTCACCAGAAAATCTAAATCATAAAAAAAATTAAACATCTGACCATCCAAAAACTCGACTGAAACATATAATATTATATATAGATGCTAACATCAACATTATGGGGTATACAGTATGTAATATACCAGTAAGGTTTTTTAGCACCCCTTATAGAAAAATCCATGAAAAAGTTGTGAAAAATAGAAAAATCCATAAAAAAGTGGTGAAAGATATTCTATCTTGCACCCCACAATGCAAAAAAGTTTTCATACAAATTTTCTGCCAAGATTTATCAATAAAAGCAGAGAACAATCTGTAGGTTGAAAACTTATCTTTTTTAACCACAAACAAATATTTTGTGGGACAAGAAATAGAATCAATCACTATTTGTATGCCTGATAGGAAAATACCAAACCTTGTATTGGACCAAAATTTTAGGACCCGATTTGATCCCACTTATAAGATGCTTGTGCATTTCAACTTCTTTGGAAAATACCTGCTTTATTTTATTCATTTATTTATTTATTACTATATTTTTAGTAAAGTTTAATTATTTTCATTAACAAGCAGTATTTTTTACTATAATAAAAATCATGCAATTAATCTAAATATTTGTCATTTTTGTCTACAATAAAAGAAAAAAAAACTCACCAGAGTCTAAAATATTTGTAAAATATAGAAAAAAATTACTTTAACATTAACTTTCACATTTTGACACGCTGCCACCGCCGCTGCCTACACCGGCACCCGAAAAGTAACACCTAAATCTTGCCTTATCGCAATGCCAGGCTTGACAAAAAATCATCAAATTGAAAAATGACAAAGTTTTTCACACTATATAATCTGTCTGAAACACAATAATTACTCACTTATAGTAGATTATAACAATGAAAGACATACAGGACAAATAATGATGAAGATTAACGTGTCATTACAACATTCAATATACATGAACCTGCATTGTCAAAAACAAAACACAAATATACCAAGAAATTAAACAATAATTCTCTTAACTTTTTCCTCTTTAATCCAGAAAATCATTCACTTCAATAAATTCACTCTTTTTCAGACAAAATTATAATACCAAAAAAAAAAAAAAACTGTTACGGGAATAAATATTATCCCTACATATATGTGTTTATTATGGTCTGAAAACCAAATAGAAATGGATTGTACCATTGTACATTAAGGTGTGGGAAGGTAATTTTTTACCATTTGAAATATAAAATTGCATAAAGTAATGGTAAACTACATGTCGACCTAAAATTAAGCACAAAGACCAAAAAAAAAAAAAAAATGAATTCGTATCCAGTGCCATAACCATGAGAGATATACTGTAATGGCCAATCTATTTACATGATACCAGAATTAAATACAAGTAAAATATTATTCAATTATAATATATAATCCCTAAATTAAAATGACGTAAATCACAACAGAAAAAAAGCTGTTAAAAACAACAGCAAAGCTCATCTGCACAATGAGCCCATCAAAACTCTAAACAATAAGTTTAAACACTGAAACTTGGATACCAAAGCTCACACCAGGAGCATCACATAAACGTTACTCTACGTGACACACAGAGATTAAAATTTGCAATTTTTATTTTAAATAATGATAACTGGATTTGAATTTAAATGGTATGAAATTTTTATGCTGCAAATTTACGATAAAACAAATTTTAATACATTACAATATTTTTCTGACTGACAATGTACATTATAGTACACACATACATATATATATACATGTGTGTGATACAGAATAATGGAAGTTATATGTGATATTGAACACGACTGTTATGAGACATTACATCAACCCACTCATGTATTACTGGCATGGTCCAAAAATAAAAACAAATGGTTTATTCCATTAAAATTAAGGGATGACAAGAGCTAAGGAGCAGCAGCCTGTGCCTGTGCTTCTTTTTTAGAGCCTGACGACGATGATGATTCTCTGATCCACTGTTTGGCTTTGACTCTATAAAACTTGGTTCCAACTGGTACTTTGAATCTGTTCTGAATCTATAAAAATTAAATCAAATTTTTATATTTAAGATTGCCTTGTATAACTTCTCATTCTAGGATTATGTAAAAACCTTTTAATAATCAAGAGTGTGTTTAAAGTCAACAATTAACAATAGATCAAAAAGGTTTTTAGAAAATAATGAAAAAAAAAAACATCATTTTTAACAATATATATATATATATATATATATATATACAGTTAAATTCATGAATAGAAGAACAGAAATTATGAATTGTCCATTTAAACAAGAATTCCACTGATTTAAAATCTTGCCTGGTTAGTTTTTGATCGAGTAGAAAATACTTTACTTTAACATAAACTTTCACATTTTGACACGCCGCTATCACCTTCAACAACTCCGGAAAAAGTAACACCAATGTTTCGCCTGATGGCAATGCCAGGATCAACGAAAAAAAAAAACAGAATAAGAAATTATTCAAGTCTAAAAAAAGAACAATTAAGTGGATTGATATCAACAAGAGTTGATCAAATACTCCATTACAAAACTACTGGCCAGGCTACTTATTTTCATCTAGTTTACACCAAACAAGCAAATTTGTTGGCATTATTATTTGGGAGTTGTAGACCAACTCCTGTTAGTATTAGCTTTCTTCAATATCCCTTTATTATCTACAAGTTCAATGAGTAATCACAAATAATGTGCCTCTATTACTAAGGGATTGATGGCAAGCTTTTAGAATGTGACACTATCTAAAACTCATTAGTAGGAAATAACACTGAGGTTGCCCTGAAATTAACTATTTTAGCCAATTGCTAATTTTTTTAAATTTCTGCTTCAAAATATTGATTTTGGCTCATAATTTTGCTCCAAAATCTTAATCAATCTAATGAAGCGCTATTAGTTTCTGAAGTTTTAGTGGACGGTATCATATAGATTCAATCCAAATTTTACAGCTGACTAGTCGAGCCTGGCATTGCCATAAGGCGAGACTTAGCTTTTACTTTTCTGGTGTTGCCATAGGTGGCAGCAGCAACAGTGTCAAAATATAAAAGTTTATGTTAAAGTAATGTATTTTCTACTCAATCAAAAACTAACCAGGCGAGACATATTAAATCAGTGTAATTCTGTTTTTTTTTAAGCTCCTAATTTTCAGGAGCCAGAGCTAAACCCTGAGAACATTAAGAATATCTTTAGAATCTGTAATTGTAATACCTTTTTAGCTTGACAATATTCTTTGTCTGTAATTTCAGCCAATACCCAGGACTTTCTTGTTTCACCGGGATCTAAAACAAATATTTAGAGGTAAAAAATTTGTACAATCATTTTTTAAAGATGTAAAATATTTTACATCTTAAGGAAACAATAAGTTTCAACAAGAATGAGATTTTACCCTTTAACATTTTTGCAGAATATTTATACTTTTGTTTGTTAAGAAATTATTGTAAATCTGGGAGATTTTTGCGATGGTTTTATTTTCGCATTAAATCAAGAGTAAAGCTAGATTTGAATATATACTTATCGCTAATATAAAAAGTCAATATTATTTGTGCTGGCGGTAACCAAATTTTGCGAAATTAAAAGTACCCAAATTGATGTACATGTTGTCTTTCGCAAATATTAACCCACGTAAAAATTCCCAATTTACAGTACACAAGATAGTTAAATAAATGTTTTTCTGTAAAAAGTTTATATTTTACACATTGTTACACACAAATAAAGAAGTAATATGTCATGTAGTTGTTAGTGAACACCATTGTTGTAATATTATAATTAATTGTCTCATTGTCCCCTACTTTGATAATACATGAATGTCTCAAGATAAACTAAATGACTACCATGTATGTTAATTTAAATGTTGATGTTACCAATAACAACCACTGAAAAGTGCAACACGAGTCTCGTCTGTGCTGCTTCTCAGAAGAAAAACTTAGTCTGCCCTCTTTAACATTTGTCTATCAAGAACTTTTATTTAAACTTTTATCTCTGGCCCCAGTTTCACAATCATTCACTCAGCTGGGTGTACACTCAACTCAAATATTCCCAATTTTCCCTCATCAATATTTTCATAAATTTAAGTTTTATGAGACAATGTTTTGTTTTGTTAAACAAACCTACACTAAACAATTAAAATATAACATTAGATATTCAATTTTAACTGTGTAATGTCTTAGAAATTGACATTGAAATATTCCAGAATTTGAGTTGAGTGTACACTCAGCTGAGTGAATCATTGTGAAACTGGGGCCTGGACATCAAAGCTGAAAACATGTTTATTACATACATGTAAGTTCTTTGTGCAGGCAAGTTAAAAAAACCTTGAGGTATAAATATTTTTCGAGTTACAATTGGTTCATTTCTGATCAAGTATCAATTTAAAATTAACCCTGTCTAAACAACCAGTCATAACTGGTATGTTCATTAGTCAATAAAGAAATTTAAACCTTTTTATTAAGAAAATTATCTGACCAGTTATAACCTGAAACAATTTGCCAGGGGAAGTAATTCATTTCCACAACATAAAGCAAATGGATATAATCATAGAAGATTTGGATAAAAAAATTGATAGTACTTGTATTTGGTATTTTAAAGTGCCCTTGGTTAAGAATAATACTGACGAATGTTTCTCCTTTAAATCATTAGTCCCCTCCCTATAATGAATTTCAATCAGACAGACATTCCTAAATATCCTCCTCAAACAAAGCTACTAATTTTGTAATATTAATTCATTAATTTTATCAAAGATTCTTTTAGGGGTTCAAATTTATATTTCACAATGATAGGTCCAGGACGTTTTGCCTTTATTTTTGGTAGGTCCCAACTTCAGATTGGGAGGTTCCATAACAGCACTGGAAGGTCAATGTGTGCCAAAAATTGAATAAACTTATGCTGATCAACTTTGTTTATATTCTTAATTAAACAAATATTATATACAACCCAAAACACTCAAGTGATACTGTTGTAAAAGCAGCTGCACATTATATTTTCATTTCCGGAAACAATTTATTGGATAACATTAACTTTTACAAATTACAATGAATTAAGTGATTTTGAGACCGTTTTTAATAAACAAGAAAGTGTTTTTATTCTGACAAAAAAAGATAGGTCCACTGGACTTATAAAGTAAAAATTCCATTGGTCCAAAAGTAAAATCAAAAGGTTCCGGACCTTGGACCCCTGAATTTTGAACCCCTGAACTTTATTAAATGATCATCCATGATTAGTGTGCTCTTACTTGTTCGAAGTCCTAGAGTATCTAGACATTCTGTGTGTAAGAAGTGTAGAGTGCTGCCGATAGTAAAAACTACATAATGGTCATGTCTCTCATCTAGACAAAATAACACGAGGTCACCTATGTTACAACTGAAATAAATATGAAATAAGAGTTGATAATAATTGAGCATATAAGTCCAAAAACAACTGTTATCATATCAATAATACTGTAAATTTATTATTGTTATTATTATTATTATTAATTTTTTTTTTTTGTGTCACTTAATTTTCGTGAGTATCAACATTTCAAGATATTTATATACATGTACTTACATTTTTGAGCCGTCAAATGACAATCAGTGCAAATGCAAGTGGAATATATCAAAAAAAAAAAAAAAAAAAAAAAAAAAATTCACAAACACTTTTTCATGTTTTGTTACTCTTGCAAAAAACATTTGAAAATTTAATGAACATGAAAAAAAATCCCAGTACTTGCTTTGAAGTTTTTGTTAGGCAAGAAAACAAAAAATTATACTGGTACTTTAAATGGCTGTTGTATACAATGATTATGTTATTGATACAATAACTGTCATAAGAGTGGTACAAAAGTTACAAAAGAACTACATTTATACATGTATGTAGTTTGACATAATGATTGTGTTTAGATTTCGACATTTTAAGATTTATGAAAAGAAACAAAATTAAAACGTGCAACTGACCTTGTTATGGAGACTTTATCTTGGATCACTGATCTGGTACTAGCTGACATTGTCATGTCATTCTGTAAACAAAATAAATTCATCTGTAAACTACTAATTATATACATCTTACTGATCTAATGATGATGAAGAAATTTTAGTGCTTATGCAAATCTAAATAACATTTTTTCCTTCAGGAATGTGAAAAACTGAGATTTACTTACTTACCATATACCTTAACAAAACCAAATTTACCCCTTAAGTGATAATTATATGTTTAACTAATATTTTCACTGGTTATAGATACATGTATATTCCATCACATACTTCCATGAATTTTATAAGAGAGCAATTTCAAATCAAACCCTTATACAACACTAACAGATCACAGTGCTTCTCATCTTTTTTTTTTTTTTTTTTTTTTTTTTTGTCAAAGGTCAGTGGTTTTCTCAAGGTCCAGCATCATAATAAAACTGACAACCATTATATAAGTGCAAAATCTTGACTTGGGAATTGAAAACCAGTGCTCCACCTCTATCCATATATATAACAGAAATATAATTATTTCACACAACGTTATGAGGTACATATTCTTACAGTGATGAGGCCCATACATTTTATTTTATTTCAAATCTAACCCAGAAATTATTTATAAGTAATTCATTATTTATAATACCTATTTTTCATACAATTCTACAGCTGATTTAAAAAAGTCCTGATTTTACTTTCAAGGTAACATAATTGGCTGAATGAATATAATTTTTTAAAAGGTCAACTCAGAAACTGACAAACAAATTGACCAGCTTATTCAAAGTTTCTAAAGGCTTACTTATATCCAGAGATAAGAGAAAAAAACACCATAGTGACTGTGTTATGATATTTTCTTTAATTTACTTACATACTGTAGAATCATTTATATTCGTTGGGTTAAAATTTCGTGGTTTTGCTTTTTTAAAATTCTATTGGTAGAAATTTTTGTGGAATTCAGTTTTGTGAAAATAAATCCCATTGGGGACAATGGAAATTAAAAATTTTCAATGACATTTAATTTCGTGGTTTTCAGTAACCCACAAAAATAATGAAATTTAATCCCCCACAAATATTTGTGATTTTACAGTATGTGAAGGCATATTTCAGATCAAAATATAAATGCTTACCATTTTCTGTTGTAATTGTGCTATTTCTTCTTTTTTACTTTGGAGTTCCTTAAAATACATTGATATTTCAATGTTATTACAATGAATGCTGTGTAATTACGAAAATGTATATTACTTTAAAAATTGTGTGATATTGAATTAACACTATTATGTTAAAAAATGGAAATTGAAAGGTTTTTCAAATTTTTACAATCACTTTTATCAGCATTAAAGAGCTTATAAAAGGACAACATTAATAAACTATTTTATTAAGTGATAAAAAAGCTTATTGGCTATCGCTTAATGATATCATCAAAAATAAAAACAAAAGTTCATGAATAAAATTAAAAACTTCACACACTTACAAAAAAAAAATAATTCAAGCTTGTGTTTGGAAAAGAATTGTTGGAAGAAATTTTCATGGAAATATGATATGTAAAAATAAATCCTATTGTAGCCTTGGTAATAATAAATTTTTGTTCACATTAAATTCTGCTATATTCAATAACTTACAAAAACAGCAAAACAAAACCCAACATACTAATTTGTGATTTAACAATACACTGTAATTAATGTTGATGAAACACCATTAGGCCATAATAAATTAATAATTAGATTTTCATCCAATTTTTTTTTCTCAAAATGGGAATGGGTGGATTTTAAATTTTTATCTTATTTTTCATATTTGTCATAAATGTCAGAATCGAAACTGGAAACCAGTCAACTTCTTCATATGACTTTAAGGCTCATGGAGCAGGCCAATTTGTTATAAAAGCTGGAATTGAAACCAGATATGAGTACAAAATTGGAAAATAAAATAAATCGTGGCAGGTGTTAAGATAGGGGGTAGGCAGGGATGAAAATCTAGGTATTACTTCATTATGGCCTTATCTAATCTGAATAATGACACAGAATGTTTACTCAGTAAGTCTATGTCACTATTCATGGTTTATCTATTTATAATGTGAAAGATACATACCCCTTCTAGTTCAGAAATTTTGGTCTGAGAATCTGCTCCTTCAACATGACTAGAAAAAAAATAAAAATGATCATTTCCAAGTAAATTTAATGCATAATGACTGTACATGGTTTTATTTTCATGATTTTAACAGATTGATTGTGTTTCTGCAAAAACAAAAACATGTATTTCATAAAATACAGGGTTTATATGTGAGTATGCATTCTAGATTCTAGATTACAAAAAAACAACACCAATACATAAAGAAACTACAAAAATAAAAGTTCATTCAGTACTGGTGTTGTATAATCATTTATTTTTAGAGTTAATATTGCAAAAATGACAACTGATTTCAAATGTAATTAAGTCAAGGATATATTGACTTGTTTCACACACACACACACACACACACACACACACACACACACACACACACACACACACACACAAGAGCAACCCAAAGGGTATATAAAAGAAAATTAGAGAGAGAGAGAGAGAGGGAGAGGACTTGTTTCACACACACACACACACACACACACACACACACACACACACACACACACACACACACACAAGAGCAAGACAAAAAGTATATAAAAGAAAATTAGAGAGAGAGAGAGAGAGAGAGAGAGAGAGCGAGAGAGAATCAGAGAGAGAGAGAGAGAATCAGAGAGAGAGAGAGAGAATCAGAGAGAGAGAGAGAGAGAGAAAGAATCATTACCTAATTTCAAGTACAGAGGGAGCAGAAGACACCTGCATTTGTGACACTGATTCTAACTGCTGCTGATATTGAGCTATCTGCTGATTTTTTAAAGCTAATTCATCATCTAACTGTTTCTTCATTGTACTGAAAGTATATTTAAGAAATACAATAGTTGTAAGTATTAACATCCAAAGCTGCCATCACTTTTATAAGACAAAACTATCAATTTATTAATTTTGCCACAATCTGTTATAAGTTTGATGCATTTCATTTCCACAATTTTATCTGAATTTTCCGCAAAAATATATTTCATTTCTGCAAAAAAAGAAGATTTTATTGCATTTTTTTTATTTTTCATTTCTGCAATTTACATGTTGTTAATCCTTCATTTACATTAAATTACCCCTTCAGTTAGCCAGATTTTAATCTGTTGCCCCTTGCTCACCACGTAGAGGTGGAAGTGGGATTTTGATAGAGCTACATCTATAAACAACATTGCCTTTTTAAAACACATGAGACTTTTTATTTGTATATCCATCAAATATCAAACATGAGTTCCCCTGTAGGTATCCAAAAACATAAGTTCCATGTTTAGCGTATGCTAGGAATACTGACAGTGATTAAAGTGGTTATTCTCGCAATATATGTAGAATATTTTCAAGCAGTAAGTAGATGATCACCTTTGAAAAGAATTAACCTAAAATATATACATGTAATACTAACCTGTAAGGTAAAAAAAATAATAACTGTGGAAATTATAAAAAAAAAAAAAAAACTTGCAGAAATGAAAACATTAACTGTGAAAAAAAATGCGAAAATGCAACGAGCCAAAAAGTTTCTATAGAAAATTATCATATTTTTAATACCTATACCCACATGTATATTTACAATGTTCAATATTTACTGTGTTTAATAAATCAGATAAATTGGGTTTATTTTTTTAGATATATGTTTTGATTTTAATGGGTTTTTTTTTAAATTTCAAGCATTTACTTAGATCACCTTTTCAATTAAATTTTTGATTTATGGATTTGCACACTTAGAATTAAAGGTATACAAACAGTGGTCTTATATGTTATTTAAATAATAAAAGTTACCTGAAGTTTTCTAGATGTAATTTATCTGAGATTTTTTTTATTAATTTTATTTAAGTGTTATGATTCTGTAAAAAAAGAGACACTGTTATCTGTATGATAGGTCATATTACACCAAATGGCTTATGAGACACCAGTTACTGACATTTATCATATATAACACTATAGGTTTGTACACTAACACTTTAAAGCGACAATAAGCATACTTGGGTACTAAAACTGATAAGAAACATACTTGCACATTCTCGTGCAACACAGGGAAATTTACAATGCAAATAGCAAAAAAATTTACTAAATGATATACTAAATCAACATGCAAATAATCAAACCAACCAACTAACCTTAATTCTCTATCCTTGTCATTTATATGAGATACTGCTCTGTTCTTTATATCATCCAGTTTACTTTTCTCTTCTGTTAGTTTTTCAATCATTTCTATATTTAAAAAAAATTAGTTAAATGTTATACATGTACATGTATATATTTCACTGTTTTCATCTCAAAGATAAGGTATGGTTATAATTAGAAAATTTGGTTAGTTGCAATTGCCCAAGAGGCAACTAAGACATGTGAACAGTGAAATCTGTATAAAAACAAGAGGCACATTAGGGCCTGTATCGCTCACCTGGCACACCCTTATTTTGTTCTTTGCTTTTTCTTTTTAAATATATCCAATCAGTAAAATGTAAACAAACTCACTAGCAACATCCTTATTTTTTATTATTTCAAGCGATATTTATCAGAAATTTGCTTTCAATTAACCATGTACTTTCAGAGAAAAAGATTTAGGCTTAAAATAGACCTTATATGCATGTTACATAATTATTGCAAAAACAAAAAATTGTACAGAATAACCAGTTACATATTTTTCATCCCCTGACATCTATTTTCTATGTTTTAAATTGCAACAAAATCAGTAAATAAATAATCCCATAATGGCCATTTTTTAGGTTTTTGCTATTTATAGTAATGGCAACCATCTTGAATTTCCAACAGGCATGTCAGAAACAATTTTGAATCTATACCACCCAAGGACCTTCCAAATTCAATTTCCTTTCAATTGGCCATTTTCTTTCAGAGAAGATTTTCAAAGATTTCGGCTAAAAAATTTGCATGTTACGTAATTATTGCAAAAATGAAAAATTGTACAGTAAAACCCATTAAATTTTTGTGATTTTTGTGATTCCCTGACATCTATTTTCAATATTTCAAATTTCAATAAAATTGGTACATAAATGAGCCATTTATAGGTTTTTGCTATTTACAGTAACAGCAGCCATCTTTGATTTAGGACGGACATGTCATATACAATTTTAATCGATAGCAAATCTAATCTATAGGACCTTTTATACCAAATTTCACTTGAATTGGCCAATTGGTTTCAGAGAAGATTAGAGTTTATGGATGCACTCACGCACACTACCATGCCATAAGCTCAGGTGAGCTAACAAACCAACTTTCAGATCTATGAAATTTGGATCTGGTAGACATTCCTTTTGTTTGAAATTTTATATTACTAGTCTCAATAAAAAGATGGTCTTTATATACAGATGGATGCTATAGCAGGTTTTGCCTAGCCATGATTTTTTTTCACTGCTAAATAGTATGATACCATAGAGTCACTTCCTATTTTCATGTCTTGGTCAGACCTGGCTGGGGTTCAAAACTCTGACCTCCCACATAGCGAGCAATCTACCAACTGAGCAATCTTACCACTGTAGTGGTACAATTAATTATCAGAGAACTGACATTACTTAAGTAACATAAAAAAATCAATCCTTTCATGTCACTGAACACAGATTATTTCAGGCTTATTGTTCTTGTACCCAGAAATCCCAAATCCAACCTTGTCAGGACAAACTTTAAGACCCTACTGTCTTGCAAGGAAAACAAAGAGGTCCATGGGCCTTAACGCTCACCTGAGTTATGGCCAAAATCATTTGCAAAAATACATACAATATTCTCATATACATGCCTATACAAAAAGTTGATATTTTTTAAGATAATTAACAATTTCAGTCTTTTTATGCACCGATGACTTTGACCTTTGAATGCATGAACTTGAGCAATATATCAAAATGATGGTCATGTCAATACCTACAATATTCTAATATATATGCCTATACAAAAAGTTAATAGTTTTCAAAATAATTTACAATTTGAGTCTTCTTGTGCATCTATGACCTTGACCTTCTAACATAGGACCTTGAATCATACATTAAAATGATCGCCATATCAATTCGTTTGCAAAAATACATGCAATATTCTAATTTACATGCCTATACAAAAAGTTAATAGTTTTCAAGATAATTAACAATTTCAGTCTTCTTATGCAGCTATGACCTTCACCTTTGAACCTATGATCTTGAGCCATATATCAAATGATCATCATGTCAATACCTACAATATTCTAATATATATTTCTATGCAAAAAGTTCATAGTTTTCAAGCTAATGCACAATTTTAGTTTTTATGAGCAAAAAATGACATTTCAGGGGAAACAACTCCTACATGCATTATCATATAGTTACGAAACTTTGTTTTTTTTAAATTTTATCTTGCTGAACATTTTAACAATGATTCGATATTATATATCTCTTAAAATTTTGAAGAAAATCGCCTAAAAATGCAAAATTACAAACTAGGTCATGACCTTGAACTTTGACCTTGACCCCATTTTGAAGGTTATTTCAAGAAAAAGTCAAAACTGAAAACCCCATGTCAATATCTGCTCAAATAGACAATTTATAACAATTTGAAGCCATTTTACGAAATTTTTAAAATAAAACGCAAAACGCGTAACCCATTTTTCAACCAAATTTCATGAAATGAACAAACTATAGATTTAAGACCCTAGAGAAGTTAAATATCACATCAGATTTTTTCTCCCATCATTGGTTTCAAGGAAGAATATTTTTAAAGATTTTTGCACCCCTATGTCACCATGACCTAGTTTTGGTAGCCATGGCAATGCCACGAACAAATTTAAATTGCGTCGACCAAGACATGCTTCTGGCCAAGTCTCATTGAAATTTGTCCAGTACTATCGGAGAAGTCGAAAATGTGTGTTAACCACACACACGCATGCACACATGCACACACACACACACATGCTGCGCTATGCCATAAGCTCACATGACCTTTAGTCAGGTGAGCTAAAAATGTATACAGCCATTATAATTAAATATGGTAAAAGGTTAATGTAAAATGCTATGTATAGATGTAAAATGCAGTTGTTTGACTGCAAGTAATGTTGTCAATGGTTGAATTGACTTCAGCCATTTGCAAAACACTTTTCCTAAAAGGAATTATTTTTCCTACATAATGGATTCTGATGATTTCATTATTCTGCTATGTATTACCTTTATCTATTTTTTGCTGTAGTAGATATTCTGCTTCTTTCTGTTTCAGCTCATCAATTATTTTATCCTTCTCTTGGCTGACTTTAGTCACTGCTTCATTGAACATTACCTGACAAAATAAAAAGAATAATGTTTTATCTGTAAAAATACTCTATCTATACAATATAAAAAAAAAAAATTGTGCAACCAACTATTAATACTTCACCATGCTTTGGGGCAATAAATCAGTACATATGATATATTTGTTCAGTTAATCAGTTTGTTTGTTTTCTTGTTCGTTCGTTCGTTCCTTCGTTTGTTCATTCGTTCATTCATTCATTCATCATTTTTTCTGTATATTATAAAACTATACAATTGAAATACACAAATGGTAACAGTTGGATAAGTACATTTAAAACTTTTATTTCTCTTATTTTATTGAAAATTTGAATCTCTTTAGTTATAGTGAATATTCTATAATGCACTGTACAACCCTTACAACAATTAAAAAATATCCAATATAAAAGTAAGTTAAAAATAAAAATATCTGCTCTATCTTCTATACAAAGTCTTTATAAACCTGCATTAATACACCTGTTTTCCAGGTGTTAGAAAATCTTTTCTCAAACTAAATATAATATAATTATCATATTATACATTTTAGTTTCTACTGGAAACCATTGAAACTACTCCAGGCCATATTTTCTTATAAGGACCAACCCTTGGTCTTTTTTTTTTTTTTTTTTTTTCTCATGTAAATTATCTGCCCTTTGTTTCAACAAGTTGTTTCCCTTGATGATTTTCAGAAAATCTAAATCTAAATTTTGAAAACGTTTTGTTGTTGTTGTTGTTAAACATGTCTGCTGTAATAGTTACCAACACAAGGTTTACTTTGTTCAATTATAAAAATTTAGCTGAATCCAGGCATTCAGACAACACCAAATATGCAACTAAGTATGCAGGAGTCACATTTAGGACATACATGTATTTGATGGAGAAAAGTTTAATTATTAGAAGTTTATTGTTGATTTTAAAGATTTTGTTTTTGATTCTTTTTATTCCTAAAGAAAAATGATAATGTTGATGGAAGATTCCGTATAATGTAACAAATATTTTAGGATGCTTCAGGCCATATGACAGTTTATGGACCGAGACCTAAAAATATTTGTTAAATATATTATGGTTAAAAAACTTACCTGTTTTTCAGCCGTTAGACTCGTCTTAATAGAAGTAACAGAATCTTCTTTGTCTTTTTCTAACTTGGATATTATATTATCAATTTCTTTGTCATGCTGTTTCTGCAAGTCTGACAATGCCTGTTAAAACAAAAGAATGAAAATTAAAATTATTTCGTAAAAACTGAAAGTTTACATTTGTTTTTTTTTAATCTGTTAATTCCCTGAAGGTTAGTGTTTTTTCACAGGGTACTCCCATTTCCACTACCTTATGAAAATAATATAAGGGAGAGAACATTGACAGATATATAAAATACCATTTATCCACTCCACTCCTTTATAATACCAGAATCCGACCATAACAGATGGGGGTAGCTTTGAAATATTTGATTAATTTTTTTTAATTCGGCGACAAAATTTTAAAATTCAAGCTTTATGACTTACCTGCTCTAACTCATGCTGTTTATCTCCCTTTAGTCGGGCTTCTAAATCTTTCATACACTGTTCGTGTTCTTCCCGACTTATATGACCTTCACTACCTTTATCTGTCTGAGCAAATTTTTCAGAGATCTCTTTATCATCAGTTTGCACATGACCCTGATTGACCTTTGGTATACTGGTTTGTGTCTCCATCTGAGTTACTTCAACTTTGTCGGTTTGTGTTTCTCCCATAACTCCCTCCCATTTATCAGTCTGAGTTTGACCTTGTATCCCCTGCCATTGGTCAGTTTGAACTATTCCCTGAGTTACTTCCCTTATATCAGTTTGTGCTACCTTTTGAAAAGATTCTGGTTTTTCTGTCTGTGTAGCACCTTGAACAATGTCTAACTTTTCTGTTTGTATTTCTTGATGTAGGAATTCTTTATCGTTTAGTACTTTTAATTCTGTTTTTAACATTGCTATTTCCTCATTTAATACATTTTGACATTTCTCCAAAGCTCGTGCATGCACTGCAGAAAGTTCCTCATTTTGTTTTTGCAATTCCAATTCTTTCTCTCTATCTATTTTCTGCATAGTTTCATCCATTAATTTCTTATGGGCTTCTTTAAGTTTAATTTCACAGTTTAATATTTCATCTATCTTCTCTTTATTGAAATTTTCCTGTAATTCATTAAGAATTTTGTCTAATTCTTCCTTATGCTGGGTTTCTATTTCCGACTTAATTTGATCAAGTTCTTCTTTACTTTTGTTTTGCATTTTTATTACCTCTTCCTGTAGCTCTTGGTCAAATTTTTCTTTAAATGTTTCCTCTAAAATCTTTGTGATATCCTCTTTTTCTTTCTGATATTGTTTCGTTAACATTTCCTCCAAATGAATTCTCTCTTTCTGTGCCATCTTAATCTGATCTCCTGATTCTATTAATTTTTCTTCTTTGTCTTTCACATTTGATTCCAACTCATCTAATTGCACTTGAAACTCGGCCCTTAATCTATCTAACTCTACCTCCATTTCCAAAGAGTTCTGTTTTTTAACCTCCTCCAATTCATATTCACCTTTTTGTTTAATATCCGTTATTTTCTGTTCTAGTTCTAATCTCTCAGAATCATATTTCTGCTTGGATTCTAACAACTCCTTTTCTAAACGTGAAATTTCTAAAGTTAATGAATTTATTTTTGTTTCACTAGATGATATATTCTCATATAGTTCTTTTTCAAAAGTTTCAGATTGATCTTTAAATTTAGAATATTCCAAATCTTTCTCTTTTAATGCTGAAATTTCAGTTTGATACTCCTCTTCCCTTTTTTGAAACTCCTCCTTCAATGTGGATATTTCTTGTATCAACTGTTCATTGTCATCACTAGAATGTTTTAGTTTAGATTCCAAGTCTTTAGTATGCTTCACGTATTTCTCTTCTATATTATTCAATTTATCTTTAAAATCTGTTTGAATACACGAATCAAAGATCTGAATACTCTCTAGTAATTTTTTCTTTGTTTCAGTTAGATCACTTAAAAATATGTCTCTATCACTAATATAACTCGATTTAATTTCTTTTAAATTCATTTTTAGACTTGGAAATTGGGAATCTAACATCCCTTTTAATTTCTCAATTTTGGACTTTGCTGCATTTAATTTTACACAGTTAATTTCTAATTCTTTCTCCAGGTTTTCTACACACGAAGTTTTTTGTTCTAGGAGTTTGGCTGAGTCTGGTTTAACTTGTGCAGGTTTATTTGGTGGAGAATCAGCAATTGAAGAAGGCAAAGATTCTTCGATATAAAAATCTGCAGTTGTAAACTCCTGAGAGGTTTCCATATCTGGGGACATGTCCATTTTAACAGATCGTTTTTTACTGGACAAATTACTTTCACTACTTTTTTCTTCAACACTACGATTTGCAATATCGTGTCCTGAAACATCACTTTCTGTTGATTTAATTTGTTCACCAGAAGAAGACGACAATGTCACATCACCTACTATCAGTTTTTGTTCACAAACTAAATCACCTGTAGATTTTTTGGCAGAATCTACATTGTCTAAAGAAACAACTTTTCCTTTGTCTTCTGTCTGCATTTCCTTGGTCAGAGCTTCTGAAAGACTTTTGGGCATTAGGAATTCAGGTTTCTCTTTTGGATGACTTCCAATCACAAGTTCAGTTTCTATAACAATGTTTGTCTCAGGTTCACAATTAGCCACCTGATCTCCAAGAGAAATAGTGCTTCTTTCTTTATCCAATAAGTGCTCATCATTACTTCTGATAATTTCTATTTCTGAAGTGCCAAGGGAGGCAACTTTCTGTAGAGGGGGAACATCTAGTTTACCCTCTGTTGAGAAGGAAAACATTGATGTAGATGTGTGTTCTGCCTGTCTGAACACAAATACTATATCTGCAGGAAGTCTGAAATATAAAAACAAGAAAACAAGTGTACATGTACTCTCACTGGGCGTTCTAAACCCTCTTGTGGACTAGAACCTTAATACAATGGCTTCTCTATTAATTTGCATCAGAAATATAAAATGCAAATTATCAAATAAAAATTTTTTAAACCCCACTGATCCAATTAAATGTCTTTAAGTAAGTAAAATTATAATCACTTGGAAATAAATTCCACACATCCATCTAAAACCAACCCACCCACCCACTCATCTATCCATCCACCCATTCATTCATTCATTCATTCATTCATTCATTCATTTTTCAACTTTCAAGTCATTTTTGATTAGTGTACAGTAAATCAGGTTAATTCTTGCAAAAAACTGCAGTTATCCTCAGAGTCCAGTGACAATTGTGCAAATGTAAATTAAGCATATCACAATAATGTTTTTCTCAAAAATTTACATGAAAATATAACCAATGGGATTTCTAAATTTTACTGTAAAAACATTTATATATAGATAGAAAGTAGAAGTTAGTGTTCTAGCCTATCACCAAGGCAACACAGGCATTACTAGAGCAGATGTTGAGTTTGAGTCTTGAACACTTCTTAAATTGGTTTTAAAATTAATATTTAGTTCTGATGTTTAGATTGTGTACTTAAATCCTAGCACACACACACACACACACACACACACACACACACACACACACACACACACACACACACACACACACAAATCAAAACATAAATCAAGTTACCTCAGTACATCTTCTAACTCTGGAACAGTTTGTTTTAACATATTTATATCATCCATGGTTATATCGGGAAGGTTCTGATCAAACGGCAATGGGGCATCCATCTAAAATATAATATTAACAGTTCTCAATCATTAAGTGTAAAGACACAATACAGTTCTTCATTATCTTGTAAATTGTTTTTTAATTCTTTGACATTTATTTCTATAGGAATAAAACCACTACGGTAGCTCAGTTGGTAAGAGTGCTCACTTCGTAAACTGAAGGTTGGGGGTCAAACCCCAGCCGGGTCTGACCAAGACTTACAAAATTGGTAGGGACTGTTCTTTCGCCAAGCACTTGAAATTAAGAAATGAAAGTCACATAGGCCTTCAAATGAGACCTTAAAACCTATGCCCTGTGTAACAGCAGGTGTGGCACATTAAAGAGCACTCCCTGTACATTGCAATAAACACACTGCAAAGGAAAAAAATTTATGCAACTTTACCCTAACTGGTGACATCTCAATATAAGTCTTGATAAAAGTGAAATATTCTTGATTTGGACTTAAATCAATCAATCAATCATATGAATAAAATCTGAAATTATTTTTAGAATGTTATTTACAACAAGAATTACTCAGTCACACGTCTCAATATCCACTCTTAGTGATAAAATATATGTGTTGAGAATCTGGCATTGTAACATAAAATTGCACTTTAAATGTCAAAGATTGTCCTTACCAATGATTATTTATAATTCTATTATATTGTCTTTTATCTATCATGTTATTTAAATAATTAACCAAAAATACAGGAACAAAGGTCACTTTTTACACGACTATTTCTATAGTCACATTTTTGTGACACTGCTTCTGTGCATTTTTGTATTTGTAATTGGAAGGTCTGTAAATTGGTTGAATATTATTTTATTTCATATCAGCAATTTTAAGTTATTTGCAAGACAATAATTTTATAAGTCTCAGGATTGTCTTTAACATAAGTTCATGTGGAATATGAGTGAGCAAGTGTTTCTGATCTGCATTGTACTAGTGTAGACTTATGTTGTTTAGAGTGCTAGTTCACTTGTTGGCAATGTTGCAGTTTAACACTACAGAACAATCAGTCAATCATACAAAAATTTGAGAATATATACCCGGTATAACGTTAAATGCTGTGGTTGTTATATGGAGGATAGAAGAAGGATAGAGAAGCTTGTATACACCTCTTGTCTATCAAAAAAAATTTAAATAAAAATGTTAACATCTGACAAAAACAGTAAAGCATTTGAGCAGGGTATGACATATGTAGTTTTGCACCTTGTGCAGAAAAACTATGTGGCTGGGAATGAAAGAAAAGATAGAATTACACAAAAAAAAAATTAAAAAGGAAAGAAATAATATTTAAATGTATGAATTTGATATTTCTCTGTCTGTACTCTCTCTCTCTCTCTCTCTCTCTCTCTCTCTCTCTCTCTCTCTCTCTCTCTCTCTCTCTCCCTCTCTCTCTGCTAGGCTGGATATTGTTATTATCTATAACTGAATTTAACAGACCCTAATACTGGGATGGAGAGATAGACAGAAGATCAGAGTGGTTCCATATACCCTCCTGAAATTCTGAGGTATAATTATCTCAGAAAAAAAAACTTACTGCAAAGGTATGACTGAATTCTTCAAATCCCTGAAACAATGCCTGGATAAAATGGTGACCTAAAATTAACAGAAAATGGTACTAATTTTAATTCATTTAAGGTTTAAAACTGGAGTTAAAAATAAATTCAAAATTGAAAAAATTTTCAACAATAAGTCATGACATGCACCGCAAAATAAATCATATCTGCAGTATTAGAATGCTATCAAAATATTCAGTTATGAATTTAAAGCAATAATGGTCAAAATTATAAATCTATAAATATATAAAGAATTTTTGCTGAAATCAAAGTCCAAAAAGTTTTCGTTTTTGTCCGATTATAAATTTTAGGAATCAATTTTTTTTTTAAAAAATCATATTTATAATTTACATGTGTTTATTAACCATTTATTTTAAAGAAATCTAAATCTTTTTTCTTTAAAGTTTCAAGTCACTAAGTAAAATATTTAATTTTGAGTTTTTTAAATGTTGGTATCATGATTCTTATTACATTTCATTATTATTTCTTACCAACTTCACTCTGAAAGGATTCTCGCCTTTTAACCTCATCTTTGTGTAACTGAGTGGATTCTTCTGCTAAGCTTACAGCCCACTACAACAATGAAACTGATACTTTCATATGTAATAAAACCATTAATAATTTTTGTAGAAGATATTTACTACTTTGAACAATTTTATTTCACTTCAAAGCAATAAAACAAGGTATAAAAAATAATCTAATTGTTTTAAAAGCCCACATTTCGATTACACTTGAGAAAAGCATGTTAAGTGTTATGTATATCTGCAGATGAAGGATGGATAAATTTTTGACAGGGATTACCTAGATTGTGTAAACGGTCAAAAACCTGTATATCATATCTGTCATGTTTTAAGGTCTTTTGAACGGGGCCTCGGTGGCCGAGTGGTCTAAAGCACACACTTACAGATCACAGCGCCTTTCACTGCCTGGGATCGAATTCCACTTGGGACAGATCCTAGTGTGAGAAAGTTTGTCAGTTCACTTGCCAAAGGTCGTTGGTTTTCTCCAGGGACTCCGGTTTCCTCCACCATCCCAGAACTGACTGCTTCGAAATAAGTGAAGAATTCTTGTACTGGGGCGTAAAACACCATTACTCCACTCCACACTCTTTTGAACTTCAATTTCATTTTTCATGTGACCTGCAAACCATGTCATGTTTCATGACCACGAAAAATGTGTAAAGGCGACCTTCCCAATGTAACTGTTACTTCTCTTATAAAGCTAAATGTTTGAGTACTCTGGCAGATTTACAAACATAGATCAACTATCAACCAGAAAGTGTTAACATTTATCAACATGTGTTTAAAAATGAAATATGATTCCTGTCACAAATTATTTTATGACTTAAGTAAAAGAGTTGACCCCTGACCTTTTAAGTACATGTACTAGATTAATGCTAAAAACAGAATAAACTAATGCATATATTTCAAAACGGGTTCCACATCATATGTTATTACTAATTGTAGTGAAAGTTGACGCACCTTGGAATAGTTGGTTGAGAATTTTTTCCTGCGACACACTTCTATGACCAGTTTTCCATACACATTGGGAGCATCATGGACTTGTTTCAGAATATCAAGTCTTTTCCTTAAACGTTTTAAGTTTTCATGATAAATCATCAATTTGCCATCCACATCACAGATTTTCTTTTCTACGAACATCACCCATCTGTAATAGTAAAACAAACTGTCAATAACCATTCCTTTTAATTACAAGAAGAAAAAGAAAATATGTAATACTATAGCATACCAACATCTCACAGTACAAAAAGAAATTAATACAATAGACACTGATGCTGGCAATTTAACTAACGAAATGGTAAATGTCAGAATATAAAAACAAGAGGCCCATGGGCCTTAACGCTCACCTGAGAATATGGCCAACCTGAGGATATATCCAAAATCATTTGCAAAAATACATAAAATATTCTAATACACATGCCTATAAAAAAGTTAATAGTTTTCAAGATAATTAACAATTTCAGTCTTTTTATGCATCTATGACCTTGACCTTTAAACATAAGATCTTGAATCTTATATCAGAATAATTGCCATATTAATTCCTACAATATTCTAATATACATGCCAATACAAAACATTTATAGTTTCCAAGATAATTAAAAATTTCAGTCTTTTTATGCACCCATGACCTTGACCTTTAAATGTATGACCTTGAGTCACATATTTAAATGATTGTCATATCAATACCTACAATATTCTAATATATATGCCTATGCAAAAAGTTAATAGTTTTCAAGATAATTAACAATTTCAGTTTTTTATGCATTTATGACCTTGACCTTTAAATGTAAGACCTTATATCTCATATCAGAATGATTGCCATATCAATTCCAACAATATTCTAATATACATGCCAATACAAAAAGTTAATCGATTCAAAGATAATTAACAATTTCAGTCTTTTTATGCACCTATGACCTTGACATTTGAACATATGACCTTGAGCCATATATCAAAATGTTCATCATGTCAATACCTACAATATTCTAACATATATGCCTATACAAAAAAGTTTATAGTTTTCAAGCTAATGCACAATTTTAGTTTTTATTAGCAAAAAAATAACATTTCAGGGGCAACAACTCCTACATGCATTATCATACAGTTACGAAACTTTGTACCTTTTTACATTTTGTCATGCTGAACATTTTAACAATGTTTTGATATTATATATCTCTTAAAATTTTGAAGAAAACAGCCTAAAACTGCAAAAATTACAAACTAGGTCATGACCTTGAACTTTGACCTTGACCCCTATTTGAAGGTTATTACATGAAAAAGTCAAAACTGAAAACCCCATGTCAATATCTATTCATATAGTCAAGTTTTAACAATTTGAATCCATTTTATGAAATTTTTTAAATTAAACGCAAAAACGCGTAACCTAATTTTTTACCAAATTTCACGAAATGAACAATTTGTAAGCTTAAGACCCTAGAGAAGCCAAATATCACATCAGATTTTTTCTCCCATCATTGCTTTTGGAGAAGAAGATTTTTTAAGTTTTTTGGAACCATAGGTCACCTTGACCTAGTTTTGGGAGCCAGGACAACGCCACGTAAAAATCTGAATTGCATCTGACCAAGTTTCATTGAAATCTACCTTGTAGTTTCAGAAAAGAAGTCGAAAATGTAAAAGTTTACGCCGCGGATGACGACGACGACAACGACGCCGACGACGACGACGACAGACAAATTTTGATCAGAAAAGCTCACTTGAGCCTTCGGCTCAGGTGAGCTAAAAATAATAATAAATAAATAAAAAAAATAAATAAATAAATAAATAATTTAGTGCCAAAGAATACACCTTGTCAAACAATATGCTGATACTGTATAAAGAAAAAAATACCTGTATTTGCTCAAAATAAATGTTGCTTATATGGTACCAAATGTAACTTTGCTGGTACAAACTTTCAAAGTCTAATGAAGATGTTATTTGGAAGAAATTATATGAACTTTCAATAATTTACAGTGATTGATTATAATTTGTGATTATTTGACAACCCCTAAAATCATAGATATCAATATACAGAGAATATTTCTATCTAATTTACAGAATATTTTCTTACCTCAGTCTTGTATGCAAATTTATTGACAGTTCTTCTTTGGCCATTTTACATTTCTTTTTTATTTCCCGTAACTTTTTGTGATTGGTTACCATGACAACAAGTTGTTTTTTATGACTAGAACAAAGGTCAGGAAGGATAGACTTGTCCCTTAGATTACTAACTCGATTCTGATTCTGAACAAAACCCTGAAACAGTACAAGAAAACATTTTTGCATTCCCAAATTTTTCAATCTACTTAATTAATATTGGAAGAATCCATAATCTACAAATTAAAATTTTAAAATGTAGCTCAGGATAAAATACATATAAAAGAAATAGGATTCATATATTAGTCTACTACATATCCGATACCTGCACATCCAAAGATCAGTAAACCTTTTATTATGAATTCATATAGCCAAGATTTACCCATGTCCAGTATTACACTTTCATGGAACGTTCAAATCAAGAATCACTATACAAGTAAATTATCATATTGAAATACCTGTGCCATATCAGACTGTTCCCGAACCACATTTTTGGCACCACTCATTATCTGGTCCAACCCATATAATCTGTCTTCTAATCCCTTAACTTCTTTCATACTTGGATTGTGAACTTGTTTAAACGTTTCTTGGACTTCAGATGTCAGGGTCTCTAAGACACTTTGATCTAGTTGTTCAGTGGCTTTCAAACACTGATCAATCATGTCCTGCAGACTATGTTGTGGATCCTAAAAAAGGTTGAAGTTATTCATCTTATTTTAGTACATCTAAACAAATGGATAAATGGTTTGTTCTGTATACTATAAAAAACAAAATGTTTTTATGTTCAAAAACATTACAAGTGAGAGATAGAGAGAAAGAGAATACTATAGTAGTCCTCTTCCTGTCGCCACATTGCCTACATGAGCCAAATCTCTGTTTTAACATCTTGTCATTATTTTACAACACTAAATTTGGTATTTGGCACATCATTTCATGTTGGTATACATTTGTGCAAAGTTTAATGAAAATCTGTCCATAAATGTAAAAGATATGGAGCACAGACAACACTGAGACAGGCAGATACATGAAACAAGAAAACCCTTATACAGGTTATACTAGTATTCCTCCCCACCTTTTATGGGGTATAAAAATGAAAAATAAAATCATCCAACAATTAAGTAACTTAAGTAATTAATATGACCAAATCTTTTAACACATTGTCTAGTGATTATTGACTTCATTGGGTACTTTGATTGAGACCACAAATATTGGGATGACCATGGCATTTTTTGAGTCGACCAATTTTTTTCTTTTTCACTTTCCTGCTGCATAGATTAAAACCAATCTAAAATGCTAAAAAACTGAAAAGTGTAGTTAATCCTTTATCTTGAAGTAATACATTTTCAAGAACAACTAGTGTTTTTAACAAGTATATCGAGTCATAGCCTGAAACAACAGTATGCACACTTTATAACGTGTGTGGTATGTTACGAAAAGTGTGCACTTCATTTTCCGTGTTATGACTCGATAAACTTGTTAAAAACACAAGCAATTCCTTATAATTTAATATAACATACTTAAACTTAAACCTAAACTTACATTATGTTTCATTTTTCTTGATTTTTTATAATTGAAATAAAATTTCCTCTGCGCTAGAACTGTCTTCAACAAACAATTTCAGCCAATGAAATGGGAAGAGACATAAGCCATGCCCTTCACTTTTAATGTTGCTATGGTTGCATAATTTATTGGAGTATAACATGAAAAATGATCGTGTGAGTTTACGATAATTTTGTATTGCAGTATGATATAATCGAACTTAGATATTAAATTATTTAAGTTTCTACAATATATAAAATGATTAATAATAATATGGTCATAATCGAAAGTATTTTCATTGAAACATACCTGTGAACTAATCCAATCTAACAAACTTTTACCAGACTCAGATGATCCAGAAGAAGAGGAAGATTTATTAGAGAAGTTAGATGATTGTTGTAATAAACACTGTAATACTGGAATCTTGGATAAAAGTTGTAATGATCCACCAACACTGCGGAAAAAAATTGAAAGATATTGACGGTAAAATAGAAACAAACATAATTGCATAAAATAGACTTCAATGTGTTCAAAGCTATATGATATGAAAAAAAACTTCTGTTTTAATTTTTAAATAGCAATTTTCAAAATAAAGGATAACAAATTTTGACTATACTTGTATATGACCAGATTTAACATAAGTAAACTGAAATATATATATATATATATATATATATATATATATATATAGTATATATATATATATATAAGAGATCTAATAACTAAATGATCATACATTATCAATTATCTCTTTATTGTCAATGCAATTAAAATACATTGTATCATCTGGTCCTTTTATCCTAAAATTATCAAAAACATTTCTTTTTGACACTGATGTTGCCATTTTCAATGTTGCTATTTAAATGCCCTAGGGTTGTGTTTTTACTTTTGATAACACGCTTGATTATTTTACACTTAATATACTCACCATGATAAAGTAGTCAAATAAGATTCTCTTTTTACTAAATATTCTTTATATGCATCTGAAAAAATGTCTGATCTCGTTTTCAATGCACTGAAATAAGATACAATATAAAAAGTATTTCATCTGTTTAAAAAAAGTTTTAACAAAAGTTATTTTTATACCATTTCTTATAAAGTATCTCTGTAATTATTGCCAACCCCAATTTTTTAAATGCTCAATTTTGACTGTGGAATTGGTGGCAATATTTAGGTTTTTATGAAGTTTAATAAGACAAACTTCCAACTTTTCTGGCAAGTAATATTTATAAGTAGGTGGTGTTTAACTGTAACAGACTGAATATTATTGTAAGGCTACTAGCATTTTATTTCAAGTGAAGTCAGCATCTTTTACAATGATTTAAAATAAAGTTAATTGCAATTTATTTATAATCTAGCCCATAGACCTGTATAGATTTCAGTGTGTCTGATCTTAGTGTTGGAGGAAAACCAGAGGAACTGATGAACAACCCTTCAATGCAAACAGGTGATCCCATAATCCATCATGTTTCAAGCTGGATACTAACCCTGAATGACGTAATAATCACTGCATTGTTTGAACATCAACAATTTTTTGAATAAATATCACACAACTTTTTCAATCTTCCAAGGATTAATGTAAAATGCATACAATTCATATGGTAGATGAGATTATGCAAGTGTTGCTGACATGTTTGTTGGTACACTAGCCATCAATATCACAGATTGGCATTAATATGTGGGTTGGTTCAAGGCCCTCCAAAAGTACTATTTTCATACCAAAACAAGAATTCCAGGATTTAAATGTCTCACCTTGTTATTTTATTTTTTTGATTGAGTAGAAAATACATTACTTAAAGATAATTTTCACATTTTGACATGCTGCCGACACCGTAAAAGTAACACCTAAGTCTAGCTTTATGGCAATGCCAGGCTCGACAATTACTATAGTACCTGTCCAAGTCAGAAATTTTATTATCAATGGTTACAATATGAGTTTGTCTTTACTTTGTCTTGTCTTGTTTGGCTGTTTTATCTTTTTTTTTTTCTTCATCTTGTCTTTAACATTGACTTGACTAGTTTAATGATCTTGGTTGCATTGACCAGATACATGTTTTTCAGTTGAACAATTCCTTTTTTCTATTACAAATTCAACAATCATACACACTGGTAGAGATTAGTGAGTAATGGTGTTTAAAGTCCCTGTTAAGAATATTTCAATTATATCAAGATTTCTCCAGCTATAGGTGAAAGTGCAAAAATTTTCCGTGTGCTGTGCTGATGGCATTATACAGCAGGGTTCTTTATCATGCCATGCCTATCATGACAGGGGAACCTCATTTATTTTAAGTTCCCATCGGAAGAATCATTACCTTCACTTCATAATGCCAAGAACAGTCACTAACCACTTTCAAGTCTTGGGTCAGACCTGGTAGGGGTTCGAACCCACAACCTTCCACTTACAAAGCGAGCACTCTACCATCTGAGCTACCGCAGTGGTCTCTACACTGGTAGAGAGCCAAACAAGTTAAGTCATATAACAAAGAAATAAAATCTTTCACATGTGCAGCAGTGAAACACATCACGTTTAAAAACTTAAGTCATAACATTTCTGTCATCTGATGTCAATACAATACCTGGTAATATCTTCTAAGTTGGCCACCACAGCTGCCCAACCTTGTTGCTGTAGATGCTGATCATGAACCAAATGTTCACATGCTCGAAGCTCTTCCTTATCAACATCCTGAATTTGCTGTTAAATCGATACAATATAATTACTAAAGTATGCAACGTTGAATGCTAGCAAGCACCTAACATAAGACAGAAAGATACAGTGATGAAACAGAAATATATTGCATTTATAAATGCAAAAATAAAACATTGTTTATGATTAAATGATATAAATACCTAATGCAATACAAATAAAGAAAAATGTCCACCTTCCTGCAGTTTTTTAACAATTTTTCTATCTTACAAATTAATATGAACCAGAGGTACAATAGATCACTCTGTGTGCCATATATTTAATTTGTCAAACCAAGAAAAACCTGTAAACATTAAAACCAAATTTAACAGAGGAATAGTCCTGCTTAATTAGTAAAAATAAAACTTTCAAAGTTTCTGTTTTTAATTTTATTTATTTGTTTATTTTATTTACATGTATTTATTTATTTTTTTTTCATTATTTATATATTTTTTTTTTTTTTTTTTTGAGCCTGATGTTCAGATCAGGGGTGTTATATTAGTTCTGGACTTCTGGACTTCAAGGCTGGTGGTCTAAAGGGCTAAATTATGGATCAAGCCATCAAGGTACCTCTCAAATCTAGATGTGAATCTCACTTGAACAGAACCTATATTGAGAAAGTTTGTCAGTTTTCTTGTTGAAGGTCAAGAATTTTTTCAGGCACTTCAGTTTCCTCAACCATCTCAGAATTGACAGCTTCCATATATTAAGTAAAAGAATGTCAAACTTCATTACTCTGCTCCACATCTTTATTTTCAACCTCAAACAGACACCAAATTAAAAATTTATCACACTTTCAATTGTCAAAAACTATTGTAGAAAAAATATAATCAATAGCTATTGTTGAACTCAAAAGGCAATATCCATATACTAGACATACAGTTACTGCCAATGGGATCATTATATGTTTCATACATATGAAAAAATTATAAGTCACTCCACTATCTGTGTTTGTTTATTTACTTGTTTTGTGAGAAAACCATTCTACAATGTTTGATAAATATAATTAAGACTCTTACCAAAGCAAGTTGTGCACGAGACACCACAGTTTCATAGGCTGGCGGCATAAGTAAAGATCCTTCCACTTGACTTTGTATGTCAATATCTGTAAATGAACAAAAATTACACAAAAATAATATAATCCATACATCAATGTTGTTTATTTACTTATTTTTATTAATTTTTATTTATTTATTTATGGGGTTTTTTCAGGTTTTTTTTTTTTTCTTTTTTCTTTTTTTTTTTAATTTGAATTTGTATCTTTGTAACAAACTGCTGAATGCTAGATACTTAACCCAAATACTCTGCATACAAATGCTAAACTCCATGCAGGGGGCCATCCTTGAAAACTCATAAATTAACTTATCTGAATACCTAGACAACAAATTCAAATACTCTGCATATAGGCCCCAAAACCCCAAGCAAAAAGCCATAAATGATAACCACTAACACTAGAGTTTCTTGAAAAGATTTTCAATCACTTGCTCAAACAGGAATCATAAAAAGTATGAATGATAAAACAGATCAGATGAGACTAAATTCTAAGTGCTGTATATCAATGACAGCTTCGGTTATCCTAAGTACAAGAGAAGTATACACACTCTCCCACTGTTAAAACCAACTTTTAAATATTTTAGCATGTGTGCTTAAAATAAAAATACACATTAGAAATGCAAAATGAATAAAAGACAATATGACAATAGATATGTATTGAGATGTTAGTTTAATATTGTTTAACTTGGCATCAGCAGTTTTTCAGCTATACACAAGGGAGAAGTTTCATCTCTAAGGATTGGTCTTAAGAACAAGTTGATGTATGTGTGAGATGTGCAAGTGTGTTTCATGGTCTGCTATTTTCCCACTCTTGAGGCAGACAATCTACCTCTGAGTCACAAAGGCAGTTATTATCTTACCTAAGCCATAGTGCACACTAGGTGATGGCGGAGTTGCTGCCTCTATTGTACTTTTACTGAACAGGAATATTGGATTTGTGTCCTATAATAAAACAGAAATAATGCTACAAAAGTCAGAGAACCGAAATTTCTTTCAACACTGATTTTTCAAAATGTAAATACATTGTGACAAAAATTATTGCTTTCATAACAGGAAAAGGGAAAAAATGCAGTGGCCAAACTGGGACTCGAACCCAAGGCCTCCCAAATACTTGTGGGATGCTCTACTGACTGAGCTACCCAAAAATTCTGGTCCCCTACATTCCCCCCTTCCTATTTATTCAACCACATCAAATCGAAACCACCAGGTTCCACTCTGGCACCAACCCACTGTTCTACCACTATCCAGGGTTAGACAAGTCCACAAATGTAACGGGGGGAAAAATGAAGAGGCCAAACCGGTACTTGAAACTGGAACCTTCCCACTGATAGTGGGACACTCTACCGACTGAGCTTGCTATCAAGTTTGGTCCGCTACACTTATTATAAATCTCATATTAGATGTATAGTATAACATGAAAAAGAACTGTCAGCATAGCTTGTCTGTGATTTCAGCCTTCTTTATTTGAATCCGGATAAAAAATTAACTATCTACCGGTAAACTAAATTTACGAAGACTGAACATTAACCTAAAACTACAAAAAAAATGTTGGTATATTTAAACAGTGCAACCTGTCTAAACATCTTTTTAGAATAAACATAATGTTCAGATAAGACAGCTGTTTTGTTTACAGGCTAATTTAACATAAAATATGAATGGCAAAGGTCTTATAAAATAGTTCAGTTTAGATGGGTTTTTCAATCTATTCCAGTTATACTGTGTACATACTGTTCCTGAATGATATTTGCTGACTCTAGCTGTTGGGTCAAGACTTTCACCACCACTTATCAAAAGGACCTGTTTTTCTTCTGGTATATGACATGCCCTGGCTATGTAATTCTGTAACTTAGCAACACTGTATAAACAAACCAATAAATAAAACATATCATAGAAATGGCAATAATGTGGTTTTCTGTAAAATTGTTAAAATCTTATCTTTTTCAACATTTTTTTCTAGGCACGTGAAAAGTAGGAACCTAAAAAGACATCTTTAACTGTGTTACCTTGATTTGATAAATTCAACTTAATCAAAGTTCAAGAATCAGAACTGAGATCATGTGACATACTAGAATATCCTAAGTACAAGATTACTCAAAGTTTTAAAAATATTATAAAGATGTTTATAATTTGAAAACTCACAAACTTTCTTATACTGATTGAAGAAAGATTCCTTTAAAAAATTTTAAAGCTATTTTCAAAAGAAATATTGAAGAAAAAAATTATTCAAGACATTTATTATAAATGTTTTACCTTTCCATAGCCAGGTTCATGTCAAATGTTAACATGGTCCCTGTATCAACATGGAATATATACAGCATGGTGCTCCTTCCTAGTTAAAATTTCTTCTTTAAGTTTGTATTACTTGTCCCATTCCCACTCTCAAGTCATTGCTGATTAACATGCAAAAAAAATATGTAAACTGTCATTAATATCATCATCATCTTAACTGTTTTCAAAATTAAGACTTTTTAGACTTTGTTCTTAAATTTGAAAATTGACCTCAACTCCTAGCTTTTAAAATGAAACAGTTGTGTTTATATGATTTTGATTCTTACAATCCTGAGATATTAATTAAAGTCAATTTTTCTCCCTAAAGTCAAAGGCTCAAATAGATGCACTGTGTAAAAATTATGATATAACCTTTAAATTAATATGTCCCAAGAAAATAGGCTTATGAAGTTATTGTATGTCTCAGTTTCAGTCCTGTGAAGCAACAGATTTAAAAAACTCTCCATTGAATTAGAAACCTGTTCAACTTAAGATCGACCTCTATGTCTGCAGGTATCTTGTCTTTGATATGGACTGAAACAATGTGAAATTGTATGTCTTACTCAAGGACATACATGTACTACACATCCTGGCTAGGGCTCAAGCTTGAGACCCTTAAGTCATTTATTTGTAGTCAATTATTCAAGACTGACTCTCCTGCATCTGAAAGTCCATATACCATATTTAAGGTACATCATCAATGCTGAGGTCATTTAGTTTAACCCTATGTTGTTAAATACTTGGCAAAAAAATAATAATTATAACATGAACTTATTCTATGCCATCAGTTAAACACACAGTTATAAAATTCTCTAACTTTGAATAAATTGGTATTGACAAACACACATTATAGATCTTGACTGGGTTGTAACGCAACATTTCACTTGTGTAATCTTTTATATCTCTAATATGATGTGTTTTTTTAAGACTGTGAGTAATCTGTCCGTTTTGTTCTATTCCTATTCATAATTTCCACATTGAATTTTACCAAATACATGTATATAGCAAATAACTTCTTTCATAAACCTGTTAAATTTATTTAATTTTTTATATTCACTTCAGTTTTAATTGGGTCATAAATTTACTAAGACAAAACTATTGAAAAGATCTTAAAAACAGAAAGATTTAAAATAACGTAAACAGACAATATATACAAATATTTCTTACCTATGGTAATAATTATAAGATATAAAGAAGTTATTGAAACATTTTTTAAACACTCGTGTGATTATAAAATGAATAAGAAGTCAAGGACGATTATGACAAAGCAAGACATTTTGTAAAAATATACGTCATTTCTTAAAAATATACACCCACCGATTCAATCAATATAAAATGTCTTATTTTAAACATTACATCATTTTTAAAACTTTCACCTGGATTAATAAATACTTTATTTAGTGGCCATATCAATGATACAGGTGTTATCAATATTTCATAGACTATTCGATGTTTTGTTTACATTTTTTGATTCTGGGAAATATGACAAATTACGTCTCCGGTTTATTTGTATCAATATTTTAGAAAAATGGGTTGAATACCTTTGATGTCTTGTATAAAAATACATCATTTATTGAGCGTTGAACTTGACTCATCACATTCTGAAGTATCAATATTGTTGATCGTACAGCTGATTCGTTTCTAATTTTAGGAAGACATGTTTACTTTTTGACTTGACAGAAGATTTCTTACAGGGGAGGTAATACCGCAAACAGAGCGGAAAGAGGCCGCGTGTTTTCAAAATTTGAACAAAACCACTCCTGAAAAATTTTAAAAATTGTCAATAAAAACTGAAAACTAATGTTTATTTATTTATTTATTTAAAATAAATTTATAAAATAAAATTTATTCATTTACTTATATGAGTAGAATGAGATAAAGTTATGGTGTGGAAAGCACTTGTTGATTTATCGCCAGACTTTTTTTAGACATGTGTTAAAATGATCACCTATTACAGCGGAATAGCCGGGTTCGAGCCCAGGTCTGGAGCCGGGAAACTCGTTAAAGAAATCGGTTTTATCCAGATATTACCCGACCTTCTGTTACAATCAGTTTATTACAAAACGGTCATTTTTCAAATGTCGATCATAGCGACAAAGTCATAGATGATGCATCTTGACATTTGACCATAATTTAAAGTAGGGGGGGGGGGGGTTAAAATAGGATTAGACAGGAAGAGTGGAGTGGAGTAATGGTGTTTTACGCCCCAGTCAAGATTCTCAAGTTCACTTATTTCGAGGCGGTCAGTTCTGGGATGGTGGAGGAAACCGGAGTGCCCGGAGAAAACCACCGACCTTCGACAAGCGAACTGACAAACTTTCTCACACTAGAATCTGTCCCGAGTGGGATTCGAACCCAGGCGGTGAGAGGCACTGTGATCCGTAAGCGCGCGCTTTAGACCACTCGGCAACCGAGGCCCCTCGACAGGAAGAGAATCTTATGACATTTCTATTACATTTGTAATATATCCTAAATGCCACAAGATACGAGCTAGCACATTGAAAAGTAACCTTTCTCTTTATTTCGTTCAGTGACGACATAAAAAATTATCTCGGCACATAAGGCCTATTTATAACAATTGGAATTCATAATTTTCAATAGTTTTTATAATGGTTATGTACAATCTATGTTTTTCTATTGTTATATACCATTTTTTAAATGTATTGAATGATAATTTTTTTAATGGTATATGAAATACGACAGTATCATTAAGTATTTTTAATCGTTTTATAGCAATCGAATAATTTATAACTAATATCTTCTACTATTTATTTCCTTTCTAAAATACGTTAAGGCAAGAAATCTCAAAACCTAAGGCCACAAAAGATGGAAATGCCCGATCGCCGGACTATTTATAAAAATATCAATAATGTTCTATAGCAACTAAGGCGATAATTCATCATTATTAACAACGACAAACAATATATCGACTTATTGCATTCAAACAAAATAATTTAGAAAATTAAAAGAAACAATAAACAAAAATTACCCTTGACCCTACAAGGTGTTCAACTTTTCGCTATCCTAATTTTTGACCTACCTTGGTTCGGTCGTTTTTTCAATTTCTTGTGTTTTTGTAGGGTCAAGGGTATTTTTTTTTTTAATTTTTATATCGAAACAAGCGCCTGTGCCTTAGACTGAAGTATCACGCCTGGTTAACGAATTTCGAAGGCAAATAAATGGTAGCGGATAAACTCATGAGGACTTGGTGTGAGGATTTTTGTGTTTTTATTACAAGCGAGGTTGATACAAGTTCATACATATCGATAACTTTGCCTGAAATCCATTTTTAACAAACTTTTAAATATTCTTGTTAGGATACGTGAGCTTCTGTGTGCGTATGTACGTCGTTAACACCTATTTTCGACTTTCCACTGAAACTGCTGAACAGATTTCAGTTATACTTGGTCAGAAGCATGTGTGAGTCGGTGCAATTCAGGTTTGTTCATGGTAATGCCATGGCTACAAAAACTAGGCGACAAAGGGGTGCAATTAACTTTAAAAATCTTCTCTGAAACCGATTATAGAAGAAAAAAACTGATGTCAAAAATGGGTTGCGCGTTTTTTACTTTGCGATTAATTTCGTAAAGATTTCAAATTATTATAACTTGATTATGTGAACAGATAATAATACGGGGTTTTCATTTTTGACTTTATCTAGAAAAGACCTTCAAAATTAGGTCAAGGTAAAATATCAAAGTCATGACTAGTTCGTGATTATTGCAGTAAAATTACGCTATTTCTTGAAAACTATGACCAAAAAATTATGATGATATATGTAGGCGTTGTTAAACCTAATTTTTTTTTGTAATTACAAAAAGGATTCATTATCAAAAAAACTTTAAGCTTTATGTACAAGCATGTATATTAGAATATTGTAGGTATTGATACGACAATCGTTTTTATATATGGTTCAAGGTCATATGTTCAAATTTTAAAGTCAAAACTGCATAAAAAGATTGAAATTGTTAATTATCTTGAAAACTTTAAACTTGTTGTAAAGGCATATATAATATTGTATGTAATATGTATAGATATGATGAACAATTTGATATAAGGTTCAAGGTCATAGGTTCAAAGGTCAAGGTCATAACTACAAAAGCATAATGAAATGGTTAATCATCTGGAAATTATTCATCGTAAGTCAGGTACTACACGCAATTTAGATATTTATAAATGAAATTTAACAGATATTTTTGATTAAATATTGCGGCAGTTCCGAACTGGCAAAAACTGAAAAAGTTTCTGTAATTACAGTTATTGTCTATTGTACTTTGCAAACGATTTTGGACAAATCCCCATGTGAGTGTTGAGGCCCATGGGCCTCTTGTTTGTATTTTTTGTCTTTACAGCAAAACTCATCTTGCCCGTGAAGTTAATATATCAAGTTACAATATGCTAGATTTTTCAACAATTGTTTCAAAATTTAAAAAAATGAATGCAAAGTTATATTTTTCCGAATATCATTAAGACGTGTCTGGTGACATGAAATTTAAAAACATGTTTATACATGCATATAATATACCATGGATTTCTCTTTTTACCGTTCGTTACTTTTATTCCCATTTAATTACAGACTGCCCCAGTCTCTCAGTAGTAGAGCTCCTCACTCAAGAGCAGAAGGCATGTGGTTTAAACCCGACCGGGTCATACATGAGAATGTCAATATTGATATATTGCTTCAAATGGTGCCAGGGTAATGTGACTGCAAGTGGTATGCTTGTCTATGACATACTGACTGGGTGAGCTAGCACCTTATCAAGAAGGCGCGTGCTTGTAAAAAGCATGCCATAATACATGCTCACACATATTCAAACTTGTTCTTAGATTACTCCTTAGAGATAAATAACATTATGCTCATCACAAAAAGCTGAAAAAATTGCCGATGCGACATTAAAACCATTACAACCAACCAACTACCAACTTACATGTAAAAAAACAATTTTTACATCGTGAAATTGAAGTGAGATGCAATTTATCTGAGTCTAGATGAGTTCTTGAAGGGTCCTTTCAACTTTAAAAATTAGCAACTGTAAATGAGCTTGTGTGTCATGTACATCTCTCGGGACCGCAATAACAATCATGGTTCGGCTGATGACTTTACGAAAGCTTGTTAGTGCCATTTTTTACACTAGAAAAAAATTACTATCTCGTTTAAACGAGATACTAACTCGTTTAAACAAGATAGTAATTTTTTTCTAGTGTATAAAATGGCACTAACGAGCTTTCGTATGAATTACTTGTGGACTGTAAATAAGGAAACCGGATAAGGGAATGACGAAATTCAGCTGAAATAAGGCCTGTATCCAAAGGCTTAATTATGTAAGACCACAGCTTTAGTCATGGTGAACTTTAGAGTGATTTCGAGATTTTAGCATGGTAAAGTCTATAGTACTGTCAAATGAGATAATAGTTCTGTCGCGATGGACTTCCTAAAGACTGCAAATAGGACCAAAGCCCGTAATGGTGAACTACTAAAGGCTGAAAAAGGGATCAAAGTTCATTTAAGGTGCTGTCAAAATAAGTTCCTCAGAGACTGAGGTTTTGTCGTCATGACATCCTCATAGGAGGCCAAGGATTTTTCAAGATGGATTCTTATTGACTGTTCAAAAAGGCTTGGTCATGGTAAACTGCCAAGGACTGTAAATGAGCCCAAGGTTTTGTCAAAGTGAACTCTTAACTGACAGTAAATGAGGCCAAGGTTCTGTCAAGGTGAACTCCTGAGTGTAAACAAGGACAAGGTTCTGGCAAGGTAGACTCCTAATTGACTGTAAACAAGGACAAGGTTCTGTCAAGGTGAACTCCTAACTAAGGGTGAATGAAGACAAGGTTCTGTCAAGGTGAACTTCTAATTGACTGTAAATTAAGGCCAAGGTTCTGTCACAGTGAATTCCTAACTGACTGTAAATAAGGACAAGGTTCTGTCAACTGAGTCTTAATAAGGACAAGGTTCTGTCAAGGTAGACTCCTTATTGTCTGTAAATAAGGCCAAGGTTCTGTCAACTGAGTGTAAATAAGGACAAGGTTCTGTCAAGGTAGACTCCTAATTGTCTGTAAATAAAGACAAGGTTCTGTCAAAGTGAATTCCTAACTGACTGTAAATAAGGCCAAGGTTCTGTCACAGTGAATTCCTAACTGACTGTAAATAAGGCCAAGGTTCTGTCAACTGAGTGTAATTAGGACAAGGTTCTGTCAAGGTAGACTCCTAATTGTCTGTAAATAAGGACAAGGTTCCGTCAAAGTGAACTCCTATCTGACTGTAAATAAGGACAAGGTTCAGTAAAGGTAGACTCTTAATTGACTGTAAACAAGGACAAGGTTCTGTCAAAGTGAACTCCTAACTGACTGTAAACAAGGACAAGGTTCTGTCAAGATGAACTCCTAATTGACTGTAAACAAGGACAAGGTTCTGTCATCTGAGTGTAAACAAGGACAAGGTTCTGTCAACTGAGTGTAAACAAGGACAAGATTCTGTCAAGATGAACTCCTAAATGACTGTAAATTAAGGCCAAGGGTCTGTCAACTGAGTGTAAACAAGGACAAGGTTCTGTCAAGGTGACCTCCTAACTGACTGCAAACAAGGACAAGGTTCTGTCAAGATGAACTCCTAATTGACTGTAAACAAGGACAAGGTTCTGTCATCTGAGTGTAAACAAGGAAAGGTTCTGTCATCTGAGTGTAAACAAGGACAAGGTTCTGTCAACTGAATGTAAACAAGGACAAGATTCTGTCAAGATGAACTCCTAAATGACTGTAAATTAAGGCCAAGGGCCTGTCAACTGAGTGTAAACAAGGACAAGGTTCTGTCAAGGTGAACTCCTAACTGACTGTAAACAAGGACAAGGTTCTGTCATCTAAGTGTAAACAAGGACAAGGTTCCGTCAACTGAGTGTAAACAAGGACAAGATTCTGTCAAGATGAACTCCTAATTGACTGTAAATAAGGACAAGGTTCTGTCAACTGAGTGTAAACAAGGACAAGGTTCTGTCAAGGTGAACTCCTAACTAAGGGTGAATGAAGACAAGGTTCTGTCAAGATGAACTCCTAATTGACTGTAAACAAGGACAAGGTTCTGTCATCTGAGTGTAAACAAGGACAAGGTTCTGTCAACTGAGTGTAAACAAGGACAAGATTCTGTCAAGATGAACTCCTAATTGACTGTAAATAAGGACAAGGTTCTGTCAACTGAGTGTAAACAAGGACAAGGTTCTGTCAAGATGAACTCCTAATTGACTGTAAACAAGGACAAGGTTCTGGCAAGGTAGACTCCTAATTGACTGTAAACAAGGACAAGGTTCTGTCAAGGTGAACTTCTAACTAAGGGTGAATGAAGACAAGGTTCTGTCAAGGTGAACTTCTAATTGACTGTAAATTAAGGCCAAGGTTCTGTCACAGTGAATTCCTAACTGACTGTAAATAAGGACAAGGTTCTGTCAACTGAGTCTTAATAAGGACAAGGTACTGTCAAGGTAGACTCCTTTTTGTCTGTAAATAAGGACAAGGTTCTGTCAAAGTGAACTCCTACCTGACTGTAAATAAGGACAAGGTTCTGTCAAGGTGAACTCCTAACTGACTGTAAACAAGGACAAGGTTCTGTCAAGATGAACTCCTAATTGACTGTAAACAAGGACAAGGTTATGTCAACTGAGTGTAAACAAGGACAAGGTTCTGTCAACTGAGTGTAAACAAGGACAAGGTTCTGTCAAAGTGAACTCCTAATTGACTGTAAATAAGGACAAGGTTCTGTCAAGGTGAACTCCTAACTGACTGTAAACAAGGACAAGGTTCTGTCATCTAAGTGTAAACAAGGACAAGGTTCTGTCAACTGAGTGTAAACAAGGACAAGATTCTGTCAAGATGAACTTCTAACTAAGGGTGAATGAAGACAAGGTTCTGTTAAGGTGAACTTCTAATTAACTGTAAATTAAGGCCAAGGTTCTGTCACAGTGAATTCCTAACTGACTGTAAATAAGGACAAGGTTCTGTCAACTGAGTCTTAATAAGGACAAGGTACTGTCAAGGTAGACTCCTTATTGTCTGTAAATAAGGACAAGGTTCTGTCAAAGTGAACTCCTACCTTACTGTAAATAAGAACAAGGTTCTGTCAAGGTGAACTCCTAACTGACTGTAAACAAGGACAAGGTTCTGTCAAGATGAACTCCTAATTGACTGTAAACAAGGACAAGGTTATGTCAACTGAGTGTAAACAAGGACAAGGTTCTGTCAACTGAGTGTAAACAAGGACAAGGTTCTGTCAAGGTGAACTCCTAATTGACTGTAAATAAGGACAAGGTTCTGTCAACTGAGTGTAAACAAGGACAAGGTTCTGTCAAGATGAACTCCTAATTGACTGAAAATAAAGACAAGGTTCTGTCAACTGAGTGTAAACAAGGACAAGGTTCTGTCAAGGTGAACTCCTAATTGACTGTAAACAAGGACAATGTTCTGTCAAGATGAACTCTTAATTGACCGTAAACAAGTACAAGGTTCTGTCAAGATGAACTCCTAATTGACTGTAAACAAGGAGAAGGTTCTGTCAAGATGAACTCCTAATTGACTGTAAACAAGGACAAGGTTCTGTCAAGATGAACTCCTCATTGACTGTAAACAAGGACAAGGTTCTGTCAACTGAGTGTAAACAAGGACAAGGTTCTGTCAAGATGAACTCCTAATTGACTGTAAATAAGGACAAGGTTCTGTCAACTGAGTGTAAACAAGGACAAGGTTCTGTCAAGGTGAACTCCTAATTGACTGTAAACAAGGAGAAGGTTCTGTCAAGATGAACTCCTAATTGACTGTAAACAAGGACAAGGTTCTGTCAAGATGAACTCCTAATTGACTGTAAACATGGACAAGGTTCTGTCAAGATGAACTCCTCATTGACTGTAAACAAGGACAAGGTTCTGTCAACTGAGTGTAAACAAGGACAAGGTTCTGTCAAGATGAACTCCTAATTGACTGTAAATAAGGACAAGGTTCTGTCAACTGAGTGTAAACAAGGACAAGGTTCTGTCAAGGTGAACTCCTAATTGACTGTAAACAAGGACAAGGTTCTGTCAAGATGAACTCCTAACTGACTGTAAAAAAGTCAATGAACCACAGTGAATCCTTCATTGACTGAAATGGGGCCATGATTAAATCAAGGTTACTCCTTATGGACTGTGAAGGTACTGTAATGGTGAACTCTTTCAGGACTGTAAATGACCAAGATTCAGCTTTGGTTAATTACATGTATTTATGGACTTAAAATCCATTCATTGTGAACTCAAGGACTGTAGGTGAGGTCAAGGCTCTATCAGGATGAACTGTAAAGGTTTTAAACCTGGTGAACTCAAGAACTGTAAATGTGGCTAAGGGTCTGCCAAGATAAACTCCTTATAGTTTATCCAGTTAACTGTAAGAGATTTGTTTTCATAAATATCTTGTAAATTTACATTATGGTTAGGTCCTGCTAAATTTCATATCAACCAATGAGACCAAGAGTCTGTCATGGTACAATCCTTATGGATGGGTAAGGTTCTTGAACTTTTCACAGACTGAGGTTCTGTAATGGTGATCTACATATTGACTGTAAATTAGAACAAAGTTTTGCATAATGAACTTGGACTGTAAGGGGTACTAAGGTTGCCATGGTAAACTATAAATAAGTATTAAAATACTAGGGTTTTACTGAACTGATAATAAAAATAATTTTGAAACAGCTCAATTATACTCAAATTCAAACTTGACATTGATTTGTTTACAGACTGCCAGGCAACAGAGGTCTGGGTGACTTGCTGCTGTAAATACCGGTAAGTCAGTTTTAAAGAATGTAGGTGAGACAAAAGATATAACTACCAAGAAGTACAGTAAAGACAGTGTTTTATCCATGATTGAGCAGTGAAGCTTACAATAAATGCTATTGTTTGTCCATTTTAATGTCAAGTACATTTGGTGGGCCTCTATTCCAGTGTTATTGTAGCAGCATAGAGTTTAGAAACATTTTGTTTAATAAATATTGTAAAACCTGTATATAAAGAACACTGATGGGATATAGAGGGTTTTTTTTGGTTCAAATATGAAGGGGCCATAAAAACTGACTTTAATGGACAGGTGGTCTATATATAGATGGTCTCAATAGCGGGTTTTACTGTGAAAATATAACATGACCGAGATGTTACGATTCTGTTAACATCAGATTGGAAAGGAAATTGTTTTCAATGTTACCCCTCTCAGCCACGTTATATGTTATCAAAAAAGGTTATTCTTTGTGTGACGTAAATTTATGTATTTAAAACTAAAAAATAAGTTAAAATATTTTCTAAAACATAACTGAAATTATTCTTTGTAAAACATGTTTCATCGTTGTGTGTACGGTTCTTCTTGTTATTTATATTTTTCAAGAATAATAATAATATGTAACAAAAAGAGCCGTACAAAACAGCGAAACATGTTTTACAAAGAATAAATTCAGTTATGCTTCAGAAAAACAGTTTAACTTATTTTGAATGTGTGTGTGTGTGTGTGTGTGTGTGTGTGTGTGTGTGTGTGTGTGTGTGTGATAACAATGTTCTTATTAAACACATTAAATACTTTATTTATTTATTTTTTTTTTATTTATGAAAAAATTTATATTAAATGCATGTGTAAAGTAAAATACAGGATTAATTATTTTTATTTTCATTCAGTCTGTCAACACCAACAATCAAATGTATATTTATGGTCTTGGAAATACTTTTGGTCTTGGCCTGAGTTCTTTGTCATCTTTCTCTGTACCAACAAGTAAAAATTTATGTCCACATCCACATTCTTTTACACCCCCCTTTTTCAATGGCCACCATGCGATTTCTGCACATTCTTCTTCACCTGTTCAATATATATAAATAAATAACAGATTAGAAAAGATGACCATTGGGCACCAGCTGCTGTCAATTTTGCATGTATGTACATGTAAATAATACTAGTATTTAAACAAGAGGCCCATGGGCCTTAACGCTCACCTGAGGATATGTCAATATTATTTGCAAAGTGGAATGGACAAATATTAAGTACAGAAACTTTAAAAGTTTTCTCATGTTAAGAACTCCCAAAAAACTTAATCAGAAATATATCCACTCACATTTCATTCATATGTAGCTTATATAATATGCATGTAGTGCAATTAATAATTTCCAAATCATTAATCAATTTCAGTATACTTATGCAGCTATGTCCTTGACCTTTGAATATATATGACCTCAAACAATACATGATTGTCATGTCAATACCTACAATATTCTAATACATGTATACATGCCAATGCATGAAATAAATAGCTTTCAAGATAATTTATAATTTTAGTATTCCTATGTTGATATGACCTTGACCTTTAAACATATAACCTTGAACCATATATTAAAATGATTGGCATGTCAATACCTACAATATTCTAATATACATGCCTATACAAAAAGTTAAAAGTTTTCAAGGTAATAAGCAGTTCAAGTCTTCTTTTGCAGCTGTGACCTTGACCTTTCAACATATGACCTGGAACCATAGATCAAAATGATCGTCATGTCAATACCTAAAATATTCTAATATACATGCCTATACAAAAAGTTGAGTTTTCAAGATATAGTGAAAAATATATAATTTTTAGCAATTTCCCCACTTAGTGCGTTACAATTTCACCATTTTGAGCCCCATGGCTTCCATTTGTGCAAATCTGAAAATAGATTACCTAAGAATGTTATAAAATGAAACAACTAAGGTATTTCTCTTGTAGATTCAGAGGAGAAGATTTTTAAAGTTTTTCACTATTTTCCTCCTTATGGGGCCCCAAGGGGACATAACTTCTTCATTTGTGCAATCTGAAAGGGCTTCACCCAGGCATGATGGTTACCAAGTTTCATTAAATTTGGCCCAGTGGTTTTGGAGGAGAAGATTAAAATGTGGAAAAGTTTATGCACGACGCACGATGGACGAAGATGGATAGCAATAGCTCATCTAAGCTTTCAGCTCAGGTGAGCTAAAAATAGTAACCAAATTACTGGTAAAATCTCATTAAGGCTCTTTCTAGAAATGTTACTTGGTAACAAGAGCACTGCTGAGGAGGGGGGGAAATATATGCCCGTCAATGTCTATAATGTAAGGAAGAATAATAATAGGAGGTAAAATGCTATCCGAAATGTCAATTATTGGTGATAGTCAAGATCATATATCTGAGTAAACAAGAATAGAATTCCTGGGTCCCCCACCTGTCAAGCAGTATACTAGTATACTGTATACGAAATTGCAATATTTTCAAACATTAAGGGCTGTTCCAGAATTAAATGTGTGGGGAGGCTGGGAGGAACATTTTTTTACCCCCACCACCCATTTTTTTTTTTATTTTTCCTGTCGCAAATATATCCAAAATACTACAATCTAAAATCAAACAAATACCTATTAACATATATAAGTTTATCTAAAATGTACGAGACAATATCACTGTACAGTTTTTGTTTAAAAATCATTTTCAAGTTTCATACTCTGGTTTACATACTGTATAAAATCACTTACCTTATTGCAGAGATATACATGTAAGAAAATGGTCAGAATAGGGAACAGGAAAAACACAAGATGATGCCTCGTCATCTGTTGTCAATATCTGGTCAAGATTGTTCCCATGAAAATGAGTTGCCTGATTGTAGGCATGAAAGCACTTTCAAAGTCAATTTTTGATATAATGAAGTAATTATTGTGGTCAAAGTCCCATAACTCCAACAAAAAGTATCGACCAAGGCTGATTTAGGAACTTGACCAAGGTATTAGTGGTATAAACATTTGGTATAAATTTCATGTAAATCCGTCAAAATTTGTAGGTATGAGAGCGCTTACAAGGTCACAAAGTCCCATAACTCCAACAAAAAGAAACGACCAATGCTGATTTTCGAACTTGACAAAGGTAATAGTGGTATAAACATTTGGTATAAATTTAATGAAAATCCGTCAAAATTTGTAGGCATTTGAGCGCTTACAAGGTCAATTTTTGGATAAAACAAAGTCATTATTGTGGTCAAAGTCACATAACTCCAACAAAAAGTATCGACCAATGCTGATTTTCAAACTTGACCAAAGTATTAGTGGTATAAACATTTGGTATAAATTTAATGAAAATCCGTCAAAATTTGTAAGCTTGAGAGCGCTTACATGGTCACAAAGTCCCATAACTCCAACAAAAAGTATCGACTCATGCTGATTACGAACTTGATCAAGGTAATAGTGGTATAAACATTTGGTATAAATTTAATGAAAATCCGTCAAAATTTGTAGGCATGAGAGCGCTTACAAGGTCAATTTTTGGATAAAACAGAGTCATATATTGTGGTCGAAGTCCCATAACTCCAACAAAAAGTATCGACCAATGCTGATTTTCGAACTTGACCAAGGTATTAGTGGTATAAACATTTGGTATAAATTTAATGAAAATCCGTCAAAATTTGTAGGCATGGGAGCGCTTACAAGGTCACAAAGTCCCATAATTCCAACAAAAAGTATCGACCAATTCTGATTTTCGAACTTGACCAAGGTAATAGTGGTATAAACATTTGGTATGAATTTAATGAAAATCCGTCAAAATTTGTAGGCATTTGAGCGCTTACAAGGTCAATTTTTGGATAAAACCGAGTCATTGTTGTGGTCAAAGTCCCATAACTCCAACAAAAAGTATCGACCAATGCTGATTTTCGAACTTGACCAAGGTAATAGTGGTATAAACATTTGGTATAAATTTAATGAAAATCCATCAAAATTTGTAGGCATGAGAGCGCTTACAAAAAAGTGTTACGGATGGAAACACGGACGCACGGACACACGGACGCCCGGCATTTCTATGTCCCCGCTCCGCGTTGCGGCAGGGGACAATAAACATACAATTATAACAAAAGCTGTCAATAGACCAGCAATTGCATGCACAAGAAAACTGAACACAGAAAAATCGACTTTTTTAAGGAATTTTCTAAACATACCTAGCAAAAATAAAGTTTTAGGGTTATAGCTTTTAGTTTTTTTTATTTTTTCATGACAAGAAGTTAAAGGTATTTATCATATTACTACAGGTCAGTTTCATGTGGTACACCAGTGAACCCCATTACAAACTTCATGGGAATACACTTATCTTGTATTCAAAGGGGGCATGTTGGCAATATGGTTAAAGTAATAGCCTTCAAACTCAAGGTGTCTCATCACTGTGAGTTCGATCTCAGTCTACCTCAAGTGAGAATTGTTTTCTTGTAGACTTTCACTGGTTGGCTCAGTACCAGTATAATGGACTAAGTTGCCTGCGATGTTTATTGCATTGCAGGCAAGTATACTAGCATTATAAAGGTCCCTGTAAGTGTGCACTAGGAATATACAGACCAGAAACACTTGCAAAATTAAGCAACACATAAACTTATGTTAAGATTAATCCTTGAGAAAAAAAAAATTGTCTCATCTCGTCACAAATAGTTCATAAAGTTATGGTGTGTCGTCAACCATTCCAAATGTTGCATTGCTATTGTATCTCAGACTTACACACAGGGTTACCGTTTGCTGATCATTGGGGGGTGAGGTGGGGCGGGGGGTTTACCTTTTGCCAATTGGGGGGAAGGGGAATTCGATTTACACTTTGCTGACCACCGATTGACCTTACTGGCATTTGTGGAGCCCTGTCCCAGACACTTTTAGACTTAAAAAAATGTGACAAGCAAAAATCTAATGAGCCTTAGGTCTTGGGACAGACTTTTACTTTAAATACGGGCCCATCAAAATCCAGCAATTTTTCACATGGATAAGAAAACAGGACATTTAGTTGATGATTTAGATTTGACTTACAGATGCATCCTATTAATCTCTCATCTCGAATAGATGGCACATAATTTATGATGCCATACATTCTTATTTTCCTGACTGCTACTTCAAATGGGTCCTAAAAAGCAAAATGTAAAACAAATGAACATGAATAATTACTAGTAAATAACTATCGTGAATACATGCAAATTCATGGTCTCAAGTTTAAATAAAAATCATTTCACAGGACAAAACTTTTCGTTCAAATCATTATTTTTTGTTAATACAAAACAATGTTTGCTGATTTTTTTCTCGTTTAAACTAAGTTAAATGCAAATTTATACTTCTGTGAAATATTTAATTTTGTCTACATATCAGCAAACATCTTGTTACTCAAGACATATTTTTAAGAAATATCTCCTCCTTTGTTTCTTATCCAATCAGGTAAAACATTTTGTTTACTGGTAAAATTGACCATGGGAAGTGCACTTCCTTGTCATTTTTTTCGGAAATTGGAAGGACTCCAGAGAAACTCGGTTAAAACAACAACCCGGGACTTCTACTGTGCAGATATGCCCTAAGGTCATCTCCTCGAATTAAACATATTATGGACTATTTATCCACTTCATTCTAGATTCTCACACTTAGTTACAGTACCTAAAAATGTTAATAGATGTATTTAAATAAACACACAAGACAATATGCTTAAAAGCATCACCCCATAATTACTGATATGCGGACATATACTTGCTCGCAAGTATACATTCTAGTTTTAATTGTCTTTATAAATACTCTGACGTACAATTTTACATAAATCAATAAAATAGTTCATATAACAAACAAACTTTAATCAAAAACACTAGACACGAATTCACAAAATAGTATTTTCATTTAGAACCAATAAAATTAGACACCCTGAAACTAAATAATTCCACAGTTACAGTACCATTTTTCGTGTTTAGTTTAGATTTTTCCTTTTTTTCATCAAATTTAACAAACTTTTACAGTTATTAAAAAATAACTGTCAGAAGAAAAATTAATCTTGTTTAATTCTAAACATAATATGATTTTATTTTTTCTATACTACATAGGAGTATATCCAAGGGTTAGATAAAAATTGTCAGCTCATTTGCCGAAGGTTGATAGTTTCTACAATCACTAACACTTGGCTCCACCTTCCTAGAACCAATCAGTTAAATATATGATAAGTAATCTTGACTATGCTGTAAAATTACTCTACGGTTAACTTCGTATTATATTTAAAAAATGTATAAAATTTTAATGTTTTAAAATGAAATAAATTGTCTGATTTTATTTTTATTCAAAATTAACAGAAAGAAATACTAGTACATGTATTATTTCTTTTTTTTTTTTATTCAAGACGGTTTCTAACACTGAATGCAAAACTGAGTACAGTTAAACCTCTTTATAAAGCATCTCAATAACTTTGTCACTTCACTTATTGTTGAAGTATTTTGAAGTCCCAATGAAACAAATTTTTATTGTATTCTTGTATTTGTACATTGTTTTATGCAGCATACCAACCCATTGTTTCTGAACATGTCTGACTTTTGAAAAACTTTTTTTTATTTATACAGAAGAAAAGTAAAATAAAAAGAAACAAAAAACAATAAAGCTATTTTGGGAATAAAAATAGATTGATTAATTGATCTCAGTCAAGAATATTTCACTTATATTGGGACATAACCAGCTATAGGTGAAGTGGCAGAAATTTTGACCTTCGCAGTGCCCTTAGGGCAATCTGCAGGGAAGGTTCTTAACGTGCCATGCCTGCCTTGACATGGGGCATTGGTTTTTAAGGTCTCATGTAAAGGACCCCGTGACTTTCATTTCTAAATGGCAAGTGCTTGGGGAAAGAACAGTCACTACAGTCTTGGCCAGACCCAACAGAACCATCAACCTCCCCCATACGAAGCCAGTACTCTACCAACTAAACTACCGTGGTGGGGAACTATAATTAGAGAAAATCTATACTGTGTTATTCTGACCTTTGACCTACTAATTACCTGAAAATCATTTCTAAGCCTAGCAATGTCTTGTTGTTTCCATTTCTTATAGATTTCATGAAAAATTCTCAAAAAGATCTGAAGTTATTGTTTTGAAGCCATCATGACAACTGACTAATGGACATAACCAAAACGTCCCAGATTTTGTTAAAAGTGGGGATATAAAGTTGTCAAATTCACAATTTATACAGAAAAAGTAAATTTTCTTTTAAGTAAACCAATAATAATAAGTAACCAAAAGGCACATAATAGAAATCTAACCTCCCTTCCTGCAAACTTATCAAGCCATTCAAAACGATCTGATGCTACTTCATTGCCAACCTTCGTTTCTTTTTCTGAAAAACAAATACAATTTAAGAAATTAATTGGCATATCAAAACACAAGAAGCAAAAGGGATTTGCAACTAATGTGAGGAACATCTAAAGTTTCTCTTAATGGGGTAATAAAGCCAAGAAGTATATAATTTAAAAATACTATTTTTCTTTAGGATGCTTAGTCATCAAACAATATCTGTGATCCAGTTGTTGAAAGCTCACCATAGAAGATTGTAAAATAGTTTAAATTGGCCCCTCTATAGTACCCCTCCCTTTGGGCCCACTAAGAATTGGTCAAATTAAAACCTTCATGCCATAAAGATGCTAGATCTGATATAACTAAGCTTTTCTATGTTTACAAAAAAGTTTTTTTTTACCTAACTTCTACATATTTTTCCCATTAGGTGCCATTAAATTTTATTTTAAATATATTTTTCTTGCCATTGTATATATCAGAAATGTTTTTTTTCTTCACAGGCATTGTGATTTCTTTTCTTTTTTTTCTTTTTTTGTGTGTGTGTGTGTGTGTGTGTGGGGGGGGGGGGGGTCAACAATGTAAGTGGTTTATGTGGATAGCCTCACCCACAAATCTATGGTAACAGTCAAAAATTAACCATGACAAATACTATATATGAGCTTTTTTTACCAAAACTCTCCTAACATTCTCCATCTATAATTTTCATTATTAAATTGCATTCAATCAGTAAATGTTTATATGTTTATGGATTATTTCATTAATAAGGACAGTCTACAGTCTAATTAGGTCTGATGTATTTAAAAAAAAAAAAAACCATGAATCAGTGTAATATTGATGATTGATTTGACTTTAATTCTTGTACATTTTATGGTTAAAAAAACTGAACCAGACATAACTTCAATAATAACAGGTTAAAGTTTGTCTTTTAGAAGACTGAGTGATGTTTGTTAATCACTTATTGATGTGAAAAAAGATCTCCATTCTCCTTACTCAGAAGTCATCACAACACTGCTAACTTCAATAAGAGTGGAGTGGAGTGGAGTAATGGTGTTTTACGCCCACATCAAGAAATTTCACTTATTTTGAGGCGGTCAGTTGTGGGATGGCGGAGGAAACCAGAGTGCCCAGAGAAAACCACTGACCTTTGACAAGCGAACTGACAAACTTTCTAACACTAGGATCTGTCCTGAGTAGGATTCAAACCCAGGCGGTGAGAGGCACTGTGATCTGTAAGCAAGCGCTTTAGACCTATTGCAATTGTAGTTTTTAACTGAGATCACTAAACAGTATTAATTTTATACATGAACTGAGAAAATTTATCAGATTCCATCACAAGAACTTGGTTTAAAAGTTAAGCAACATTTTCAACATGACTAAAAACAGTACAATTTGTCCCCAAGAAAATAAAACTTTCAACATTAATTTTATTTGTAGTTGTCCTTCTATAGTTTTCCCATTTGTAACCCCAAGGGAACAGCTTACTAGAAGAGTTTAAAGATTTTAACCCCCCCCCCCTCCCCCCCGACTCCTTTATTGGCCCCATAGGGACAAAACCTATTCAGATCTGAAAGCTTTCACCTAGACATGATTACTGCCTAATACCACCAAATATGACTTAAGAGATAAGGTGAAGGTTACTTAATAGAACAAGAGGCCCATGGGCCTTAACACTCACCTGAAGATATGTCCAATATTGTCTGCAAAGTGCAATAGACAGTATATTACGTACAGAAACTTTAAAAGTTTTCTCAAGTTAAGAACTCCCACAAAACTTAATCAGAAATATATCCACTCACATTTCATTCATAAGTAGCTTATATAATATGCATGAAGTAACTGTAGTGCAATGAATAATTTCCAAATCATTAATCAATTTCAGTATACTTATGCAGCTATGTCCTTGACCTTTGAACATATATGACCTTGAACCATATATGATTGTCATGTCAATACCTATAATATTCTAATATACATGCCTATGCATGAAATAATAGCTTTCAAGATAATTAATAATCTTATTATTCCTATGTTGATATGACCTTGACCTTTGAACATATAACCTTGAACCATATATCAAAATGATCGTTGTGGTAATACCTATAATATTCTAATATACATGCCTATACAAAAAGTTATTAGTTTTCAAGATAATTAGTCATTTGTCTTTTCAAAAATAATTAGCAATTTAATCTTCTTTTGCAGCTGTGACCTTGACCTTTCATCAAATGACCTTAAACCATATATCAAAATGATCATTGTTGCAATACCTACAATATTCTAACATACATGCCTATACAAAAAGTTATTTGTTTTCAAGATAATTAGCAATTTAAATCTTCTTTTGCAGCTGTGACCTTGACCTTTCAACATATGACCTTGTACCATATATCATAATTATCATTGTCACAATACCTACAATTTTGTAATATACATGCCTATAAAAAAAGTTAATAGTTTTCAAAAATAATTAGCAATTTAAGTCTTCTTTTGCAGCTGTGACCTTGACCTTTCATCAAATGACCTTAAACCATATATCAAAATGATCATTGTTGCAATACCTACAATATTCTAACATACATGCCTATACAAAAAGTTAATGGTTTTCAAGATAATTAGTTATTTAAGTCTTCTTTTGCAGCTGTGACCTTGACCTTTACACATATGACCTTGAACCATATATCAAAATGATCATCATGTCAATACCTACAATATTCTAATTGCATGCCTATACAAAAAGTTAATGGTTTTCAAGATAATAAGCAATTTAATTCTTTTTTTGCAGCTGTGACCTTGACCTTTCAACATATGACCTTGTACCATATACCAAAATGATTGTTGTCGCAATACCTACAATATTCTAATACACATGCCTAAACAAAAAGTTAATAGTTTTCAAGATAATTAGCAATTTAAGTCTTCTTTTGCAGCTGTGATCTTGACTTTTCAACATATGACCTTGAATCATATATCACAAGAGGCCCAAAAGGGCCTGTGGAGCTCAACTGACAAAAATGGTTCTTGTGCCTTCATTTATATAAACTCGGTACAAGGACTTGAGCTGACGTTAAATGCTAAATATTAAAGCTGTAGGCCTTACAGTTTCAGAGAAGAATATTTTGAAATTTGACTTCCCATATAAGTATATGTAGATATATGTGCCCCTTGGTGGGACCAAAAATGGACCGGGGGCCACCATTTGTACAAACCTGGTAAAGGGACTTGAGCTAATGTTAAATGCCAAATATAAAAGCATTATGCCTTACTGTCTCAGAGAAAAAAATTTTTAAATTTGATTTCCAATATATACATATGCAGATATATGGACCCCTGGGGTGGGGCCAAAAATGGACCGAGGGCCACCATTTGTAAAAACTTGGTAAAGGGGCTCAAGCTGATATTAACTGCCAAATATGAAAGCTTAAGGCTTCATGGTTTCAGAGAAGAAGATTTTCAAAGTTGATATCTCACTATAAGCCATATATGCATTTGCAGATATATGGACCTCTGGGGTGGAGCCGAACATGGACCCAGGGCCACCATTTGTACAAACTTGGTAAAGGGGCTCAAGCTGATATTAACTGCCAAATATGAAAGCTTAAGGCTTCATGGTTTCAGAGAAGAAGATTTTCAAAGTTGATTTTCAATTATAAGCCATATATGCATATGCAGATATATGGACCCCTGAGGTGGGGCCAAAAATAGACCGGGGGCCACCATTTGTACAAACTTGGTAAAGGGGCTCAAGCTGATATTAACTGCCAAATATGAAAGCTTAAGGCTTCATGGTTTTAGAGAAGAAGATTTTCAAAGTTGATTTTCCATTATAAGCCATATATGCATATGCAGATATATGGACCCCTGGGGTGGGGCCAAAAATAGACCGGGGGCCACTATTTGTACAAACTTGGTAAAGGGGCTCAAGCTGATATTAACTGCCAAATATGAAAGCTTAAGGCTTCATGGTTTCAGAGAAGAAGATTTTCAAATTTGATATCTCATTATAAGCCTTATTTTCACTTTTTAAGAAGTATGACAGAAAAACGTTAAAAACGCGTAACCTAGTTTTTGACAGAATTTCACGAAATGTACAACCTACATGTTTAAGGGTGTCTAGAAGCTAAATATCACATCAGATTTTGAATATAACCTATGGTTTCAGAGAAGAAACTTATTTTATGTTTTTTACATTCTAGGTCGCTGTGACCTACTTTTGGTTGCCATGGAAACCAATTGTACAAATTTTCATCTACTCCTTCTAGGGATCATTCCTGCAAAGTTTTGCTAAAATTGGCCCAGTAGTTTCTGAGTTTTTGCTGTTAACGGACGCACGCACACACGCACGCGCGCATCATGCCATAAGCTCATCTGGCTTTAGCCAGTTGAGCTAAAAATGATTGTTGTTGCAATAACTACAATATTCTAATATACATGCCTATACATAAAGTTAATAGTTTTCAAGATGATAAGCAATTTAAGTCTTCTTTTGCAGCTGTGACCTTGACCTTTCAACATATGACCTTGAACCATATATCATAATGATCGTTGTCGCAATACCTACAATATTCTAATATACATGCCTATACAAAATGTTAATAGTTATTAAGATAATTAGCAATTTCAGTCTTTTTTTGCAGCTGTAACCTTGACCTTTTAATATATGACCTTGAACTTTATATCAGAATGATCATTGTCACAATATCTACAATATTCTAATATACATGCCTATACAAAAAGTTAATAGTTTTCAAGATAATTAGCAATTTAAGTCTTCTTTTGCAGCTGTGACCTTGACCTTTTAACATATGACCTTGATCCATATATCAAAATGATCGTCATGTCAATATCTACAACATTCTAATATACATGCCTATACAAAAAGTTAATAGTTCTCAAGATATAGTGACAAATATATAATTTTTAGCAATTTCCCCACTCAGTGCCTTACAATTTCCCCATTTTGAGCCCCATGGCTACCATTTGTGCAAATCTGAAAATAGATGACCTAAGGATGTTATAAATAAAATAACTAAGGTATATCTCTTATAGATTCAGAGGAGAAGATTTTCAAATTTTTTCACTCTTTCCCCCCTTATGGAGCCCCAAGGGGACAGAACTCTTTCATTTGTGCAAATCTGAAAGGGCTTCACCAAGGCATGATGGTTACCAAGTTTCAATAAATTTGGCCCAGTGGTTTTGGAGGAAAAGATTAAAATGTAAAAAGTTAATGCACGACAGACGACGGATGGTCAGCTCATGTGAGCTAAAAAGCCAACAGCCTGAATCCTGCAAGCTAAAAATCAATTCATGATCACTGTCTCTAGTATTTAATATACAAGTGTCTCAAGGCGGATTGACTTGAATTCTTTTCACTCAAGTATCTTTTCAACAAATTTGGTTCAAATTAACCCAAAACTTTCTTAATCATCTTGGATGCTGCATTAGTTTGGAAAGTACATGTACATGCCTTTAGGGGCCTACTTCAATATGCCAGATTATTCAACAAGACTTTAGGGAAAATTCAAGTTAACAGACACATACAAGCAGACAAAGTAAGCTTAGTAAACTAAGTATGATGAGTAGATATCTACAATTTTTTTTCCTCAAATGAACCTATTACATATCATAAAAGTTTCATTTAAAGAACTAGTTCATAAATTGATTTGTTTTATTATAGGTAATTAACTGTTTACAGTTCATCTTTGATTCCAGGTAATTTTCTTTCTTTATCAACCATTGACTGTCATGCAAAATTTGATCTAAAATTATCAGTCTATAGCTTTTATAAATTTAAAAGATTTTCTGGAGCTAAATTTAAGGACTTTCTGTGCATAATCTATAAAATTAACCAACAATTCATTACCTGCAAAATATGTAACATATTTTCCTATGAAACTAAATAATCAATACTTCAAATATATGTATACAAAACTGGTTGAAAATAAAACAAAAATGGTCTTTTTTTGTGATATTATTTATCAAAAATGTACCTACCATACCAAACTTCATTCAAATTGACCAAACAGTTTCACAGATCAAGGTTAAAGTCATACATGGGGATGTACATAAAGCCTTCAACAAACAATTAGTTGAGTGCAAATGACTGAAATCAAGCCCACCTTAGGTCAGAGGGCTGAGTGGTTTGCCTTCAAGCACAAGACCTCTCACTGCTGAGAGTTCAACTCCGGTTGAAAAAAGGTGTTTCCTTGTCATAGGCCCCTAGTAGTCTCAGTGCTGGTGTTGTGGGCCAAGTGGTCTGTGTTCAGGATTTTTCTTTGTCACATCAGACCCTTTACTAGTTGGTTTGGAACTAGTATAATGGACCGAGTGGTCTGTGATGTCCCCTTAAATGAGTTTACATGTCCTGTCATAACTTTTTTTATACATATAGGACATTTTATTCAAGTCTTAAAAAGTTGCGAGTAGGCACTCAGTTCTTGGTAAATTATTAGAACCATAATGACTCTTGAATGTTTAAAAATATTTCCTTAGACTAGTACTAGTAAAACAATACACAGGTGTATTACCGACTTGTAAACTTCAAATAAATTTTAGACCTATAATTATTGAGCAATTGCATTACCGGTAATTTTTTTTGGTAAGATACCCCATATAACTTTTATCTTAAATGACTTAAAATTTTACAAATCCTAATGTGTGATGTAAAGTTTGATGTTGTTTGAAAACGACCAGATATAAATGTGTTTTTACAACTAATACATGTATATACCAGTTGATTTGAAGTTGGGTTTTGCTCTCATTTACACGGATCACAATATTGCCCAAGGTTAGGCCTTTGAGAAGCTATAATCGATTAATTATTATTACAAGTAGTTAAATTTTGTGTCGATTACACACTATTTGTAATGGATTACAATTGACTACGATTACCCATTATGATTACCCCAACCCTGGTATACTAGCACACTGAAGATCAGCTTAATTCAGTAAATGCACACTAGTAGAAATAGAAATAAAACCATTAATTCTGAGGTTTTAGCATCCAAAATATATCTATATTTACACACAAACTTTGTTACTGTCCAAGGTCTCCCAAATTCATTTTTCATATTGCACACTTTGTCACGTGATACTGTCAACTGAATCAAGACTGAAGAGGACATTTTTTCCAAAAATGATATTAAACATAATCTTATATCAATATATAAGAACTAGTGCAATTTTTGTGAATTTTGAAACAAAAATGGTATTTTTAGATGAAATTCAAGTGGGAAATGAAATGTATTTTGCTATATAATATAGGAACTGATATTGTGAAATATTGTCCTTTACCATCTAATCATTTAGCTTGTGTTTTATTCAAAGAATAATTAAAACTCAAAAGTTCCAACAAACACATGGAATTTATTGTTAAATCATGTAATTAGTATACAACTGTTGGTCTTCTCTTACAATGTTTACACCACAACTCTTTTTCATTATGTGTCTTAATTCTAGAAAAAGAAAACTACGTTTATTTTATTCTTTCACACAAAAATTCTTTTGTATATCTTAAAAAAAGTCAAACAAAAAATTTTGAAATTGAAATTCTAATGTCAGCAATCTTTAAGAGCTCATAAGCTCTGGATCTTCAATCTTCTTGTAAGTCCACCAGTAGCCACATTTACATTGATCAGTGGTATTGTTTTCCAATACTGTGTATAAAATATCATCCATATGATCATCACCTGAAATAAAAACGAATAATAAACAATAGTACCCAATGAAAACAGTCATGCTAAAATGGCTATATTCATTGCACTTAAGATAAAATTAAAAAATAATCTGAAAACCGTACATTTTCTATGACTCCGAGTTGAGTAATGGTGTTTACAGCCCAGTCAAGAATATTTCACTTATATCGAGACGTCACCAGCTATAGGCAAAAGTGCAGAAATTTTGCCTGTGTGTTGCGCTGATGGCATTTTACAGCAGGGTTCTTTATCGTGCCATGCCTGCCATGACACGGGACCTCGTTTATTTCAAGTTACCACCGAAAGAACCATGACTTTCATTTCGTAATGCCGAGTGCTTGGCAAAAGAACAGTCACTACCCACTTTCAAGTCTTGGGTCCAGGTTCGAACCCATGACCTTCCACTTACGGAGCAAACACTCTACCAACTGAGCTACGGAAGAATGAACTACATATAAATCGGTCAACAAGTTTAGCCATATCAGCAATAGTGCACATACTTGATTTTTGTAGAGATATTAAAGAAAGTTTAAGAATCTTGACTAAAAACTGTTGGAGGAGTCGGTTTTACAAAATAATGTCTATCTTTTTAAGAGATTGCTGACAACCAACCAAGTTCTTAAAGCTGCATTAAGTTTTCCAAAGAAAAAATTAAAACGGTACTAATCTAACTAATGATGTTCCTAATGGACAATGTTACATTTGGTTCAACGATAAAAGCTCGAATAAATGCAGAAATCACAATATTTACCCATCGAGATGCAGCATTTAGGATCTAATATTAGAACATGGTTACGTCATCAAAAACCCGGGTAATTTAAACACAACTTTCAAAACGGTGAAATACGATAAATTAAACACAGAACTTCGTTGAATTTGTCATTTGTGACTTAGTAAGGGATACAAAACACCATTTCAAATACATCCGGATATAAATGAAGGACAATTAATGTAATCTGTTATGTTTCACTTTCGGTTCTAGGGTTTTTCCGTACATCCGACATGATCCGTGCGCATGCTCCAAGCTCATAATTACCATCGTAAAACTCTGACCAACCGGTCAGAGGATTCCGTTTATTTACAGCTAAAAGAAATGAAATTTTAGAAAATGAATGTCACGGATCGTGGTTAGAAGATATCTATTTTAAAAAAAATATATTTTTAGAAAATCAAAAAAAATTCAGAAAATTGATAACCTTAATGCAGCTTTAAATCTCAAAAAAAAAAAAAAAAAAAAAAAAAAAAGGGAAAAAACATCTTTAAATCTATAATCTTTTGACACAAATAAAAACACTCCATAAAGTTTCAAGTTCTTGATTGAATCTTTAGGAGTTGATTTCCAAAAATCTCATTTTTCCTGCTTGCCCAATTGGTATGAGCAAAAATCTACTATACATAGCCATAACTCCGCAAGAAAATTGCAAATCAACTCTGGTTAATAATCATCACACCTTGTATCACTGTTGTTTTGCCCAACAAGTTTTGTTAACTTCTGATAGTTTGGTAGATTTACTACAAACACTGTTCCATGCAAAAAACTAGATATGTTTCTTTGAAACAGATGTGTCGCCTGACACTGCATAAAAATCAATTAAAGGGAAATAATTCAAAAACGGAACAAGATAGAGTTGTGGTTCTTGTGCACTGCACTTCGAGTCATTGCCAGAAACATGTACACCAAGTTTGGAGTCATTTGAACATACTACACCAAAGTTATGCTCCGGACAAGAAATGCTCTATAAAAATCAATCAAAGGGAAATAATTCAAAAACGGAAAAAGATAGAGTTGCGGTTCTTGTGCACTGCACTTCAAGTCATTGCCAGAAACATGCACACCAAGTTTGGAGTCATTTGAATGTACAACACCAATGTTATGCCCTGGACAAGGAAATCCGGACGCCGCAGATGCAGACGCCGCCACCGCCGCCGCCGACGAGAGTAATACCTATATGTCGCCAAGTCAGGCAACACAAAAATAATTTAATAAAAAGGACATAACTCCAAAGATAATGAAAAACCAACTCAGGTTAATAATATGCTGATCTCCTATCTTTGTTGATAGTGACCATCAAGTATTACAAACTAATGATAAATAGTTTTTGAAGTTCAATTCAGATACAAATTGAAAGCTGCAATAATTTACAAATATTCTTGGGGTAATAACATGCATATCTTCTTTCAATGTTGATACTTTGCACAAAGTTTATGATTCAAAATTTTAGAAACTTACATTACTCTGAAAGTGGGACAGATGAAAGAATAGAACTTTGAATTCAGTATCTGCCTTTATTTGAAAAGGGGGATGAATGCATCTTTGACTTTGACCATTTGAACCTATGGCCTTGAATCATATATCAAACTAACCATTATATCAACATCTACAATATTTTAATATATATGCCTTTACAAAAAGTTAATTGTTTTTAACATGAATTGACAATTATACTATTTTTAGTGATTTTCCCACTAAGTGCCTTGACATTTCCTAATTGTGAGCCCTATGTGCAAATCTTAAACAAGATGGACTATTGATAATAAACATGAAATATCTGAGATATTTCTTTTGTATATTTATAGGAGAATATTTTTAAAGTTTTCACCCTCCCCCCCCCCTTTTTTTTTAAAGGGCCCCAAGGGAACATAAGTCTTTATTTGTGAAAATCTGAAAGGCCTTACTTAACCTAGGCATGATTACCACTAAGATTCAACAAGAGGCCCACTGGGCCTAAACAGTCACCTAAGGGCATTTAGTTCTGTAGCTAACAAAATAAAAAAGGATTAATTTTTAACTAATTTCTATCTTGGTTTTTTGTATCAAATAAGAAATGGTTTACTATGACCTTGAATGAAGGTCAGGGTCAACAAGCTTCACAAACTAGGTAGTGCTTATTGCTCTGATACCATATATGAAGTTTCAAACTTCTAGACCTTTAGGTTCATGACAAGAAGATGTTTAAAGGTTTTTTCTATTTTAGGTCACTGTGACCCTGAATGAAGGCTTTGCAAAATTGGTAGTGCTTTGGTCAAGGAACATCCATATAAAGTTTCAACATCATTGGTTCACTGGTTCTGGAGAAGAAGTTGAAAATGTGTGTTTACGATGCACAACGACAGACAAACAATGATCTCTATAGCTAAAAAATTTGGACAAGTACTTTTAGAGAAGAAGATTAGAATGTTAAAAGTTAACACATAACAGAAAATGCACAACAGGTGACAGACAGTAAATCATTGCAATAGTTCATCTTAGCTTTCAGCTCAGGTGAGTTAAAACGTTTGAAGTGAGCTGTCTACAAATAATGGCTGGACTCTGTTCCAGCAAGCTTAAAAATAGTGTGTGTTTAAGCATTTGGAATAAATGGAATAATTTACTTACAGACACATGCTACTAATCTGTAGTCCCATAACCCATATACCATTTTAGGATTAGAAAATGTGCCTTCACCTTCTTTCAAAGAGTGTGGTAAATCATCCCAGATATCCTGTTAAGTATAAATAAAAAACAACAGGGATTTTACTAATAAATCAAAACTATATTAATAAAATTTCATGTTTAATAATAGAACTGGTACCAAAAGTGAACCACAATACATGTACCAATAAGCTGGCAAAAAAGAAATTTTTCTTTACCTTTGGGGATTTTAATGCTACTAGCTGCCACTTCACGGTAGGAAAACTAAGACTGTAAATTCATTTTTGACCATCTTTTGAGATCTTACATTTTATCTGACATTTCCTGTGACAAAACACCATTATACAACCTTTATGGAGATTTGTCTATATCAATGAGCTAATAAGAAATCCCGTCAGTTTTGCCTTTATGGACTCATGCCCCGTAAGATGTAGTGTCAAGATAGCCCTGTACATGTACTATGTTTCAATATTTTTCACTGCAAGTCTAAGGCTAACCTACCTACAATGTTAAATTTGGTATGTAGCTGTTACTTTACAAGAGCTATGCTAAGAATAGAAATCTAGACAAACATGACAAAAAATTCATGATTCAGTGATTTTTGAGGTTACATAGCATATTTACACTATTTCTTTTCTGATGTAAATTATTGAAGAAAGACATCTGTAACTAAAACACATGAAATTGGCAACATCCAACACAACTAAGAACATGACACAATGCATATCAATGATAAAGCAAATAAAAAAAGGAAGAACGAAATGGAATAATAGTGTTTTATGCACAAGTCAAAAGTCAAAAACCATGGCAGTCAGTCCTGGGATGAGGGAGGAAACCAGAATGACTGGAGAAAATAACCTTGCAATTCGGCTAGCGAACTGACTAATTTTCTCGCACTAGGATAAGCTCTAGTTAGATTCAAACAAGACAAGACAAACATATTGTGACAAGTGATCATAAAACTACTAATGATAAAATTATAATACAGTGAACTCTCTTTACAATAGCACTCTTTATAATGGCAGTTAATGGCAAAAAATGGTTGGGAACAAATCTATTGTTATGTTTTTATTACACTTTATAACAGCATATTCGGTTACCGGCTCCGGCAATTAAATGTCGGGAACAATTGTGCAAAATTAACACTTTTTCTGTTTGATATAAAGCACCACCAACCAGCTGTAAGATCACACAATTGTCTTCAGGCATCACTGCACAGATCTCTTATCCATAACTGACTGTTTATACAGGTGACCTTGACTGTCGATAATCTATGTCCTTTGTACACCTGTACTCTATCTGTTGATAATTAATGTCATAACGATAATCAAAGATCTTTTTTACATATCATACATGAAGCCACGCGATTGGGCCTTTGCACTTATTTTAATTCATCACAAAAACTTGTTTAATTTCTGAACTATGTAACAAACACTATCGCTGATAATATATGACATATATACATGTATTATATATAATAACTTATACTGAACAATTATAATTATCCGTTCATTATTATATTAAAAATTGTTATTGTATCAGAAAAATGATATCCTGTTTTTGTTTACACAGCATATTGCTAATTGGAAGTACAATTTTAAAATTTTAAATAGTAAAAAAGAAGTCTTTGTTTGTAATTTTGGAGAAATGGGTATCTTTCTTATTCCAAAGTTAAGTTTTAATAAAGATTTAATGTACAAATGATATTTTGAGAAGAATCTTTACTGTGTTAAATGAATACGAGAGTATGATTTTTCTTGAAAATGGTGTGTTTTTGTCGCGACAGGGTCAAATTTCTGAAATTTTGTTGGTACTGACAAGACAAAATTTAAAAGGGTAAAATCCTGGGTCTTATAATACATATTTACAAAATACAAGAAAATTTTTCAATATCAAATATTTTATTGAACATTTCAATAAAACATAATGTGTTGTTGATATTTTATAATTTATTTTTAAAACACTGATGCAAATATTTAAAGCTGCATTAAGGTTATCAATTTTCTGAATTTTTTTTGATTTTCTAAAAATATATTTTTTTAAAAATAGATATCTTCTAACCACGGTCCGTGACATTCATTTTCTAAAATTTCATTTCTTTTAGCTGTAAATAAACGGAATCCTCTGACCGGTTGGTCAGAGTTTTACGATGGTAATTATGAGCTTGGAGCATGCGCACGGATCATGTCGGATGTACGGAAAAACCCTAAAACCGAAAGTGAAACATAACAGATTACATTAATTGTCCTTCATTTATATCCGGATGTATTTGAAATGGTGTTTTGTATCCCTTACTAAGTCACAAATGACAAATTCAACGAAGTTCTGTGTTTAATTTATCGTATTTCACCGTTTTGAAAGTTGTGTTTAAATTACCCGGGTTTTTGATGACGTAACCATGTTCTAATATTAGATCCTAAATGCTGCATCTCGCTGGGGAAATATTGTGATTTCTGCATTTATTCGAGCTTTTATCGTTGAACCAAATGTAACATTGTTCATTAGGAACATCATTAGTTAGATTAGTGCCGTTTTAATTTTTTCTTTGGAAAACTTAATGCAGCTTTAAACATATTAAGAAATATAAGAAAATAATTAAATGGATGACAGCATACATCATGCAATGTATTATTCCCTGAATGCAACAAACTACCCACTTGACTTTTGAACAAGGGGCATAAATCTGACACATTCTAAATTTATTACAACAGCAAATTCGATAATCACGAATATGGCCGTTGTAAAGAGAGTTGACTGTAAATATTTTATTTATAGAATTATATAAACTACAGCACTTTTTTTTACCAAGCACTGGAGAAAATTCCCACTGTTAGGTCATATTACTGTTTATAAACTATCACACTAAAATTACAACCTGTGGTATATAAATACATGTACAACATTTGAAAAATACAATGAATCTTATTTCATCAAACAACAAACCAACACCAATACATATACCTGATATATGTTTTATATAAAAATACAGAAAATATACAAGTCATATTGAAATTTTCTTCATCTTTTTAAAACTTCAGTTACCCAGAAAGCTTTGAGAAGATTTTGATTACTCAATACTCGACTGACTTATGAGCAGTACATGTATATCCAAGGAACCTGTAAAGTGGAGGTGTCATCAAGGTTTACCACCAAGTTACGAGTCTTTCACTTATGTAAAGACAAACCACTCTTTGATGGTAATGAAACCAAAGTGCCTGAAGAAAACCACTGAAACTAGACAGGCAAAAATATTGGCAACTTAATCAAACCATAATAATCAACAGTCTGTGAACAGAACAGCCGTGGAATTTCAAATTTTATCATCTTTAGGATATTTCATGTCAAAAATGCTCAAAAATACTTACAACTCCTTTTCTTATACCCTTCAGTTCAAATCTTTCTTTTGCTACTGAGTGACCCAACTCATTGGCATAGACTCTGCCTTTTTCAACTACAATTTTCAGGAAAAAAAAACAACAATTACATGTTATCTGTCTTCCAACTTAACAAAATTTATTCAAATTTAACAATTATTTTACTGAATCTTAATACAGTAGATTCCACTTAATTGCATACCGGTTAATTGCATATTCCGGTTAATTGCATAATTTTTCTCTGCACCAAACCATTTCCTATTTAAACAATGTAAAAAATTCCGTTTATTTGCATAAACAAAAGTCTAAATTCCGCTTAATTGCATAAACAAAAGTCTAAATTCCGCTTAATTGCATAAAAAATTCTGAAAATTATGCAATCTTGGTCTGAAGTTTCATGATTACAAAATATATTTGCCGACAATGCAAGGTAACTTCGAGAGGTGTTTACATTATATAAACATGTGTACAGCTAACACCAGGTGAGATATGAAGCCAGTTAATTAGTGTTCACTTTGTAGGGTAGTCATCCAATTGGTCTGTCAATACGCATTTGTCAGGAAACGTAATTAATTATGTTAAACCAATTAAAAAGGGCTATGACAGGTGAAAAATTTGTACCCGGGTCACACAAGTTTTATAACGATCTTTTTTAACTGAAATTTATTTCCATTACATTTTCTTAACCCAGACATGGTTTTACTGGAACTTCGGTGCTGAGTTTTTTAAACAAAGATTAAATAAAACCAAAAACATTTTTTTTTAAATTAATGTTTTTGTTAACATGGTTATGGAATGTGTATGTACGTTGACTGTTATCACAGAGCAAGCTTGATAACGCGTATTTAGTTCTTTTAGTGTAAACTCAATAAATCATACCTCAATCAAATGCTTTATTTATTATTTCCTCTTTAAGATAAACTGGTTGAAATCATCCTTTACGGCTGAAAAACCCTTTATGTAGCAAGTTTTGTCGGTATACAGATTCAACATCAAAGACATTTTTTTCACTTTAGGAAGTGACGTTTTATTCATTAATTTCATTGGATCAGACCTAGTTACACATAACAACGGGAATTTCCAATTTATGACTGATCGAATAATTGGTCAATAAACAATTAAAATATAATTTTGTATAAAATAAATAACAAGATAAGACATCTTTCAATTTATTTACACAAAATCTGTTTGAAATTTAATTTTACCGGACATCGTGCACGTTGTCAAGCAACTGGATTTTTTCTATGTCACATTTAAAAATAGATTATCGTACCGTGAAAGGGAGATAACTCGAACAATATAACTCAGTGCCATGTGCGAACACGTGGATTTTTAAAAAGAAGTAAATAAACAAGAAATACGAATATCGCGAGTGTTAAGCAACAATGAATTAAATACCAACAGATGTTCCAGTTACATACATTTTCTAGGATTAAACACAGATCGATGGTCTGCAAGAAAAGTCCACCTATACCACATTTTGAAATCCCATGTAAATACGAGGTTTAAAACGATCAGCTAGAATTTTAAATCTTTATTTAGTAAAGAAAATATACTACAAGTCTTGAGATTTTAATTAATTAATTATTTTTTTCAATTATCTTTAATTATTTATTTTTTATGTCAAAGGAATTACAAATTTTCTACTGTTTCTACAGTACACAGACTTTGATGTCTACTAAGATAAAAAAAAAAACGGCCTCACCGGGTGTATCGGTCAATAGATCAGCTAGAATTTTTAAAACATTATACAAATTAAATAAAATTATTTTTTTATTTTTTTTATTCTGAATTATTTATTTCATTTTTTAATTTCAAAGTAATAACTAATATTCTGTCGTTTCTACAGTGTACTATGATGCCTACATAAGTACTAAAATGGCCCCAACCGATGTATCCATCAATCAGTTGTGCCCAAAGGGCATTTTCGGTTATTTGCATATTCCGCTTAATTGCATAAAATTTTCTGACAAACGGACTATGCAATTAAGCGGAATCTACTGTACCTCACAGTACAAAAAAATAATAAATAAATAAATAAATAAAAGAAAGAAAAGAAAAAAGACATTATCAGAACTTTGTAAACTACAATGTGAAAATTAAAAATAAAACAATTTTTTTTATTTCATATGTATTTAGATTTACCATCCCAATCAAAGTATTCAGAAAGTTTATTCCATTTATCAAAGTCAAAAGAAGGAAGGAGGAAGTAACTTATATTCAGTTCAAGTAAATTCCAGATTTTTAAATATATGTGTATCAGTATTTTAATTCATACAAAACCAAAATATTTCCTGGATTTTAATTTCTTTACTTTTGTAAAAAAAAAAAAAAAAAAAAAAAAAAAAGACTTTTAAAAAGCCACATTATAAAGCAAAACTCACTTTTTCCATAAAAATTAAAAATTTTGAATCTGGAATTTTTGGTCAAATGTATTCTACATACAGTCTTATATAGATGGCTGCAGTTTGTGGAGCCTTTGTTACCCAAAATAAAAAAAGGATTTCCCCCTTCCTTCGTAAATCAAATTTTCATGTCAATGTTAAAGGACGCTGCATAAATCATTAAAGCACTATGTAATTTAGTCAAGTGAAAACAAAATGAATATAATTTATGAAGCATTTTCAGAATTTTGTGTAAAAAAAACAAAAAAAACGTGAATTTAACTTAGATGTATGTATACAAAAATTTAAATTTAAATTTCATATTGGTATTTATCTGGAATTTCATGATAAACTGAATATAATAAATTATAAATAGATTCTTACCAAGTCAATCAAGATGATAACTACCTCCTTCCTTCTCTCAAAGTATAAAATTCTTCAATTAAATACAGAACGAAAAAACACGAAGCTTTGTAATGGACAGAGGATGTCGTGAATTATCGTAAAAAATTGGTAATAATAATAAAACACAACTATAATTAAGTTAGAAGATATACATATATCAAACATAAGTTTTAAGTTGTGATTTGCACACATATACTAATACTGGTACATTTGAGTTTAAAAAAAAAAACTACAGGTACCTTTAGCATTTATAATTGGAAAAAAAATTGCAAAATATTACTGAAATTGAAAAAAAAACAACATTGTACTGGCCAATTTAAAGCTGCATTAAGTTTTTCAATTTTCTGAATTTTTTTAGATTTTCTAAAAATATATTTTTTAAAGAATAGATATCTTCTAACCACGATCTGTGAAATTCATTTTCTAAAATTTCATTTCTTTTAGCTGTAAATAAATGGAATCCTCTGACTGGTTGGTAATTATGTGCATGCGCACGGATGTACGGAAAAACCCTAGAATCGAAGGTGAAACATGACAGATTGCATTAATTGTCCTTCATTAATTTCCAGATGTATTTGAAATGGTGTTATGTATCCCTTACTGAGTCACAAATGACAAATTCAACGAAGTTCTGTGTTTAATTTATCGTATTTCACCCTTTGAAATTGTGTTTACATGACCCTGGTTTTGATGACGTAACCATGTTCTAATATTAGATCCCAAATGCTGCTTCTCACTGGGTAAATACTTTAATTTCTGTATTTATTCGAGCTTTTATCGTTGAACCAAATGTAACATTGTTCATTAGGAACATCATTAATTAGAATAGCACCAATTTTTTCTTTGGACAACTTAATGCAGCTTTAAGAAAATTTGCTTGTAATGATTGATTAAAACTGAAAAATTTTCTTGCAATGACCAAATTTGGAAATTTGCAACAAAATAACCAAATCGGAACATAATGACCAATATTTGAAAATGTGTACACAATGACCAAAATGAAAAACAAATAACGAAACAAATAGCAGTTAATTAATATTTTACTGACTACACATGATATAAAACCAAATCACTCATATCAAAATAAGTGCTTTATGTTTAGTTTTCTAGATTCTCTCCCCTTAAACAAAAGTCATGTTGTGAAACAGAATGAAAAACACAAGTAAAGCAACTAAATTCTGTTCAAAATTCTATTTAGAATGTTTACAAGTAATGACATTTTTATTAGTTTTTACATGTAATTCATAGGTCCAAGACTTATCAGTAGTATTATTAGGCTCTGAAGCTAATAAGTTGGCTGCATTCTTCCTATTTCAAGTTCTTGTGATAGGCTATTGTAATCTGAATTCTTTAGCAATTTTGGTCTGGTCCATTGCATAGCTTTTTCAAAGTTGAAACAGTACCTTCTTAATCAATCATTATGATGTGTCAAAATAGCAATTACCAGTAAATGAAGAACATGCTAATTTTTGCTAAACTCATACTTGACTACTATGGCAAAATGAATAATATCCAATCATATTTTTAACAGCCAACACATGTCATATGCAAAATATTATGATGATCCACTGCATTTTCTGGTGAAGATGCTATTACTGAAATTAATGACTGTCTACCATTTATATAACAGTTTATCACTTTGCTTGAGTTGGACATACCACATTTACCGAATTGATTTCTTGAGTTGTAAAATCAAAAGATTTTTGCATGAACAAAGGAAAATTTCTCTCGAATTTTTGGGCAAATTTAACTTGGGAAATATATTCAGTAGTAATTTCAAGCAAACAAAATTAATAAACATTATTAATTTTCAGATACTTTTAGTAAAACTAATTTACACTTCCAAAAACTTTGATCAAAATCTTTTACAAAACTTTGATCAAAGTTGCACAAGTTCACACTATCAAAGTTTTCCATCAAAGCTTACAGAGAAGAACATTAAGGAATATGTGTAGTTATAATTAATTAAAGCCGCAATGAGTTTCCCTTTGCAAAATATAAAGTAGCATACTTTTTTCTCAGTTATGCCTCTCGTGAAAAAAAAAATCAACTAACACAGCAGAGAAGCATGATTTCTAACAACAGAAGCAGCAATACAGTAATTAAATATATCATTTATGACTGCACTTGTAGGGATAATTAATGTCATTGGATTTAGTTTGCCCCAGTTGGCCTATTTTTCAGAATCTGTTGTCGTTCTCACACGGGCACAATTTCTGTGAACGCCATTGTTTTCTTACATGTAGGACTTCTGTGCATGCTCCAAGCTGATAATTAACATATTACAGAGTTGCCCCAAGTTTTTAGGATTTCTATTTCTTATTGGCTAATAAAAGTGAACTTAAGAAAATGAATTTCACTGATCATAATAACAACTGTTTTATATTAATAAAAAATATTTTAGATTTTTTTTTTTCAATAATGGGTAAACTTAATACAGCTTTAAGCATTACTGTATCACAAAACTATTATTTTCTTTGGGATACTACCAGATTCATGTCTCATTTCAAGGTTTGACTAGTTTCATCTAACTGTGATTGGTAAGTTCCCATCAATTTCAATTGATTAAAGTTGTAAATGAAAAAGGAAAGGGTTATTATTCTATCAAATTCCTTTAAATCTATGGTCAAAATTTTCTCTCCAAGTTTATTGATAGCCTAAACAACCTTCTGTGACTTAGGTTCCCAAAAGAATACATTTAATGACAGGTCTGCACTACTTCTAAATTAACAAAAGGTAGCAAACTATGAAAATAGCCCTGTGTGTTATATTGTAGTACCAGTACTTGAGAAATATACTAGTATTCTAATCAAAGAATTTATTTTGAATGTCAAGGGGGGGACCTGCAGCATGTGTCTGTTAAAATCATATAAATCCTTGTACTAATTTGAGTGATCAGATATGCAGAATAACTTGGAATGTTTATGGTGCATGAGATGATGCAGAATCCATCAAAAGTCATGCTGTCCAAATTTTTAAGGAGTGTACACCTAGGTTTTTCGCTAAATTGTTAAACTGCAAATATTTATTTATGTTAAAATCTCAACAAAAAAATTTTAGGTTGATATATTTCACTTTCATCAAGACTGATCATAATCCTGCCTTTAAAATACCTTTAATAATACTTGCAAAGAATAAACTGACCTAAAAAATTTCGAGAAACTTCCCTGGGCTTAATTTACTCCCTAGGCTTATAATCGAGGTACCGTACGGTATATCGGTGTATAGTGTACTTCCAAACGACTTGTTACTGTTGTATGGCATATGTCACAAGTGAGATATTCCTAACCTGATCAAGATTAAAATAGGTAGCAAAAAGGAAAAAATGTCTAGCGCCAGTTAAGTTGATTCAGAATGTTGTAAAATTCGTACGAATAAACACTTAAAATTTATCATTTTATGCACGTTCATCACCTTCAAATGTCCTTTAAAATCTGAACTTAATAATCCACTTCATCAATATTTTGATTATATCATATAAAAATGAAGATTGAATATAATTCAACTGCATAAAACAAGTTTCGTGTTTATGGTGGAGATTTTAATTACAAATACTTTGCAAAGTGTGCGGGGGATGGAAATCACTGAAATTTATACATCCGTAAATCTCTACACCTAAACGATAAAAAGATGACATACCGACTTTCCCTTCGTGCAAATCATCGACAGATTTAAGATCTGCAGGCTTATCACTATAAAGACGTACTGAAGCGACAGGCGCAGGTTTGCGCACTAGTCGTGGAAGAGAACGAGAAGCAACTTTACAAAGAGCGGAGGCCATTTTGTCAGGCTGGTTTCCACCGAAAAAAAGATTTCGTAAAAGAAAGATTTTACGGTGCGGTATGTTCTTGTTCCAAACATAACTTCTCACTTTATTTGGAGCACCATATAAACAAGGCATTTTTCTGTTGTTTTAGCCTACAAAATACAATTAGACTAGGGAGTTCTAAAGTAAAATAAGTTTTCAGATTGAGAAACAAGCATGCCGTGTGAAAAATTCCTTTTTTTTCTATTTATGACTGGAACAACATCACTAGACTGTATCAATTGTTGTTTTGAATTAAAAGCTATTTTATCACATAATTTTATGAAGATATTTAGACACACACACACACACACATATATATATATATATATATATATATATATATATATATATATATATATATATATATATATATATATATATATATATATATATATATATATATATATATATATATATATATATATATATATATATATGTATATATATATAACACAAATACCAGTCAAATTTTGATGTGCCAGATCTGCACATTTCGGAAATTCATTCCTCATCAGCGCTAATTTAGAGATATAAATTAATATTTGAATCTCTCAATTTCAAGAGATAAAAAACCAGTATTTTTAGATATTTAGCGACATGTCAAATGACATACACCTCTAAATCAATTTTGATTTTACACCTGGCAGATGTAGCTAGACAGAAGGTGCTTACCGGTACTCGTATGGAGCACTCGTACTCACTACCCTAATGGAATTCTAAGTTAACGTGTTTATCCATTCTCGCTAGCCATCGGATCGAGTTGGCGGAGCATAAGCGTAGATAATCCGATGTCTAGCGAGAATGGTGTTTATCTTAAGTTGCCAGTTTACATATTTTTCTAGTCCTGAAAATCATGATGATGTTGCAGAGATTCGCCAATGATGTTACAGAGATCATTCGATGATGTTACAGAGATCCGTAGATGATGTTACAGAGATCCGTAGATGATGTTACAGAGATCTGTCAAGGATGTTACAGAGATCTGTCAATGATGTTTCAAAGATCTGTTGATGATGTTGCAGAGATTCGCCAATGATGTTACAGAGATCATTCGATGATGCTACAGAGATCCGTAGATGATGTTACAGATCCGTAGATGATGTTACAGAGATCTGTCAAGGATGTTACCAAGATCTGTCAATGATGATGTTACAGAGATCTGTCGATTTGATGATGTTACAGAGATCTGTCGATGACGTCAGAGATTCGTCGATGGTGTTGCAGAGATCCTTCGATACAGAGATCTGTCGATAATGTTACAGAGATTTGTCAATGATGTCAGAGATCTGTGGATGGTGTAACAGAGATCTAGGGATGGTGTTACAGAGATTTGTCAGTGATGTTACATAGATCGGCCAATGATGTTACAGAGATGTTGGCCCATGGGCTTTATCAATTTTGAAGTCTAACGACGCCTGTTTACTAACAGGTACATGTACTGCCTTAGTGAAAGCCATGACATCAATTTCCACCTACAAAGCTAGATTTTTAGGTTAGTATAACCCTATGTTTTTGGATGATCTTTAGCACCACACACTGGGAACTCCATCTGCTAATACACAAGTACATACTAATCATGTTTTGCAGAAGTAGCAAATCCTATTTTTGATTCACTTGAACATGGACCATTATAACTTTAAAATTTTATTTTCCAAAACAGATGTATTTCAACCAGACCATTTATTTGAAAAATAGAGCTTATCACTAATTTATGCCACATTCATTACATTGCAGAAAGATCACATTGAGTTCTAAAATAAAATTCGATAGCTCTTACAGTTGAGGAACTCACAAAAAGCATTGCTTATTGAATAAATGTCAAAGACTCCATGAACAAAAATGTGTTCAGCTCTTAATAAATCAGTATTACATGAACACTCATGCAAATGCATCTATAAATAACTCATACGATGATTAAATTACATTCAATATTCAGTTACAGTTGTATCACTTATATCAAGAGTTTACCAGCTGGAGTCATAGATACAGCAATTTTTGTAAAAAAAAAAAAAAAAAAAAAAAAAAAAAAAAGCACGTTGTTTTCTTCATTTTGTCAACCTGTCTGCGACACGGAACTTCGTTTATAAGGTGTCAACAAAATGAAATGTGAATAGTGGGGGCTTGGAAGGTTACAAGCTATGGTCTGTCTGCTTCTATATGCTATACATGGAGAGAGAAAAAAAACTTTTATTTTTATTTATTTATTTTTTTTTTTTTTTTTTGTCTCTTTTTTATATTTACAAAATACAATGTAATTTATAATAATTAAAGCTGCATTAAGTTTTCCAAAGAAAAAAAATAAAACGATGCTGATCTAATGATGTTCCTAATCAACAATGTTACATTTGGTTCAACGATAAACGCTCGAATAAATACAGAAATAACAATAATTTGACAGCGAGATGTAGCATGTGAATCAAGTATTAGAACATGCATACGTCATAAAAAAAAACCGGGTCATTTAAACACGACTTACAAAACGGTGAAATACGATAAAATAAACATAGAACTTCATTGAATTTTTCATGTGTGCCTTAGTAAGGGATACATAACACCATTGCGAATACATCTGGGTATTAATGACGGACAATTAATACAATTTGTTAGGTTTCACTTTCGATTTATTGGAGTTTTCGTACAACCGTGCACACATAATTTAATCACCGATATACATTGACCGACCGGTTAGAGGATTCCGTTTATTTACAGCTAAAAGGAATGAAATTTTAGAAAATGAATCTCACGGATCGTGATTAGAAGTTATCTATTTTTGAAAAAATATTTTTTAGAAAACCAACAAAAATTCAGAAAATTGTAAAACTTAATGCAGCTTTAAATTAATTCATTAGACTAAAGTAATTTGGTCGATGTTTTGTCCACTATTTGTCTTATCATAAGGGACTCGTCATGTTTGTTTTCTTGTGCATTAAGTGGCATACACACATATAAATTGTACACCTACCTCATGATCATCCCATTCTTAATTTTGACCAGAAGATAAGCAGTTCAAAAATCCCGCCATTTATCCAACCATTTGTATATCACATTTCTGTTGTTTTGTTTTGTGTATTTTCAGCTTTTTCTCATAAGATGTCAATATGAAATTTTGATGGTTTCAATAGTCATTGGTTTAAACCATTTGTGATATATATATTATAAATGAAAAATAATAATTTTGAACATGAGCAGAATTTATCAGTTGTATGTTGTGTTTACGGGTTTCTCGGTTATATTGCCAGAAGATTCATATGTAATTATCCCTCCATACCTCTTCTTGGTGACAATTTTGAAATGGTGAGTGGAGTGGAGTGGAGTGGAGTAATGGAGTTTTAGAACCCAGTCAAGAATCTTTCACTTATTTCGAGGCGGACAGTTCTGGAATGGTGGAGGAAACCTGATTGCCCGGAGAGAAAACCACCGACCTTCGGCAAGCGAACTGACAAACTTTCTCACATTAGGATCTGTCCCGAGTGGGATTCAAACCCAGGCAGTGAGAACCGCTGTCATCCGAAGAGGTATGGAGGGATATTTACATATGAATTGTCTGCCATTATAACCAAAAAATCAGTAAACATGATTTTTTGCCAAGTTAAAAAACGTTACAAGTGCTGTCAGAAAAACCACTAACTTGCACATAAAATTCACTAAAAAAATTAAATGGTTTTTCTATTCAAAAATTTTAACAACAAGAATATGTTGAATATATATGTCTAACCTTGATACTACACCATAGAGGTCAATTTGTTTTTAAAGTGAAACCTTAATGTTCCATGCAGGGGGAGGAATGGGTGTCTGTCACCCAGCTGAAAACTTTTATTAGTCACCAGGCAAGGCAAAAACAATGGACATTCATTACCACTTCTTAACAGAAAAACGATAAGTCTCAACTTAATTATTTGTTTCCAGGGTAGGGAAAAACACTGGACATCGATACATGTATCTACATCAGGGCCATGGTTCCTAGTACATTAAGCCTACTAGGCTCAGTTTCACAATAGTTTTTTAACAATTATTTTCTTTAACCTAAATTTAGAAACTTTTTGGAACTATGAATAAAAATATTTTGACAAAACCAAATAGGTGTACAAATGTTATAAGCTTAAAGAGACCTTTTAAATGACACCTGAAATCTTGTTTTAACAACTGATAAAATAATGAAGATTACAAATTTTTCAGATTTAATTTAAAGAAAATCTTAGTTAAGAAATGATTGTAAAACTGGGGCCTGATCACAGTGCCTCTCAATTTCTAGGCTTGAATCCTGCTTAGGCAGATCTTGCTTACTTGGAAATGTTCATCTCTCCTTGTGGAGAATTGGGCCAAATCTTAGTGTACTGGAAAGTAAGTTTGTTGGTAGGCTAGTGGTTTTCCCTTGATACTAAGGTTTCCTTATCATCCCACAACTAACGTCTCAGTATAAGTGAAAGAAACATGACTAAGGCTTTAATCTGAGGCATGTTCAAGTTACTGGTTGCTTTCCAATTTATATATGCGAATACAATTTATATGTCTGTTGAACGGAGGCGAGTACTCACATTGAAAGTAAGTCATCATAATCATATAGATGTTTTAAATAATCTCCCTTGATTTGGACATCGACACTTGACCGGAGAGAAAATGTCAAAATATAAATTAAATCAGGGGAAATGTACATAAATTTTAACTAATCCTATCATTCAAATCCCTTCTAGAAAGATACCATACACTTGCACTGAAATATAAATTGAAATGCATGCTGGTTTCAGAATTTATTTAAGCGATTTCTTACAAACTTTGTCAAGGGATGCCATCTTTAATCTAAGGTGAACAACCTTAAAATATTGATAACAGTCGTTCACTTGCACTCAAGCATATGGTCATTCCTGGACGGCTTGAAGTCAATGCACAAGCGTACATAGTGTATCTTGAATGGGCCTCTGCATTACTTCAAACTACTCTAATCCATCATTCAAAAAGAAAAACTTACGTCTCAATTAGGTTACTGGGTAATGCAAAAACACTTGACATGCATACCCAAATCTTGACAAAACACTGGAGCTCCATGCTCACTTCTGGGGTGTGACAAGCTAAATAATAAACAACGAAGTTTATCATTTATATTCTCCTGGACTTTTTATTTGTCTTTTTTTACAGGGCTTAATTAAAGCACTATTCATATAAAATAATTTAATTTATACATATTTGCATTGACATATTTTACATAATGACACAAATTCTGGAAAAAAAATTGATAGGGAATTACTGAATGTGTGGAAAAGTATGAGCAAGATTTTAGCTTCAATAATAAAATATTACATCTTCCATAAAATGCAAATAATTTACATATATACATTTGTATATAAAACAGAATTTCATAGATATTTGTGCCCTATGAAATGATTGGCGGATGATAATTTAAAGTTTACAATATACATACAAAATACAGCAATGTACAGACATACTTACAAATATATATAAAAATTAATTTATATAACAGATCTTAATATCAACAACAATGAAATTAAAACAAATGAGAACAAAATGACGTATCATGACTAGGATGAAGAATAACATTGATCTTTTAATGGTTACTGATGAAGGCTTAATGTGAATGAAAGCTCAATATTCAATGATTTTTTTTTCCAGAAATTAATGAGTTGGGAAAATTACAAGATTTAGTACATGCATTTAAATACAATACTAAAATATTTTTTTGAAAATATCACTTTTATTTATTCATAGACATACGATTTTGCCAATGAAGATAAAAAGCCCAAAATATCATGTTTTTTTTTTTTTTTTTTTTTTTTTTTTTTAAATTTTTGAAAAAATTACAAGTATTAAAAAAAGGACTTCTAATAATGCATCAAAATATTTTTCCAGAAAAAAGAAGAAACTGAAATAATTTTATGCATACAAGCATGGAATATCACATTGTAAGCATATAGAACTTGTTTTGTCCAATACAGAATTTTGCGAATAAAACCAAACTTCTATTCCTCTTTAAAGCACAGAATAGATTTTTGTTTAAATTAACTGCAGCAGAAATGAAAAAATGCATAAAGTGGTTATGTTTGACCTACATTTCTATTTTTAGATCATATGCAATCTATTTGATAAGCAATACCTTTTTGTGATATACATATACTGTAAGAATAAGATTATCATAGCTATTCTTAATGGAGATACATGTATTTACAAACAAATGTATTACAATATAGAAAATTATTACTTCTTTTTAATTTCCACTTTCTTATGACAATATGAAAATGATTTAAAAAAAAAAAAAAAAAAAATTACAATATACATTTCCAAATAAGTTACCCTACTCATTTCGTGAAACTGTGAAGAACTTTGGTTTCACATATCTCTCATTAAATTATGGTCAAAATATTGACATCGATTAGATCCTGGTATTATCCAATGAATGGCCTGGATTTTTATTCCATCAACAATAATAAACAACATAGCACCATCTTTGTCTTCTTGTAAAAACGTTACTAGCAAAAATCTCAACAACAAGTAACACAAATATCATATACTAGTATCTAAACCCTCTGACATTGAAATCAGCTTGGAGGCTGATGAAAATTTATTTTACAAGTATCAACAACATCTAAGAGATTTTTAGAGTCCATTGCAAGCACATGGGCAGCTTTAAGCATGCCCCGTCTATATTCAGTGTCCATAGTAGTTGTACTATATTGCTTTGCTAGTTTCATTGCACCTATCAAATTTGCCATATCTGTTGAAAGCACTTTCTGAGCCATTTCCACCTGAAATAAAAAAATAATAATATTAAAAATAATTTTCATTATACTTTTTATTACAATGAAATTATGATACAAACTAGAAATTAAAATATATATACATGTATATAATAAAATGATTAGGTAAATATACTGTTTTTTAATACATGTAAATAATAATTACAATAATAAAAATATTAATAATAATAATAATAATGTTTAACTAGCAAAAAAAATTTTAAAAAATAAAATAAATAAATAAATAAATAAATAAATAAATAAATAAATAAATAAATAATAATCAACTAGAATTTGAATTGAAACTGAAAAGCAACTTAACCGAATTATACCTTGAAACAATGCCGACTTTGTATTTCTAACTCAATCTGATAATCTTTGTACCGCGAGCAGACATATTCTGCATTTATATGCAGCATGTCTTATACACATAACTGTGTATAACTTGTAGCACTATCTTCAAATTTTCTTCCTAAAAATTCTATATCTGAAGTTCCCAATATTCAGTACATTCAAACTGAATTTTTCGCCTTACATCATCAAAGCTAATTTTTCGCCTTAAATCTTCAGTCTAAAGAGAAAGATCTTAGTGGGTGAGTAAAAGTGAAAATAAAATGCAGAGTCAAAGGAAAAAAAAACAAAAACAAGAGAAAATAAAATAAAACAAGAGAAAGCAAAAAAAACATATATATATACATGTATATATATATAAACAAAGAAAAATATAGAGAAAACAAAATCTGGAATGAGAGCATAAAGATAACTAGTAAATGGAATGTAAATTAAGATATAAAAATAAAAGAAGAATATAAGGCAATGTATATTTGAAGTAACAAACCACAGTTAAAAATGAAATACCCAAAGTATTTTATAATGATTTTTGTGAACTTATGAAAATTATTATTTATGAAAATATAAGTAAAACCTTACCTCTTGATTGTACTGTGTTGGAATTCCTTTCACAAAGTCATCAACACTTCCTAACAATCCTCTTAACTGAACACCAATATTCTGTCAAATAAAATAGGAAATAATATATTAATTTCTGAATTTTAACACTAATTACAATACATATATACAAATTAAAAGTATCTAAAATAAGATTATAAACTTAATGATTTTAATCAAATAACTGAAAGAACCCAAGATTCCAAGACTTCAAATTATCTTAAGGTTTTAAATATGACACTTTATTTTTATAAAATAAATTATATTTATATGATTTTACAAGAAATATTTGATACTCAAAAAATAAAAAAAATTGAAATAAAGTTAATCAGGATGTAATCCCCTCCCAAATCCTTTTTCTTTTTCCAACACCCAAAAATGACTGTCACGATCAAAGTGAAAGAATCTGGACCAGATTAAAAGTACACACACACACACACTCTCTCTCTCTCTCACTCTCTCTCTCTCTCTCTCTCTCACTCTCTCTCTCTCTCTCTCTCTCTCTCTCTCTCTCTCTTCTCTCTCTCTCTCTCTCTCTCTGATAATCTTACCTTAACAAGGTCTACATAATCATCAGATTTAACTGTGTGTACTTCTTTAGTTAATGTCATAACAGATCGTACTACACTTGTCGTATTTTCATACACTGGATCGTTTGTCCGATCTAGTTCTCTATTTTGTCCAGAGTCCATCTGTTTACCCAAGTCAGCTTCGCTGTTTGAACTACTTCTACTGCCACCTACAGAAGAAAATTAATAATACATTAAAAATGGAATGTACGGTACATTGAAATATTTATTTTATACAAAAAATTTTACAAGTATATCTATATTAAAATACCGGGTAATGATAGCAATATATACATGCACCATCTATGAATTTTACATAAATGTTTACATCAATGTAAAAATAATATTATGACACCAGTCTTAATTCCATCTTTTAAGCAAATTGCAATCAAGTGGTTTTTTTTTTTCTCTAATCACGAAAACAATACTACATTTACTTGAGTCAACATCATTTACATAATAATTTGACACTCATATCATTTGTATATGTTAATTTCATTTAAATCAGGAACATACAGAAAGTCATATCAGATACATACTTGATGCATGGCTAGAAGTTCTGTTGAATGTAATTGTTGGTCGTGTTTGTACTTCTGTGGCAGTTACTGGTGGAGAATTCTCTTTAGCACTATCACCATCATCTACTTTTATTGATGGATTAATTCTATCTTTTCTCTGAAAATAAAAATTAAAATTAGATATTTACTATATCTGCTTTGCAAAACATAATGAAAATGTATCAAATAATCTAGATTTTTACAAGATCATAATACAAGAGGTAAATTTCAACATGCTAGGTTTCTTCATTTGTACATTTTTAAAGATAAATAATTTTGGAAAAAGGGAGAATATAAAGAAACATAAACTTATAGAGTATTTAAAGAATTAAGAAGAAATCAGATATTCTGTTTATGAAGGAAAACAAGATTCCTAGTGAAATGTTAGGAAAATAAGGATTCCTGGTAAAATGTGATTTTATTTTCTACTTACAAGATGTTTTTCTGATGCTTGTAACCACTGTGCATCTTCATGAAGCTGTTTTTGTTGTTGATGTAAATGTTCCTCCAGTACTTTTGGATCCACTTCATCTATATGGTTATTAGTCACTAAAGGCTCACGGAATTCCCATTCCTGTTAAAATATATAACACAATAAATTAATGAAAGTTAAAACAAAGAATTTTAGTTGCTAAAGGCCCAAGAAATTTTTTTGCTTGTTAACATACCCAACATAATAATAAAGTTAAAAAAAGTTCTACAGGATTTCTACAAAAAGCTTTCTAAATGAAAAACAAACAATACCAATAAATGCTCAAGAAATAGGTCAGGAAATACAAGTTTATTCTAAACCTCTGTTGGTTAAAAAATATGCACAAATATTCAAAGCAGAATTAAACAGAAATATAGCAGAAGCATTGTTTGATTTGGAAATAAAGAGTGACTAATTTGTGTATAAAAACATATACACACCTCAGGTGAGAACTGAGTCTCTTGAGGGGGTCTTTCTATCACAGTTGAAGATCTAGGTGAGGGAGCTTGATAATGTCCACTGGATAACATTTCTGAGAGTTCATGTGGATTACGAGGAACATGATAACCAGAATACACTGGAAAATTTCCACCACGTCCAGCTGAAGGAAAATGTCTCGTTTCTGGAACAAAATCAGGCATACTTGCCACCTCTGGAAGTAATGTAGCTGATCCTGAGCCTACTGAAGTGTATCCTGATGAGGAGGGGAAATAATGCTGAAGATTTATTTCCTCTTGGTCCGAGATCACCTGATCTAGGAGCAGTTGCAGAATGAGGATGTTGAGGACTAGGTCCCATTGGAGTGCTCGATCCAAGTGGTATATTTGTAGTACTATTCCACTGATTAGGAAGTGATGCCACACTTATTGTGGCAAGATTTGGTGTAGATCCTGTAGGAGACATTGGATGCATAGGCCTGGCTGGTTTTGGTGGAGGTTCTTCTATATCAGAACCACTTGACCCTAAAATAAAAAATAATTTAATAATAATAAAAAGTTATGCAAGATATGGATATCACTTCAGCTTTAATAAAATTACATTAAAGTTCTTCAATAATTACTATTTACTATTAAATTTTCAAGTTATAAAATGACACATAAAAGATTTAAAAACAAACATACGCCATGATATTTCCTGGATGCGGCGATTATCTCTTCTCATTTCTTCTTCCTGACGATTACGTTCTTCGTTCAAAATTTCACTGAAAATACAAAAGAAAAAAAAAAAAATAATAAAATAAATAAATAAATAAATAAATAAATGCTGTAATTACATGTATTATGATCCAAAGACTGATGAAAAAAATTTCTGCAATTTTTCTTTTGTCATAAAATAAATCTATGGTTTTAAAACTAGTACAGCTAAAAAGCAGATCAACTAATTTAAAACTATGTGTAACTTAAAAACAACAATTTATGTTACTTCCTGATAGGAAATAGGTCAATTGTGTCATTACTTAGTAAAAGCATTTATTACATGGGGATATCACATCTGCTGACATGAAGTCTAATAACGGCAAACAAAATCTGTTCACTCTTCCTTCGTAACAAGAATACATATACATGGTTGTTGTTAATGAAACAAAATCATTAAATTACTTTAAACTAAGCACTTAAAGATATTTATATGTTGACGTTTAAAAAAATCTTTAAATGACCAATTGATTCTTTTTTTCCATATAGATTTGGATCAATTTTTTCTTTATCAACAACTGCTTATAATTTAAAAAAAAACCTAAACAATGTAAACTTACGACAGATATAATTTGAGATCAGAAAATGATGGTCTCTTTGAGGGTTCATAAGACCAACACACACACATTAAGTTGTAGAGTGACGGGGGACAGCCAGGGGGTAGTGGAAGCCGCTCGCCATTTTCAATCTTGCCTATCACATCATTGTTTTTCACTCCTTGGAATGGTTTTATTCCAAACATCAGTATCTCCCAAATACACACACCTGTAAATACACATAACCAAGAAAATCATTATATTACATATATCAAAATATTTTAATGTAGAAAAAATGCAAAAAAATGAAATATATATGTAATTTTATATCAAAATTATCCTGTTATACTTACCAAACATCCATACATCACTGGCAGTTGTGAAGCGCCTAAAGTTAATTGATTCGGGAGCCATCCACTTTATAGGAAGTTTGCCTTTTGAAGCTGAAATAAACCAAATTTTAATTAATAAACAAGATAAATACAATCAATAAATGAAATAGTATAGAATAGATAGACAGATTGACAAACTGACAAACTGACAGATAGACAGATACAGAAGGATAACAGTAACAATCTTAGTTAAAAAATTTATTACAGCTAAAAATTCAGATATTTACAATGGAGTGGTGCTGCTTTATATAACATTCTTAAGTCATATATAAAAATTAAATTTACAGATTTAAATTAATTTTTATGATATACAGAATGTGGAAAATAAAATTGTAAAATGGATTTATGAAAAAAAAAAAAAAAAGAATTCTTCTTTTTACCTTTATAATAACTCTGATCTTCAACAACACGAGAAAGACCAAAGTCTCCTAATTTAACACAGTCATGTGCTGAAACAAGTACATTTCTAGCTGCTATATCTCTGGAAAAATGAAGAAAAAACACTGTTAATTAATATGCGGATTAAGTTTAAACTTATAAAAAAAAAAAAAATTATAGAAAAAATACCAAACACATCCTTTCTAAATACTGATTTCATATTTATCCCACCTTTAAATAATGATAACACAACTTCCAAAACAATATTCTAACAACATTTTTTAGAACTTGACTGAGGAAAATTTTGATTTTTTTTTTTTTTTGTTTTGAATGTTAAAAGTACTTACCTGTGTACAAACTTTTTACTTTCCAGGTAAGACAAGGCTGTACTGAGTTGATAAGCATACATGACCAATGTACACAAATCTAACCGATGTCTATTATTTTGAAGATATGCTCTCATCTGAAAAATAAAAATTTAAAAATAAATAAAAAAATAAGTAGATAGATTGCTCAAACACTGCTTTTGGTGACAAAAATATTTATTATTTGCTTACAGTAAATACAATGTTTAAAATCATATTACATTTCATAGAAATATAATATTCCAATTTTAAATTTCAACTTATTTTTATTTTTCTCATATTTTTACATAAATAATTGGTGTAATGACTCAATCAAAACTCTGTTTATTTTACATATTAAATAATTATAATTGAAACTGTAATGAAATGACTGTGACAAAATTTATGCTAACTCACCTCGCCATGTCTAGCTAGTTCCATGACAATCCACACAGGTCTAGTATCAGAACATATTCCTATTAACCTGATGATATGTGGGTGATCAAACTGCTGCATTATCACTGAAATATAAATATTTATAATTAGTATCATATATATCATCGTATATATACAGGACAGAATGACCAGATTTAAGCAAAAAATTATTACTTTTAGATAAATCTTGATGCTCTTACTAGAGGGGGAAAATATGGAGATAAAAGAAGAAATATGGAGATAAAAGAAGAATAGCTCCTTTAGTAACAGATCTGATTTTAACTTCAAGAGATTAAAGGGGCATAAAAGTATTCTTTATCAATAAGATGAAGCAAATCAGAAGTTTTTTTTATTTATTATAGAGACAAAAATAATAAATATCTTACAAGCTTCTTCTAGGAATTTTTCCGTCATGGATTCTTCATTATCTTCTTTACATGTTTTGACTGCTACTGGCACTTGCATTCCTTCCTACAACACCAAATATACATATATTAAAAATAAAACACATCAAGCTTTAAAAATTTTATAAAAGCATCCTGATGTACTAAATAAGATTTTTATTTTATTTTTTTTTTAAAAAAAAAAAAAAGTAAAAACAAATAACAAATACACTGAATTTGTTGTGTTTTATTTCTTTTGATGAAAGCTTATAAGATTTAACAACTTCTTTTCTTTCTCTGTAAATCCCTCCTTTTTGCAGCCAACACCTCTCATGGAGCATATGGAAAACTTTGAAGTACTTAATCTGATTCTTACCTTATCCACAAAGGAACCTTTATAGACATCACCAAACTGGCCTTCCCCTAAAACTTCTAACAAACTTATTGAATCTCGTTTAAGTTCATAATCTCTTGCTAGAATACAAAAGAAAACAAAAAATGTTAATCAAATTTGAGAACTAACTCTGTAGATCTCTATATACTTTTGAAATCGTTTTAATTTTTTTTGTAGCTTATTGACAACAGTGTAGCTTTATAAGACTTTGAAAAATTTTAACTCCAAAACAAAACAAAACTTATACCTAAACTTAATCTCGTTGGTATATATTTTGAAAACCAAAAATATTAAAGTTAAAGTTGTTGAATACTAGTATCTGATTGAATTAAGGATGGACAAGGCAAAGAAAATACATGATTGATTGCAGGACAGGCTACCATCTAAGTCATGCAAATAAAAAAAAAATATACACATTTTAAAAAATCTACTGTCAAAAGTCAATGTAATATATACAGTCGAGTTTTAATAGAAATATCAGTAACAATAGATATAAAAGCATTTTATAAACAAACGCTATAGAGGCATATAAGTATCATAGTAACTAATGTCTAATTATTATATCTGTTTTTAGAAACCACAGCGAGCAGGCCATGCAGGATGATAAATATAATTCAATGTCCAAAAATATGATTATATATATATAATATGATTAACACTTTTCCTAACCCTATGTGTATTAAAATGTTACAGCCAGAAGATATAGATGTTCATTTCATCCCTAAATTTTCAATGGCATGATCCATATCTTTTGATAATTGAATCATTCCATCTGATAATAGGAATGAAAGGGCTACTAGGTCTACCATGTAAGAAAAGTTATAATTACTGTATTGGTCTAGTTTTGTTTATTGTTAGTTTCACAAGACTATAATAAATTTTTTTCAAAAAGAAATTATTTTAAATGCTTTATATAATTGTATAATTGGGGAATTATTTGGGAATCTCAAAAAAAAAAAAAAAAAAGGAGAATAAAGATATATTGAGGTCAAGGTAAAAAGGATTATATCAAATATTATTTTTTCATCATTCTATCTAACTCACAGCATAATGGCAAACATTTAACTAATTCATTTCATTTTAATCTTTGAAATAAAAAAAAAAAAGGATAACAAAAAACACCATGCTGTTTAAAATTTTGCACAATGCTATCATTCGGTTCAACTCACTCTTTTTCTTCTTCCGTCTACTGCCAAAATGACCCACTGGAACAATGTTCCAAAATTATTCAGTTACAAATTATTTTAAATTTGGTTGTTTTTTAAAAAAAAAAAAAAAAAACTTTAAATAGAGTTATTAAAATTTCTTTTTTTTCAACTAATGTTATTTTGAATCGTCAGTTTTCAACTAATATTGAAATGAGATTGGAATTTAAAGAAAAATTTATAAATTATCAAAATATAAATTTATATAATCTTGTTCTTTTCCATAACATGGTATATAATTATATGCTTAGAATGGTAAAATTTAATGTTTTTATCACATATAGGCCTCTGGAGTAAAAAGATAAAAATTGACAGTACATCACTTGCCTAAAAGCTGTCATAAAATTTTTGTTGTGCTGAAGTTTCAATTTGTGCCTATTAGATAATGTGTAAAAATAGAAGAAAAAAAGATATGACAAACTAAGAAGAATTCTTACCGGTGGGTGAACTGTAATCTCCATCGTCTTCTACGATTTCTGCATAATCTGATATCCCTGTCAATAATATCAATCCTTCTTATATAGGTAGTGTTTGAGACAATATTCTTACCCTCACACACCACTGCAACTCCGATGGAATGTTCCATAATCAGTTGACAAGGAACATCCCATTCAAAATTTCAGTGGTGTGGAAGGAAACTTTTTTTTCTTGCATGAAAATTTGAAAGAAGTAAAATGCACAGTGATATTTTTTAAAATATGAATGATATCTATTCAATGTGAAATATGTACTAATAAATAAATGTATACTGTGAACATGCACACTGTCACTGCGGTAGCCTCTAAACTTTCTGTGTCAAGAAAAGCTTAGCAACAGATATAAACTTAAAATAAATATAAATTACAAGTAATACAAATAACTGGTGATATAGCATCAATATACCTCCAGATTAGTAACAATGCTTTCAACAGTTAACTCAAGTGGTTTTAAACAGACTTCTGATAATTTTTTTTATATAAATGTAAAAAAAAAACATATGTTTTAAAAATTTCAAAACCAGATCCAACCCTTGAAAGCACTGAGTATTAATATAATTTGAACACTAATATAAAATAATAAAGATTACAAAACCTTAACTAGTAGATATTTAAAAACGACCACATAAAATAAATCTTGAATTCTGATATTTATATAATTAAAAAATAAAAAAAATTTGAACAACGTATAAAATAAATATCTACTTGTTATCTTAAGTACAACATGCAAAATAAACCTGTTGTTAATTATATATTTACACAAAAAAAAACAAATAAAACATACTCTGATCTGTGCTGGACATCTCTGACTTCCAGTGGTTATCTCCCTTTTTCACACTAAAAGCAGAAAATAATAATAAAAAAAAAAAATAAATAAATAAATAAAAACAAAAAACCACTAAACATTTATATTAATACAATTTTGCTTATTTTTAAATTGTTTTCTTTCCAGTTAAATGAAATCTGTGAAATATTTATATATATTTAGATGAAACCATGGCAACAATAAATAATGCAACAGAAATGATCACTGAAGAGAAAGAAGAAAGATGGACAACCAATCTATGTCTCACTTTTTCAAAACATTTAATCTTTTTTAAATGATCAATTAATAAATAAAGGTGTCAACATACCTGGACTTTGGAGTTCTTGGTATACTGTCTCCTAAAAAATAATTAAAATATGATCAATACGAATAAGAATAATGGAAATTCCTGATTGATAAGACAAATGTTATGAAGGTAAAATTCAGCATATGAAAATATGTAAAGAATCAACATGTAACAATATCTAAAATTGTACAAGGCAATACAAATACATACAGAATTACATGCTCAAATTGTACAGGTACTAAAAAAAAAAAACCTAAAATTTTTTAAATGTTTTGAATCTTCAATGCTAATTCACTAGTTTACCAACATCTAGCTAATGGATTATACATTATATGCTAAATGGTTATACTTTAACATAAAATTTTATATATAGGTTTATATATTTTTTTTTTATAAATCATTTCAAAACATAACTAAACTGACAACTTTTAATAAGAATAAATATATATATATATATATATCTACGTATAAAAATTATTGTCCGATTCTTTCCACTCAGTGCTGTTCACTAATATTCTAGGGAAATGATTGGTGAGGAATTTAAAATATAAAGAGACAGATGTGCAAAGTGCCCAGGGAAGTTTCCATATATGGGATTAATGAATTTCCAATAAACCAGTGAGAGAAACAAAAAAGATTTTAAAACTTCAAATTCAAATAATGTTATTTCAGAAAATTTGATTTTAAAAAAATGTAATTTTTAAAAAAAATATTTTCACAATTAAAATGCAATTATGAAATTTTATCATTCCCTCATATTTAAATCAAAAATGCTCATACGTAAATTTTTAGTTAATTTAATTTTTTTTTATTTAACATTTAAATATTTTAACAAATTAGTTTTTAAAGAAAAAACTCAAAGAGTATTAGTTAAAATGACACACAAAAACCAAAAAAGAAATAAAAACAATCAAATCACAAACAAATTCAGGTGAAAAATATGTGGAGGAAACAATACACCTAGCAAATGCTAAACATGAGGTCAAGGTCACTGTGGTGCACAATGTGCTTCCTGCCATGCAGTTTTTATTAACCAGTATAACGATAAAACAAAAACATGCATCGCTAACAAACCTCCTTGTTCTAAAAAATTCAGGTCCTCCTCAATGGACGATTGCCAATCCAAAAAGGCTTTAAATAAAATATTTAAATTTTTGTAGTTTTAAAACTTATTGTTAAAGTAAAACTTATATATAATGACATGTACAAAAATCTTCTCTTCTTCATATAAAATAACTTTTTTCTTTTCAATTGTTTTAAAGAAAAAGATCTTAAAATGATTTTACCTTTTTTTTTTTTTTTTGTTATTTTTTTATTTGTTGTTGTTGTTTTTTTTTTCAGATAAAAATCAAAATGTTTTGCACCATCAAACCATAAGACCGACGTGATATAGACATACCTTTTCTGCTCCATAAGGAGGTATTAACATCATGTACAAGACGGCAGTAACCATCGATCAGGTCAGCCATATCTTCTGCTACGGCTAATGATGTACATGTAATTGTCAGTGGCTCTGTTGCACCTGCTATCTTTATTTGTAAAATTCCTTTATTTTCATAAGCTACTGTTTGTATTGATTGCACTTGTGAAAAATCTGCCATGTGGGTTGGCTGGAAAAAAAGAAGAAGGATAATTTGAATAATTTAAATGATTTACTAACAGTTTTATTATAAATTTCAATTTAATTGCAAAAAGTTATAAAAACAGTTTTTTTAATCATTGTTTTCCCATATACATAATACAAGGACTTTCTCTGTCTGATATTAATTAATAAACAAAAATGATAATTACCGATGAAGCTTTTTCTGTGAGGTAACTAATGCCAACATCTGGACCAATAACCAATTCCATTGATATACTCCAGCCAGACTGAAAAAGAGAATAAATGTAATTTAAAATATGAAAAAATCAGGCCAAATAAAAAACATCTGAAATGAAAAACAAGTATGAAAATTTTAGTCAAGATTAAGTTTCTGGTCGGTTCTGGAATGGTTGAGAAAACAAATGCTGAGTAAAAACCAGCTACCTTTGGCAAGTGTACTAACAAACTTTCTTACGCTAGGGTTGTCCAAGTGGGATTTGAACTGACAAGGTAAGAGAAACTGTGATGTGTAAGCAGGGGCTTTAGACCCCCCTACCACTGAAACCCCAATGACATGAAGAAGACAAATTAATCAGAATTAATCAGAAAATACATGTGAAAAAACATTGATACTTACTCCTAGTTGGCACTTAAATCTCTCTTGTTTGAATTTACAAACAGTACTTAGTGTTTCAAAGAACTTATATACACATTCATGTTCAGACAACTGGGCGTACTGTTTAAAATGTTGCTGGATTAACTTCCGCAGGTTTTTAGACTGAAAACAGAAAAAAAAAAAAATAAATATACAAAAAAAAAAATAAATAAATAAATAAAATTGAAAAATAATTAAATTAAAACTATAAAATTGAACTGACAAAAAAACTAATTTTACAGGAAATATTATCTTACATTGCACATACAACAATATTACCAATACAATGTCATCATCTAAAGACTTTAAAACAAATAAAAGAAAAAATAAATTCAATACATACCTTCATAGAATCTGTTAATGATTTTGGCAAGAATCTCTTTAGACCAACTTCCTTTTCTAAGTAATCAAAATTGGATTTTTTATCTAAAGCTACTTGAGGCATATCTTTAAAGAATCTCCTGTAAAAATAAACACAAACTGTGAATACGGTAACAAATCAAAACTATGACACTGATTTAAATATATCTATATCAAAAACACAATTATAAATTTACATATCTTATATCTCATATATATTAAATAGCCATCAACTATTTTTTTTCAACCGATATTTACAGGTCAAAAAGTTCAAATTTTTCATTGTGTAAATCCTTACAGATAAGCTTAACATGTTTTCCATCACCATGACTATGAATAGTTTATATTAATCAACTTATTACATTTTGAAATTACAACTAAAAATTTATAATTATTTAATTTTATTTATTTATTTATTTATTTATTTTTTTATTTATTTATTTTTTTTTTTTTTTTTTTTTTGCCTATGGTTGAGAGGAAAATTGTAAGTTTATTTGTTTTAGAACCTTTTCATTGTTGTTATTGTTTTTTTTTTCCTGTTTTCTCAATAATTAACTTATGTAGTCCATACCTCATTTCTATACATCCTAATCTAACTGCTACATCAGGGTCAATATGATCAGCTACATCTCTCATATAGTCATTTCGTACCTGTAAAACAAATGTATAAATTTTGTCAAAAAAGCCACACCTTAAAAAATTTTCAGGATAATTTCATATATAAAATGTTTCATGACACAGCACAGGTGTGTGTGTGTGTGTGTGTGTGTGTGTGTGTGTGTGTGTGTGTGTGTGTGTGTGTGTGTGTGTGAAGAACATGTCCCTATAATACACTGATAGAAATTTGTACTCTGAAATAGGCCTTACCTGATCATAAAAGTAGTAGAATGTCACTTTATCTCTTGTATAAAGTTCCTGAAAGCTCTTTGGTAGATATCTAACTTTTAATTCATACCTGAAATAAAACAAAATAAAATAAAATAAAAACACATATTTTTTAAACTTCAAAATGCCAGTTTAACCACACTATTTAACACGTTAAAAATAAGTGCACATTCTAAGTTATGATTGGAAAGCACTACATGGATCATGATACAAATATTTCATCTATTAATTAAGTTCAGAGAACTAAAGCCCATGTTGAAATAGAAATAAAAATCTATTAATAGAATAAATAATTGACCTAAGGGAGACAAATGTTACCATACAGCTTGCCTGCATAGAGAGGGGGAAGGAAGTGGGAAATAGGACACTAATATTGATGCATACACTGTGGGGGTATGACAACAGCTTTTAACAGATGAGTTTAAAATTGATTTACAGAGCAAGTGAATGAGTTTGTACCATACCTCCATTCTTCGGGTGGATGTGAAGATTCGTATTTCTGTCGTACTTGATACATGGACAAATTGTTGTGTAGCCAGTAATTGTCGCGTGTTGGTGTGTGGACCAACTTCAAGGCATAACATTTTGAAAACAATCTTTCACCAGCAGCTAACCTGCCAACCACAAGCTTGATGATATCCTGAAAAAAATAATATTAATTTGATATAAAATCAACAAATATAATTATACATGCATGTACATAAAATTAAGCAGATGTGTTTTTTTTAATTCATTCATTTATTGGTCAGTTCTCAGATGGTTAGGGAAATCTGAGTGCTAAGAGAAAACCACCAACCTTTGGCAAGCAAACTTCCATGGTACCTAGACAGTTGAGGGCAGTGACATCTTAAACTGAAAAGTCACAACAGCTAAACTTTAATGTATAATGTGACAAATTAAATTTGAAATAATAAGTGTGCATAATCAACAATAACAACAACAAATAGCAGTGTAATATGAACTTTATGCAATATAAGTCCTAGATGTGTAGGAGATATGAAGCACTTATATCTATATCTATCAGGGAGGTTGATAGAGTGCAGCTAGCTTAGTACCGGTACTTAGGAATGTTAGATATTATACAGTGATAATGTCAGCTCTCATCACCCAACATCATCTCAGCTTCAATCACAAGATATTACTTGACAATGGCAAACTTCCATATCTCAATATTTGGCTGGCTATAACTCTCTGGTTATTGAACATTAAATGGGGCCATGGCGAGGTTAATGAGGAACGAGGGGAATAATATACTTGTAAATGAAGATATAACAGGATAATCCATATTTTATATAATGCTTTTCAAGTACATACTTATCACATCAAAGTATTTTACTTATTCAGATATAAACAATTTAAATCCCCACTTTCATATTTAAAAAAACTGAAGAACATCTGAACATTATTCAACCATCCAAACAGTTTCTGAAAGAATGAGTCTAATGTAAAGGTCCTGATTGATCCGTTTTGTTTTTTTTTTTAAAGAAATTGTTCTGTGCTCTTATTTATTTTTTTATGTTGACAGTGTCCTAAAATCAATACAATGTGTATGGTTGTACATGATTCAGATGGAAGGTTGATGAACCATTCAGATGATGATTTTTATCTGTCTTTTATGGCCTTCAATGCCAAATATTTGTCTATTGTGTAAGAAAATTGGTGTTAATATCATAAAAGGTGTAGGAATGGTTGTAGATAAAAATCTTTACACATAAAAATGAGGGCACCACTTTCTGGGGAGTCTCAGTTAGATACTGTCACTTAGCAACAGATATGTTTATAGATAATCCTACATCTATCATGGTCAAAATCCCCAATTTTAATTTCCTTTTTTTTTTTTATTCTTCCGTGATTGACAATAGAAAATTATTAATCAATATTTCCTACAACCAAAACACAAAATCAAATTTACATTGTAAAGGAAACTATTTTTGAATTAATAAAAAATTATTTCTCTCTCACTTAAAAAAAAAAACAACAATTTTTCAATTAATGAAGGGGTGTTCTTTTTGAAAAATGACCTAAAATCAATTACAACAGGAAACATATTATGCTCTGAATGTTAATTACTTTTAGATAGATAACATTTCTTTCTTACCAATGTGGTCATTAGACATGCCCCCTTCTTTAGATATAGAAAAGACAATTATTAATGGCCCAACAAGAGATAAGATGCAGATACAACTGCAGATGAAAATCAATGAAGCATGACATCAAATTATAGCCTGAGAGATTTCCTCAATATTGATGCAGACGTTCTATCTGCATTTTTATTGTGTGACTGTATGATCCATATAGAGGTACCCAATGGGGAAATCAGTGATAATAAACAGTCAAAAACAATTTCCTGTACATTATATGACTCTTCATCTTGAGTAATTGACATTAATTTTTAACATCTTTTGTATTTATCAAATGTAGAATCACACAGCATGCATTTTGACATAACACAGTGCATGTAGTTTATTGCAGCTGTTATGTTAGTTGTGCTTGGAAAGAAATGCATCAAATTTTAATTTAACATTGAATAGTATGTCTGGATAAATATACAAATAATGTAATACATTCAAGCATGCAAAAATTAATTTAACAAAGCAGGCAGATTTCCCATAATTCATCATGTATCTGTAAGTCACATGATATTTCCCAGAAGGCAATGCAGTGTTGCTCTTATATTTTGATGATTTTGTTACCATCTGGTTATGATTATAAGGGCTATGAACTACTAAATTAATAAACAATTTGCTTTTGCTAATTAAATTGACAGAATAGTAATCTATTGATTTTCCAAATTCTGGGAAACAGTTTATTTGATTTACAGGGGAGATTAACTAAAACAGATAGTTAATTTATCAGTGCGAAATAAAAATTATATTACCAAAACTGAACAAAAAATTAGCTTACTCCTGTGGTATACTAACAAAAATTTTCATAACAGAATAAAAACTGATATAGTCCTATAAGGAATTTCATCCTTTACCAGTTACAATATTGAATCATATGGGGTTTTTCTTTTAACGTAATTCAATATTCAAAATGTATGAAAAAAATATACACCCTTCTTGATTTGTGTCAATCATATTAACATATATTTTATCAAGACTATTAGTAGAAATCGCTGGAATTTGGTATAATGGGCCCTCCTGTTAGGATTACTCATTTTATGTCTCCCAACATGCTCGCCTATCATACATTATACAACTTATCTTCTTAATCAAAACATTCCCAGTATAAAATATAGTGTACCAGGTCAAACTAAGTGCAATATTCAGTAATTATCCTACTATTATCTGATCCTAGGATATGATTTTTATTTGTTTTTATGTTTTTACAATTTCCTACTTTACTATATAAAATCTGGCAGACAAGGAAATCAGTCATTTAAAAGTGAAATTTCGGTGTGGAAACTTTTTAAAATAAAATAATAATTGGGAGTGTGATGTTATACAATTTTAATTTTTTGTGGTAAATAATAAATTTTTAAATTCTTTAAAAGTTAAATTGGAAGTTACAATTTTCTGAACATGACTAATTCTTCCATCAGTTTGCCAGCTTTTCCTCTTATGAGTAAAAGAAAAACAGAAAATCCAGTGTATCTATTTACAATCTCTTACAAGCAACAATCTACTTGTATAAATATTGATCTATAATTTATATATAGCATCTGGAAAAATATAAGTGGTCTAATAAAAACATTACAGAGTCGTGTTACCTAACATATCTGTGGAACAAAGAAAAACACACTTGGCCAAGGTGGGAAAACTGATTACAACCCTTTCTGAGAAGTGATGATGATTTAATGTGTATACATGCATCGAGGGGGGAAGGACACTATTATGGGATGGATTGGTTAAAATGGGATATAATCTTCACATAAAACACACAAGATTTTGTTGCAAAAAGATGCAAGAAGATGCAAGTTTCTTGCAAACCAATGCAAGAAACAAGCAAGAGAAATATTCTTAGCATTTAATACTTGTTGTTTTTCATTACTTTAAACATATGTTAAATTTGAGACTGAAAACATTAACTCCAGATGCTATCTAAACAATAATTCATAGTTTCAAGTAGACAACCTGCGGATTCTAGACATTTGTATAACTTAATCATCTACTAAGAAATAATTTCAATGGTGGAAACTACAAAATTTCAGAAAAAAGAAGTAGATCTTAGGAATGGTGCATGATGGGATAAATAGTGGCTCAATACCTTTACATCAGTGGCATCGCCATATTTCACCATATTAAATCCTCCATTAGGAAGGTGAACTTTAAGAATTGACCTGTCCATCAGAAATTTCTTGACCTTAAGGTCTAGTTCTGCAGTTGGGTCAAGGTCACCACCAGGGTCAATTAAATCTGAACAAGCGTCACATTCTCCGTCTTGTATTAACTTCCATAATTTACTCCACCTAGCAATCTGAAATAAAACAAAGAATATTTAGTCTAAATTGAACAACAAGGTATAATAATATAAGAATTTTTTTTTGCCAACTTACATTTATTTATTTTTTATTAGCTTCAAAACAAATTAACCTGGCACATCAAAATACAAAATAACAAGTAAATGTCAAGGTTTTGTTAAAAAGACAAGCTGACAAGGCATGACCACCGATCAAGTTATCACAAACATGTAATTAATAATAGGTAAAAATGTAATATCATATATAGTCACCTTGTCAAACACAAGAGTTGACCATCAGTGACCATACAGTACTCTTGAGTTTTATAAATATATGGGACCTGTTATTTATTCCCAACATGGACACTTAATGATTAATTTATGATCAGTAGTAATGAAGTGTCCAGCATGTCATATTAACAATGAGATTATAAAGGTCCATATAATAATCATTATCTGTAGACAAAGTCTGAATGATATTGCTGGCTATCATTATTACCTACATGTAGGAAATCTTCTTAAAATGAAATCTTAATGTAAAACTGGAAGTAGGTAAAAGAAGAATATTTGTTGAGGTTCAATAAAGGTTTTATGATTTTTTAAAAAACAGGCCTGTCAATTAAAATCTCTTAAACTTATTAAAATTAAACTTTTTTTTAAAATTCAAATTGGATAGAATTAAATTTAAATGAACTTTGAATTATGAAAACATTTATGAGTAGGAAGCTAAGATTTTGTATTTATTATTTTTATCCAAATATGTTACCCATCCTGAAATAAACACAAAACATATTTCCAATCCCTAATGTGACACCCCAAAATATATAAACTTGAACAAAACATAATACCTGTTTCCTACGTTGATTCATGATATATGAAAATATAATTCCCTTATACATAATATTATCAGGGTAGAATTTTTAATATGAATATCATAAACTTGGGATAACAACAAATTCTGATGATAAGATATCTGTTTACTTCATTAATTAAAACACACACATACACACCTCACCTAGTTGTTAACTGATATTTACCTGTTTACAAAGGTAATCACAAATTATATAATGGAACACCAGCAAATATAAATGTATCAATAATCCTATACAACATGTGTATACTAACTCACAGTTTTTTGGAAATGGTGTAACGAGAGTGTGCCTCTCATCTTTCACATACACAGTGTAATCGGTGAATCGAAAAACATTTGTATATGAAAACATAAATATCCAAACAGTCTGTGGTTTCTCGCAATGACACATTTACAATCTTAACATTTTTTAAATGTGGTTTTTAAGTCCGATTATCTGTGTCAAACAGGTTGTGTGGAAAGAAGAATGTGGGAAAATCACAATTATATATAAAGTGGGTTATTATATATAATTTTTACCTCTATTATAATACAGATTTAAACACATCTGTTTCTCTTAAAGGAAGAAAAATAAAACAATTCGAGTTAAGCTAAAATGAGAGAGAGAGAAAGAAAGAGAGAGAGGGGGAGTTAAGCTAATATGAAGCACGGAGAGAGAGAGAGAGAGAGAGGGGGGGGGACATATAAAACTATAAAGCATCATATCATCAAACTATCAAGTTACATTACTATCAAATTTGGATAAATAATAGTATTTGAAAACAGAGGACTAGGTGAACATGAGAACACATACTATCTTGGTATTTCAATCTCATATATATTTACTATCAAGAAAAGAAAGAGATGTCATGAAAATCAAAGAAAAAAAAACCCTTAAGATTGATACACTATCTATATCTTTACAAAAAACTGGTTTTCCATGTTGTTGTATTTATCTATAGAGTAATTCATGCCAAACAAAGTTTGATAATAATCCCAAACCCATTCTTTAACTCTGGGCAGATATATAGGTGATCACTCTTCATGATCTATTTCTGAAATAAACCATCACTGATGTGTATCTGCTATAATTAATCTTACTGGTTTTTTTTATATAAAAACAAAAGGATAGCAATGATTGACAAATAGATAATAGTTTAATGGTTTTTAATTGTAAAGGAATTTTTAAAAAAAACTTTAAAAATTTAAATATATGTACTAAATATATAATTTTTATCATGATTCAGTTAGTATAATAATAATAATAATAATAATAATAATAATAATAATAATAATAAATAATTGAAGTGTCACATGTTCATAAGCATAAAACTGTAAAATTGATTAAGGTAGATTTAAAACAAAGTAAAATATGAACAGTCCCAACCAAATTAGATTTACCGATATTCATGCAATATTGATTGTGGTGATGTTGAAGGATCATACATATATAGATTACTTCATAGTTTCAGTGTAAGGGAAAGTTTTAAGTCAGGAATACAAATTTTCTACATATGCTGTTAATATATAAACTATTAAGTGACATCCTATATAATTATATACTACAGTATGAAAATGTATAAATAAAACCTACCAAAATTCAATTCCAGGATTAAAATCACCAATTCTACTAAAGCCATTAAAGTCCAAGTTCTGTAATATTATTGTTGTATTGATACTAATATTTGTGTAAAAACTTCCCAATATTTCCTTTAACACTTTAACCATGTGCCGAATTTATATAAGCATCAACAAAACAACATGTCTGACCAACATCAGCAACATTTATTGGGGGTTCACAAAGGGGAGCCTCCATCAAATAAATTCCAGAATTCTGATAAATATCTTATGATGAATGTTTTTCAAAAATAGGTTACTAGATTAAATAAAAGAGACATGATTCGTCATTTAAAAAATAAATAAAGAACTGATGTATGTTAATATTATCAGTATACATTGAACACCAAATTATCCTATCTCCATCACAAAAAAAAAATATCAAATTGATACGATGATGATGATGTACCTGTATATGATGTAAAATCTCATTGACCGGTAACTTGATAGCTAAACAAGCCATTTCCCCACCATAGATGATGAAAATAAAAATCCAAGAATGAATGTTGTTTTTGTTATGATGGACAGGACAATGGTCAAGTCTTCCATTGTGGGATGGGTTATCAAACATATTTAGGACTTGTATTTAGGTCAGTCACTCAAGTCATTCTATGATGTATTGTTTTGGAGAAATGCCATCATAATAACAGGTATTGGTTTGTAATTATAGATTCATGTATCAACTTTTAAGTCTTTAACTTACAAATTATAAATTACCCTACCCACCCACCTACTATGTTTAAGGCACTAAAAACACACTTTAAGATAAAAATCTGGGGGGGGGGACAAAATAACCCCTCCCAACCATCATGTAATAGGACAAGATATTAGGGATAATTAATAGTTTCAAAGGTATATTTGTCACCTGTTTGACATTATATATACTTGTATATGTTTTGTGTTTGTCAGTCTGTCCATCTGTCTAATGTATAAATATTATTTTAAATTTATATGTCCTCAAACCACACTTCTCACGAATAAGAAATCTGTAATTCATTTAGATGTAGCAGGAAGTCATTATTAAAAAAGTTTACAGTCAGGACAATTATAAAAATTATCTAAAAACGATTTAAATAGAGTAATTCTAATTGAGATCCAGTATAATGACAGCCACCACCTGGAACACAACACCAGTTCTAATACTTAATTAGCAAAATAAACTAAAGTTACTCAATGGAACTCTTTTTCTCTATAGATTAGGGTGTCCGCCTTTCAAGACTCCAGTTTTTTTCTGTCTTTAAACAGGTTCTTAATATGAATTAAAACTTTACAATACTCATAAATATTGGCATAATTAAAATGGGCAACACAGATATAAAGGGGATAGAATTCATGTAGAACTTTTGAGTGCATTAATATCTTACATATAAATTTCTGTGCATATGTCACTTTAATTAATTTTAAGCTTGAACTCATTTATGTCAGAATTACAGTTAATTGGACAGTTTTCCCAGGAGGCAACAGTGCAAAGTGTTGCTGTGCATTATGGTAATAGACAGGTTTCCTGTGATGGATGGGACAAGTTGTCAGTGTTAAATTGCTCAGCTGCTCAGAAAATATTGAAAATTTGTTATTGATTCTTATATATGAATAGATAGATGTAAATGATCCATTAGCCTAAATATATGACAAAGAAAAGTGGTTGGTCAGCTAAATAAATGCTCTATTGTCTGCTTAATACAAATACACTTAAACCATAAGTATTTTACTTCCTTCTAATAAGGTACAGAGAAAGGTTTTCTTTATCCCAAAAACAAGTGATCTTTTCTTGCTAGGTGAAAAAAAATTTACAAACTATTTCTAATTTATAATAAACAGTACATGTTTTTTTTAAAAAATATATTTCTTTTACTAAAAGGTTAATATTCTGTGTGAAATTACCAGTAATTTCAATTTTCATAAAATTCAGTATATATATTTTTTCATTGTTATTTAGGGGAAAGTTATTCTTCTTTGGTCCCTCCCCATGTTTTACCCCTTTAAATATTACCTACTCGAGGAAATGACTCAGATTCAATGCCCTCATCAAAATAGCTATTAAACAGAGTGTGATATAATTGTTTCTTTTTTAAAATGATAAAAACTAGCTGGCATCCAAGACGTCTTTATACATTAAAAGTGATCCAAAATGCCAATAATCATTTTAGTGTTAGCTTTCTGAGTAACCAAACAAAAAATTTGATACACACGGAATGGGAAGAGGGAGAGAAAGAAAATGAGAGAGAACCTTTTAACGACTGATTGAATCAGACAATTTTAAATTTTAATCAATCAAATTACCCTCTGTTACATAACTTGTTAAAAGTAAATTAATACAAATATCCAAAAAATTTAATAATTTTTCATTAATGGTTTAAATTAAAGAAAAATTGTGACCCAATGAAATAACTTTTTGACATGAGTCAACATCCAATAAGACAAATTTTAACCTGTCACTTCTTAAATAGGTAAATGCTACTAAAACCATAATCCCCAAGAAAAAACAGAAAGTTGCTTGAAAACCGAGTTAAAAAAACAAATAAAAACACCTTAATGTTTATCTACAAATAAAATGGAAGTTTTATTATTTTTTCTCTACATACCCATGCTGGAGGACAATAATGTCTGACACCAACTTAGTTGACACAGTGACATCACAATACTTAAAATAAATATTTTGATAATCTAGTGGTCAAAAATGTCTAAAATCCTCTTACCTCATGTTTATGAAGTGACCAGCAATATGTGGCTGAACAACTTCCTACTGATAAAGATTGTGTTAGTTAAACAAATATTGTTATGACATTTGATCTGATTTAAAGAGGAAAAATTTAACAGTTACAGATCTATTGACATACCCCCTAGAAACATTGAGAGAGAGAGAGAGAGAGAGAGAGAGAGAGAGAGAGAGAGAGAGAGAGAGAGAGAGAGAGTCTATATAGAAGTCAAATAAGTCTTGATTTTAGATAATCCAGACTAAATATTTTATCTTTTAATCAACTGAATAAATAAAGAGAAAAAACAATTACATTCACCATAGTAGTGTTTTTAGATTTTATCATACTTCTTCAAATCATATGACTTGGGATTTCTATTTTAAAACAAAATTATGTATTTATAGTAATTATAGCAGTCCTATATTTTAATCATATTTTGACAGTCAAATAAAAGAAAGTTGGAACAAAGATGATTTAACATGTAAAAGAGGTATAGAATTCATAACAAATTATAAAATGTTTCTTTGTTAACTTCAGTTTTCATGTATTGACAATTTGCTGTAGAGTCAGCGAAAAATTTAATGGGTGAATGCTTGCATGATAAATAATCGTCTCTGTGTTTATTGATTTAAATATTTCGTATTAACACATTTGTAGTTCAGAAAATCTAACTGTGCAATATTGTGCAAATAGATAGGATATTTAAATGCACCCTCGACAGTGTTCCGTGAAGAACATAATAAATGAATTTATTGTTCAAGTTAGGAACAAAGGATAATCGAGTGATCTTTACACTAGAATGAAGTCAAACTAGAGACAAAGTAAAAATTAAATTATAAATTCATGTCAAGAACAGTACTTGACTAAGTGCACGTCCCTGTCTATCTACATAAAATGTACTTTATTAATTTACATTAAAATTAGACTGATCTACTACCTGATAATCTCAATAATAATTTTGTGTGTGTTTAAATTAGAAATAAATTGATCATATATGATTGAAACAATGAAACAAAAATTTTACATTTAATACCAGGCGATATAGCATATTTTCATTATACATGCAAGTCAGTTCCTTTGTTGTTTTTTTTTACCAAAAAATAAATAGAATACATTAATATGTCAATTAAATCCATGTTCCAGTTTAATTAAATAAATAAATAAATAAATAAATAAATAAATAAATAAATAAATAAATAAATAAATAAATAAATAAATAATTACCTCAGTCAATTTCTTGAGATTATTTTTAACATTAACTCTCATGATTAATTTCTAATCTTAAGAATTTCAAAACTGATATAAACAACCACTTGCACTGTAAACTGTGCACTGACTGAATGACCAATGTCCCCTTGTAGGTCACTTATAATGGCATTACAAACCCTATTATTATAATAATATTGACCCTTAATTTCTGGCCCCAGGGTAGGGAAAAAATGGATCCCCCATTATTTTGTTTGCTAATCATCAACTAATTCCAATTTAATATGCCCTCAAAGCATCTAAGTTAATTTTTCTAATAATTAACAAATAACTTAACACCTTATTAAGTAGTTAATACAATATTAAAAATGATGTCCTTCAAGATATGACTAAAATCTTATTGTACAGAAACAAGAAAAAAACTATCCAAACTTACTGTGAAAATGTTAATTATCTTAAAGCAATAATAATAATAATAATAATAATAATAATAATAATTATAATTATTATTATTGGTTAATTCAACCTAACTGTCACTAAATTTAATTAAAGTAGTTATATATTTTGGAAATGGCCATTAAAAAAAAGGCATAATAAAATTTTTATTACAAAACCATGAAAATGTCAATTAACTGTAAAGTAAAGTGAAAACAAATCGTTTATCATTATTGAGTAGTTAGTGGTCAATATATCATCATGATGGACATTTAATAAAGAAGCTTTTATAAATAGAACAAATTATGAATACCAAAATGTGAAAATAATCATTAACTGGACAGTCAACTGTTAACTAATACCTGGTTATTTGTCATAAATTTTTATTTAATTTTATTTGAAATGCACTATCATAATGAACATTTTAAAAAACAATATAAATGAAAAAATTTGAATTGACATTTTCATAGGTTAGCTATCTTTCAACTTGAAAAAAAACCTTTTCTTCAAAATATAAAGCCACTTTAAACATAAATAGTAATTTGGAAAAAATAAACTTTTTCTTCAAAATACATAACCAACTTTAAATTTAGAAAATAAAATAAAATAAAATAAATAAAATATTATTTACCTCAGTAAGTTTCTTGAAATTGTTTTTAACATTGACTCTCATGTTTAAGTCTTTAAATGTAAAATCCAAAATATATAATTTGTTGAAATGAAACACAAAACACAAACTGAAAATGGACAACCACTTTCAACATAAACAAAGAACTAACTGACCACTTTCCCCTTTAAGGTTGGTTACTTAAAATAGTTTAGAATGTCCCTATTAGGTGATACATTGTTCCTCTTAGTTCTGACCCCCTGGGGGAGAAAAACATATGCCTCATTACATAAAATTTTGATTACATCTACCCATAAATTAAATGATGCCCTCAGAACTTTGAAAGTTATTATTATAATATTGTATTAATTTGTTCACACTTAATTAAGAGTGCTTACTAATTAACAAGATTTATGACGATGTCCTGGAGTTGACATCACACCAAAATGTTAATAATGTAACAAATTTGTTCAAACAAACTCATACTGTGAAATATGAAAAATAAATGAAACTTATTATAATTACAAGTAGCAGATGAACTACTACTGTGGACAACAATAGCCACTGGAAATAGGTGAAACACAATGTGTGAAATCCTAACCATGGATGTTGAACAATGGTGAACTAAAAAGAGTAGAGGGAGAGGAGTGGAATAATGGTGTTTCATGCCCAATGTCAAGATTATTTTATTTATAACAAGACAGTCAGTTCTGGGATGGGGAAGGAAAGTAAAATACAAAGAGAAAACCATAGACCTTCCGGGATCTGCTGAGTGGGATTTGTGCCTAGACAGTCAGTTCTGGGATGACGAAGGAAGGTAAAATACAAAGAGAAAACCATAGACCTTCCGGGATCTGCTGAGTGGGATTTGTTCCTAGGCAGTCAGTTCTGGGATGATGGAGGAAGGTAAAATACCAAGAGAAAACCATAGACCTTCTGGGATCTGCTGAGTGGTATTTGTGCCTAGGCAGTCAAGTTCTGGGATGGTGGAAAAAGGTGGAATACAAAGAGAAAACCAGAAGACCTTCTGGGATCTGCTGAGTGGGATTTGTGCCTAGGCAGTCAAGTTCTGGGATGGTGGAGGAAGTTGGAATACAAAGAGAAAACCATAGACCTTCTGGGATCTGCTGAGTAGCATTTGTGCGTAGACAGTCAGTACTGAGATGGTGGAAAAAGGTGGAATACAAAAAGAAAACCAGAAGACCTTCTGGGATCTGCTGAGTGGGATTTGTGCCTAGGCAGTCAGTTCTGGGATGGTGGAAAAAGGTTGAATACAAGGAAAAAAAACGAAGACCTTCTGGGATCTGCTAAGTGGGATTTGTGCCTCGGCAGTCAAGTTCTTGGATGGTGGAGGAAGTTGGAATTTTTAATGCATATAATCTCATCTTTTCATTTGAAAAAAAGTAAAGTATGGCTGTCTATAACAGAAAGAATCATCAGACCGGGAAATTTAACACCTTTCATTCTGCAATTATTTGTTCAATATGCTAAAATGTGTAATGGATTTAAAACAAATCAAATAAATTTTTAGTTAAAGTTGAAATAATACAAAAAAATTCAAATAAATTTATATCTGAAGTTGAAATATATTACTAACATATAACACAGCCTCTCAGCCTATATAACAAGCTTTTAAAATTGACTAATTGATCGAGAATCCTATCACTAAAATTATCTTTGTTCAAGTGCATAATACATGTATTCTATATGCTCCCTGAATTGTTTCATCAGGATGTTTATTGAATATCTAATAATAAATTTCCCATATTGTTCATGTTACCTAACTATCAAACTGTCTCGCATGAAAAGTACAAAAATATTTATTCATGTGATCTTTGTCAGTCCGACAGTTATCAATTGCTTTCCTGGGATAAAAGAAAAAGACTTAAAATCTACTGGCTTCTTTGCCAGCATAAATGATTTTCCATTAAAACTTAATGCAGAACAATGGATACAATATAACAAGTGTTATTACTGGAAATTGATGTGTGAAGATTTCCATATCCTTTCGGCAAACCTAAGTGGAAGGTCGTGGGTTCGAACCCCGGCCGGGTCTGACCCAAAACTTGAAAGTGGGTAGTGACTGTTCTTTCGCCAAGCACTCGGCATTACGAAATGAAAGTCACGGTTCTTTCGGATGGGAATTTAAAATAAACGAGGTCCCGTGTCATGGCAGGCATGGCACGATAAAGAACCCTGCTGTATAATGCCATCAGCACAACGCACAGGCAAAATTTCTGCACTTTTGTCCATAGCTGGTGACATCTCGATATAAGTGAAATATTCTTGACTGGGACGTTAAACACCATTACTCAACTCTCAACTCTTTCGGCAAACCCCATTAATTTTATAAGAATGTATGAAAAGTATGGTTAAAACAGTAACACTGGTAATGTACTGAGCAGTCTTTGTTAGACAGTTGTTGAGCCCTTAGCCATCATTTGTCTTCTGCCAAGTACTTACCTCTACCACAACATGTTAACTTGTACTCGTCTAGATATGAAATCCAAGTTGTATTTTTGTGGAAATGACATAACATCAATCATTGGTTTCTTGTTTTGTTTGGGCTAAAATACCTTATTTCATGGTTTCTTGTTTCATTGAACACTTGAGCTATAATACCTTATTTCACATGGAGATTTTATTAATAAGTAGTTCAAAGACCTTGTTCTGAATTTGATTTCCATTTACATACTGTAATGATTTCAAGGCAATAAGTTCTTTGACATTAATATATTATGACACATGGATCATCAATATATAAGTAACAATAAACAATCAATATCTAACCTAGAAAATATAATCTCAATGACATGGGTAAACACACCTTATTTTCATTTTCCATTGGTAAGATATTATATATAGAGAAAAAAAAAGGAACACTTTAATTTCACAAGAAATCAGAGAGAGAGAGAGAGAGAGAGAGAGAGAGAGAGAGAGAGAGGGGGGGGGGAAGGGAGGGGGAAGACTGGCACAAAGAAAGAATGTTTAACATATAGAAAAAACTAGATATAATGAAGAGAAAGACAGAGACAGAAACTGTTATCTCACCTCTGATATGCGTTTAGATATTCCCTTAGCATGAGAAAATTTCATTGTTTTGGTTAGCTTTCCACAACAGCAGCAACAGAAATTCCACCATGAACGAGAACTAAAATTCTCATCATTATCTACTACTTCAATACATCCGGTATCATTACTGACAACACATACATTAGCTAAAGTCCCTTCATGGGTCAGATATACTAAATGCGGTAGCCCTAGTCCAAGCTTTACTGACCCTTCACTTTTAGTAGTGGACATTGGTCAGTTTTTACTTTATGATACATTACACAAGATGATGTTATCTTCCATAACTTAAAAAACACCTCCTGGCACAAATTTGTCCAGCTTTATATTTCACCACATAATTATCACCTTGATCCTTTAACAGACAAAAAAACACAGGTGCCAGAAGGCATGACCACTGCCCAGCTGACTATGTTAAAATGTTGGTCCTTCCTACCTCATAGTAACACCACTGTGTCTCCTGGTTACCTTTATATCCAGTTTATGATCATCTTCAGGGAGTTAACAACAAAACAGGAAGAAATAAAGGAATTGTACATTAAAAGATATTATTATAATTTTTAAAAGCCCTGTTGACCCTTTTAGCCTCTGACATTAGGATGACCACAGTCCACATTATAATAAAAGCTTATTTATATCCATAGATAGATTGTAAATACTTCCTCGGTAAATAAGTCAAAATCATCTTAAATTTCCTTGTCAGGTAAATAAAACCATGAAATAATCTCTATATATACACAATCAAACCATCAAAGTAAGCCCTCCATAAATACATTTGGTAAGAAATCAATGTCCTCAGAAAAAAACTGAAATGGTATATCAGTTTCAACTGATTTCCAGAAAAAATATCTTCGTCAAAATCACGTAATATGATTATAATAAAACCAACCAATATATTGTCTCTTTTTTTTTCACATACTTTTTCTTTTCATAAAACACTTAAAATTTGATCAGACTCCTATTCTGTTGTAAGAAGTCAATGCTCTCGGATTTTACAATAACAACGCCACATGTTTTCCCTTATGACATAGAACACTGAATTATTAGCTAAACAGTAAAACTGAATATTGATCCGCTTGTCATTACAGCCAGACGGTTGGCCATATAGGAAGTTAGACGCATCCACAGAACAAAAGCATTGTTCGTGTCACTAAAACATTATATTTCTCTACAACATATTACAATGAGGATTGTATACATGTATATATATATGTATATATATGTATATAAATATATGTATTAAATATGTACTAATTCGTCTAATTGTAGGTATACTAAAAATAAAATGTTACACGATGATCAATTTACCTGCTAGTTCTAATATAACTACTCTAATGTATTTAAGTATTATAGTATTTACATGAAATTATACTACCGTAATATTAATAATGCTCTAGTAGATATACAAAATGTATATACTTCAGTATTATTAAGATATTAAGTGAAAATGTCCATTTGCAGTTGTTTTTTTTCTTTTCTTTTCCTTTTTTTAAACTTTGTGGTTTGGGTGTATTAAACGGCGATAAAAAACTTAAAAAGCTTTAAAACAGGTTTTTTGATATATATATATACTTGTGTTTGTGAGTTTAGTTTGGTCTTAAAAAATATTTTACTTTTATATAAACAATCAAAGAGTAGAATAGAGTAGAGTAAGTTAACAAAAATATGGAACTTTGTCAAATTGATTAATCCAATTATATGACTCTGAACTTGTAATTTAAGTTAATTATTCATCAAAACACAAAAACAGCTAAACATTTAATTGAAAAATGTATTAAAGGTTCTTTTATGTCTAAAATTGGAATGATAGAGTGCACAGCATTTTATTTTAAAAAAGGTAGGTTTTGAGTTCGATCCCTTGTTAAAGAAAACATTTTATTCTTTATATACAAGTAGCTCATACCAATAAGTCATAGGGGGAAACATCTGTGACAGTCTTATGTCTGACAAATTTGACTGATGACTGGTACCCCCGATTTACTTTAGTCCACTTGCACACCAAGACCAGAATGGGAATAACCTCTGGATGGAGGCATAGCAAAAGGATAAAAAACAATCAACTGCAGTTGTTTTTTGTTTTTGTTTTTACTATTATTATTATTTTTTTTTTTTTTTGTTGAACTTATGCTTTAACTAGATAAAGAGATAGTCACGATCCTTACCTTTTAAAATCAAGTTGAGTGGAGCAATGATGTTAAATGCTCCAGTCAAGATTCTTCTACATATATTGAGATGGTCCAGTGCTTAGATGGTGGAGGAAACTGGAGTAACTGGAGAAAACCACTATCTTTGGCAAACAAACTGAAAAACTTTCTCACACTAAGATCATTTTAAGTGGGATTCGAAACCGATGGCATTAAGAGGCACTGTGATCTGTCAGTGTGTGCTTTAGACCACTCAATCACTTTGGCCCATATTACAATTTAGACATGAACGAAATGTTCAGATTAGCTAAAAAGAATAGAGAAAGCTCAAAACTACGGAAATAAACAAATAGTTAGTAAGGGTTCCTTTTGTTACCCCATCTATTAAATTTATGTAAAATTTTGAAAAGTTATTTTTCCCAGAAATTTTCATTTTATTTTAATCCGAAAAAAATAAGTCTTTTTAGTCGATTATTAAAATGTTATTAGAAGGTACAAATGGAATTTTTTCCTAATAAACATACCAAGTTAAAATACTTAAAATACAGGTATGTTTAGTATATTGTTGCAAATTGTTGAAATATTTGCCAATTTAACAAATAAACAAACATCACAACTGATTATAAATAAATATATTCATTATAAAATGTCTTCAAAAATTTGAATTTTATACAACTTTTATACATATAGGTATGAAAAGTTTAAAACCGCAGACAAACCAATTGGTAGAAGCTCATATAAAAATATTGTATTAAGAAATGTTATAATATCATAAGGTCACATTTATCTTTTTTATATAAAAAATATTTACACATGAACTATTCCAAAGAATATTAAGTTTCATTACATGTTAGATTTAATTGTTCCACAAAGCTCTTCCATAGTAATTACTTTAAATATACCAAGAGAATAAAACTTATAAATGGTCAATATGAGAACTCAATAAACTTAACATTTCCTAAGAGGATTTATAACTACCAGGATATCAGATTGTCTTTGTTTACGGATCAACAAAGTTCAAAGGTCATGCTTAATTTTTCCTTCTATACATTGCAATGATTTTCAAATTTTATATCTTTACAATATTTACATTGTTTATTATTATTATGTTGTTTTATTATCATCATTTTATTTATTTATTTTTGTTACTTTGATTTTTTATGTGACAGAATGAAGACCTTTTATGTCTAAAGACTGGTCATAACATTAAAGCCTATCTGATTTTGTTTTTTTTTTTTGCAATAGATACTATGGGAGGGTTTGGATTTTTTTAATCAAGCAGGGTGTGACCTGGAATGGAATAGAGCAAGTTCCAGTAAAGATTCTTTTACAAATATCTAGACAGTCAGTTTAGAGATGGTGGAGAAACTAGAGTTCCCTGAGAAAACCACAAACCTTCAGCAAGTGTGTCTACAAACAATTTCACACTAGAATCTACCAGAGTGGGTTTTGAACATAGGTAGAGAGAGTCACCCTGATCCATAAACTGGTGTCATGAACCACTTTTGTTACTCCCCTCCCCCCCACCCAATAAAAAGGGTCTTGTTTTTTAGCCAAGCACATAATATGTCACATGGGTGTCCATAAACTGGTGCCATGAACCACTTTTGGTTACTAAGTCCCCCCCCCCCCAATAAAAAGAGTCTTGTTTTTTTTTAGCCAAGCACATAATATGTCACATGGGTGTGGCACAGTAAAAACACCATCATTGATTATTGTCTCAAGTGCATTACCAAAGTCGTAATTTCTGTACCTTAATACTTAGCTGATGACACCTCTTTATAAGTGAGCCATGGTGGGTAAGTGGTCTAAAGCATGAGCTTAAAGATCACATCTCATTGGATACATTCAAAACCAAACCTGGCCAAATTCTTGTGTAAGAAAGTTTGTCAGTTTGCTAATCAAAAGGTTGGATTTTTTATCCAGACATTCCATTTTCCCCACCATACTTAAACTGACTCCCCCAACATTAATGGGAAAAATTGAAACTTACTCGGCATAAAACACCATTAAGCCACTTATGAAGTCTGATAACATTTGTCACTTCTATAAATTCCATTTAAAAACTAATACTGACAACTGACTTCATTGACAACTGGTGATGTTTTGAAATAAGTTATTTTTACCAATAAATCATATCAAACAATAGCTTTTGTTTTGGAAGATAAAAATTAACAACACAATCATGTGGGCACCCTGATTCATCTGCTCAAAATTGATTTTCATTCATTCTTTATCATGATTAATGGATTCAATTTTTTTTTCTACTTGCAACATTTATTTTTCTTTTCATATAAAAGATATCAAAAATATAACTTATAAAACAAGACTTAAAACTGCTATAAATTTAATTGTCCTTCCTACCAGTGAACATCTGGTAGCATTGGGAACATTTCTTGGTAACTATACTACAAGTTTTTATCACTATCGTAGTTATAACTTGATATTATCTCTTTAACTGACATGCTGCATGTTATAATGATAATGAGTAATAGGAATTAATCAGCTTAAAACTGCTATTTCAATTACACATGTTAAAACTCAGTCATTTTTCAGATTTAGTTAATATCTAAAAGCAGGAATTCCTGTGTAATGCAAAAAAAGTCATCAGAGGTCCAACACAGGATTAACTTAAGATAAAGGGGGCTAATATGGAGTCCCTTAATTGTCAAAATTATAAAGGGACTAATACAGGGTTCCTTAATTGTCAAAGTCATAAGGGACCAATAGCTAATACAGGGTCCCTTACAACTGTCAAAATCATAAGTGGACTAATACAGGGTCCCTTGTTTGTCAAAGTCATAAGCGGACTAATACAGGGTTCCTTAATTGTAAAAAATCACAAGGGGGGTAATACAGGGTCCCTTAACTGTCAAAGTCATAATGGTACTAATACAGGGTCTTTTAATTGTTAAAATCATAAGAGAACTAATACATTACAGGGTCCCCTAATTGTTAAAGTCATAAAAAAACTAAAAAGGGTCCCTTAACTGTCAGTCATAAGAGAACAAAGGTCTTTTAGTTGTTATAATCATAAGGGGACTAATACAGGGTCCCTTAATTGTCAAAGTCATAATGGTACTAATACAGGGTCCCTTAAATGTGAGTCATAAGGGACTTATACAGAGTGTCTTAATTATCAAAGTCAAAAGTATCGCAGGTGTTCTGTGAAGATTCTTTCACCTAACAGTAAATCAAGGCAGTCAGTTCTTGAATTGTGGAAGGAACCAGAGCATGTGTAGAAAAGAACAGATCTTTTTAACAACTTTTCTCAAACTATTATCAGCCCAACTTGGATTCTAACCTGAGTGTTAAGAGGCATTCTGGTCCCTATGTCAATGCTTTAGATCACTGAGCTATTGAGGCCACTATCTAAATCATAATAGGACTAATATACACATAACTTCGAACACAATCAAATATTTTGTCAGTGTAATGACTTTCATTGCTAAATACTGAGAGTGTAAAAAAACAGCCACTCCCTATTTACACCCAAATTACTGTAGATCTGTTCAAGGATTGAGCACGCAGCCATCCATTTGCAGAAAGAGCACAAAACTTCATTTATTTGGTCCCTGCTGTTGTTCTTCCTCACTCACAAATTTGATAATCTGACAACCCTGAGTCCTTTGAACTTTGATATTCTGGTAATCATTGTATTACCAGTTTTATATGTTTTAAAATCCTGTTTTAATTGGATTTTAACAAGATGCACACTATAAAAGTAAATTCAAACTAGAACCCTTTCAAACCTTACAACACTATATAATATTTGGTGTTATTGAAAGGCTACACATACTTTTTAATCATTCATTACATATTTAAAATAACTATCACATTTATAAACTGATATATTTACAGATGAACTTAGATGAACTAGAACATCAGTTTTCTTCAATACCATGGATAACTCTCATTAATGAGTCTCTATTATATATCCTAGGATTGTTATCTGGGGAACTTAGATGCCCTAAACTAAAAATTGTAATCAAAACCCCATACACTTCTTTGAAAATTTGATTGATTTAATGGGGTTTTATGTCACAGTCAAGAATATTTCATTAATATCAAGATGTCACCAACTATAGGTGAAGTTGCAGAAATTTTGATGGCAATGTACAGGAAGGATTTCTTAGCATGCCATACCTGCCATGTCACAAGGCATCGATTTTGAAGGTCTCCCTGAAAGGACCAATGACTTTCATTTCTTAATGTCGAGTGCTTGGTGAAAGAACAGTCACTACTAATTTTCAAGTCTTGGTCAGATCCGGCCAGGGTTCGAACCCGACCTCCCACATACAAAGCAAACACTCACCTCTTTGAAAGGATGCATGGCTTGGAAGTCAAAAGCAAATACTCATTAGGATGCAAAAGATCACAACACCTGTGATGGCAAGAGTTAGACATCTTACTCAGGGATGTTTCTAGTGTGAGAAAGTTTGTCAGTTTAATTACCGAAGGTCAATGATTTTCTCCATTGTCATTTATATGATGGTCCTCAATGTGTGAAAACATCTTGACTTGGGGAGTAAAACACCAATGAAATTCATATGCTTCAGTAATAAATGTACTGGAAATGGGAATGTACTTTAGACTATGCACTACTTACAATATGAAAGTATAAAAATTCAACAACATTCATAATAACTGTATTTTACTTGTTCTTGTTATCTTATTGAACTGAAAGGATGATACAAACTCATTCAATATAAATTACACAATCAGATTCAGAGTTTTTATTTCCTACTTATATTTTATATCATACAGTTATATGATCACGAAAAACTTGCACAAGTTCCTATAAGTACAAAATAATTGACGAAGTTACATGAGGATATATCCCTAATAAACAATCAATTAATCATCGCTATAGAGTATGTTTCACGTCATGTGATTCATATAAAACGGCACGTACAGTAAAACCTGGTACAGCAAACACATCTAAATAAATACCACTTATCTATTATAACCAGTTTGTTGAGATCCGTTTGGTTCTTTTTCCAACCAAAAAACTCCATATAAAAACAACACATCTGTAAAGTCCATGTTTCTTAGGTCTTAAGGGTGGTCTTTATATACAGGTTTTACTATATATGTAATACATTATGAACAGTTAAAACATGTCAAAATGGACTGTTTTTTACTGATTTATGTAACTAAGTTATGACATTTCTTCTAAAGGTTTATTCTAAGTACAGTTTGAACTTTTTTGTACTTTGTTTAGTTTGTGGCTGATAGTACATAAACTAAAAAATATTGGTGGCAAACACTGTTATCCACTCTGCCACTTAATACTGAGCCATACCTTACTGTTGAAGTCTAGAAACAGTAAAACTTACCTTACCTTTCTCACCTTGATGATTTCCAGTCAAAAGTATTACATACGCTTATGAATGGTGTATAAAACTGCTGTATCTCAAGAAAACCAGACACTGACAAAATTTTACACTATGATCTGATTGGGATTTGAACCTTCAAATTTTAGAGGCACTGTGGTGATGCTATATACTTGGCCTCCAACCTCTGTCCCTTCTCAGACAAGTGAAGTCTAATAAGTGTCATTTCACTTTTCAACTTTTCAGCCACCATCTGCTTGGCTTTATATCACAGTTCAGACTACTGTATTCTACTTAGCAGTATACCAGGCTACTAGTTCATGCTAATGTGCCTCACTTCCTATGACACAATCACAAAAAGGACTATTTTTAAAGGTCTTATCTAACTGACATTTGACAAACATTTGCAAAAACCAAGTACCTGCTAATCATTATCTATTTTTAGGTCTTGTTAAGACCTTGCCATGTTTTGAACTTTAGCCTTATACTCAGGGAAAAGAGTAATGGTGAAGTTAATGACTAATATTGAGATTCTGAATGAAGGAAGAAATCAGAGTCCTAAAAAAACCAAGATCTCTGTCAAGTAATTACAGATTAGATGTACAACTCCAATAAAACCAGTCAATGTAGACAATATTTACCAGTAAGTATTCACTACTGAATACATATATATCAGATCATTTTTAACCTGAAAACTGACACATAATGAATGATAAGATCATACAAGTTAAAAAAAGTTCACACAAAATGTTATCACCAGTTAAGTTAATGGAAATGTGTTTTTTCTAGCCATTAAGAGTATACATTTTACTAATCGATTATGTCTCTATTTTCCCTCCAGTGGATATGTATCATATCATTTCTGTAAATACTGTCTGAATCCTAAATCAATCAAATGTTCAAATATACTAGTAAATGTTACTTTGTGTAATGAAACTATTTTGGTTTTCAGTACATTTGAAACACAGTACAAAATAGAACTGTTACACAGAAATCAAACGATACAATTATGACTGATCACAACAATTATGAGCAATAACAGTGTATAGAACAATAGTTAATGTAACTGATATTTAATTAAATGACTTATGAATCAGTGTCATGTAAAGTTCAAATCATGATTTTTTTCTTTAAAGGAACAATTATGAACAATTAAATAGCCTCCAAACAGTTTAATTACTTATAATTTTTGTAATCAATAGCACTTTTTGTGTAAAATATACACTAGATCTCCAGCGATAATGTCAACAATAAACAGTTTTATTACCATTAGTTACTCTGTATCAAATACAAACTCTCTCTAATAAAATGAAGAAAAAAATATATGAAGATTATTTCATTTACATTTATATGAAAGAGAGGAAGAAAGAATGTGTGTGTGTGTGTGTGTGTGTGTGTGTGTGTGTGTGTGTGTGTGTGTGTGTGTGTGTGTGTGAGAGAGAGAGAGAGAGAGAGAGAGAGAGAGAGAGAGAGAGAGAGAGAGAGAGAGAGAGAGAGAGAGAGAGAATTTTATCCCTTGCCTAGTGTATATTTAACAAACATTTCATGGGGTTGTGGGCTATATCTCAGTTTATAGACCCGGCAGGCACCCTGAAAATACGCTTTGCTTCGGACCATATCATATTTTCGGGGTGCCTGCCTGGTCCATAAACTGAGATTTAGCCTGCAACCCCATGAAATATTTGTTATATTATACTGAATGGATACCATCTCAAAATAGATATGAACAGTTTTCTGGAATTAATTAATTCTATTAAAATGGTGATTGTTTATGTATTACAGTTGCTGTTCCTGACTATAACTTTGTATATGAGTTAATCCACTAATTAAACTATTCGGATTAAGATATACTTTTTGTTAGTGTAATATTACGTCATCAAGGATAATCGTGTGACGTAAGCAAACATAATATCGACCGAAGCCCCAGTTTGTATTGCAAAATATCGCCCGGAGTAAAATCAATGCATTTATTAGAAAAACAAATTTATGAAGTATAATATAATATTATACACAATCATAAGGGAAAGAGAGAAAGCATGTGTACAAACCATGCATACTGGCTTCTTTGAACAATTGTCATTTCAAAACATCTGGATTACCGGGGTATATGTCACTTTCAAACAAACTAGCACTACAAATATAACTCATAACAGAATGGATCCTAATATATATTGACTAACGGTATTTCTCTGGGAGTTCTCATTTACAGAGTCTGATGAAAAAAAATACTCCACCCAAACATTACTGTCTGACTCCGAAAAAAAGCCAGCCATGTGGTTTACATGGAAACATACATTTATCAAAATAAATACATGTTCATTTCACCTGCAACATGAAAGATGCATTCTCCATTAATAAACAAATAACTTACCTACAGTACTGAAACTTTTTTCCTGTTATATAAGAACTCCGCATGTTACTTATAATGATCAGGTGGATTAATTAATCTTCCCCAGTAATCAGTCTTAATCTGTAAAACAGAGGATTAAGAACATTCATTGGCTCCTTTATCATGTTACAATGAGATAATAATGAAGCTGATATCCTCCATGGATTTCCTTATAGCAATGTTACTTCAAGCTGAGTTTGATAAATTTTCTATACAAGAAATCCTAGAGATTTCCTATCATCAGTGAGGTATGCACGGGAGTTGATAGTATTCAAGTGTAGGAACGTGGGCTTCCTGTGTAATACTTACAGATGAGGAAACAAACAACTATTTCTGATACACTTTTAAACTCTTACATTTTACATCTATACACATTTAACATCAAAATAAAGATTTATGGATGGTGTGAGTTTCAGTTATAACCATCAATCCATTCTCATGTGTCAAAGGTCAAGGTTTTGGTATTAATCAATGCCAACTATGATTCTCTCATTTTGAAATCTTTATTATTAAAATTTTCCTCCTCCCTTACTGCATCAACACAGCATATCAACATTACGAAAGATAATACCAAGAATTTTATTTTCTAAGAAAGAAGTTATATTTTACAGAAGAATGTAGACTGATTAACTCCTCAAAAACATATATCATTCAAAAGATAAAATGCATATGCCTTCCAATGACTGCAAATAATCCTCATAGTTAAAATGTAAGCCACCATTCTCTGAAACTCGTCAGATTTTGTACCATAATTCCTAACCTGACTGAACAAGGATGTCTGATGTGTCTACATGGCACATGTTCTTCAATAAAAGCTACCATCTCAAGTTGCATTTTGTCCCATTTATAACATAACTCCAACACATTCTGAATTCATTACAACAGCATATTCTTTACAACAACAACTTTGATGATCACAAATATTGTTGTCGCAGAGAGTTGACTGTAGTTATGTTTTCAGTCAAGTAACTCCAAGAATTCCAAGATTGTCCAAATTAAAAAAAAAAAAAAAAAAAAAAAAAAAAAAAAATACCCGGTAGTTGTTTTTATCAAAATGACTATTATCAAGAATAAAAATCATTTGAAACTATATTTCCAACCTAAGAAAGTCTTAAGGAGAGTTGCAACTTAAATGTACATAAATGAATATAGAAGTTGTCACAGGATTGGCAATGTTGTGAGGACTTGTAGGTCAAAAAATTATAACAAAGGCAAAACTACAAAAATAAAAATAAAATTCTCTTCCTCGGAGAATTTCTTGGTGGAATCACTACCCTTTTTTCACCGAAAAAAAATATTGAAGACAATGCATTCATTAAGTCCAGTTGCAACTTGCAAAAAAATTAATTTAATTCAGGGATTAAGCCATAATTACATTGTAGCAGGTCACATTTAGTGTTGCATTATAGTAATAAATTCAATAATAATAATAATAATTTAATTATAATTAGGTTTTATAAAGGAATGTTTAATGCAACAGTTCCCTGGACTAGGTAGTCTATAGCCCTGGAATGCAGCAACTTTTATTTTGAATAGATTCTAAAAAGTTGGAAGTTTTGGTAACTGAGGATGGTGGTTTTCTCTTCACATTCAGGCTTCCCCATCCATCACAGGATTCGTCAGTTTACGTGAAAGACAACTGAGAAGAATGTAAAACACCCCATTCAATTATTTGACATAAGATTAAAAGCCTGATTGCCAAGTTAACAATTATTACAGATTTTGTCAAATATTAGTCACAATTGCTGAATACCTGAAAATGCTTGGGGGAAAACCATTTTACAACAATGTTAAGTTTATTGTGAAATCACTCTGCTTAAAACAATGGAAAAATTTAATTTTCCAAAGAAATTTACAAAATTTCCTGTTATTTGAAAAAAAATCTTTTCTCACATTGTGATATCTGTATTATTAAGGGGAATGTTCAACTTCTAAAAACAGCAAAAACTGGTCCAAATAAAGAGATCTTGTGCTGACCTCATTCCCCATCTGGAGTTATAAGGCTAGGTCAGCATGGTTAACTTCTAATAAGCTCAACTTTTATTTCATGGATTTATATTACGGTAAATTTAATGTTGTCCGCGTATTCTTGCTTAAACACCTGAAGTTATCAATATTTCTATGATTTAGTGTTAATTATTCATAGCAGTTTTACAGACATTATAGCATTATTTACATGTAAATCAATTCATATAAAGGTGTGGAATAACTGATACAAAAAAATCTTTAAGTTAACAGCATATTACCAGTAAAACAAACAGATCATAAAGAAAGTCAATAATGTTGACAAAGACAAAATAATTGCCCTATTACTAATTATACTGACATGAAAGACACTGTTAAAACCATCCAGAATCAATATGTATATCATGATATTTATACTAATGAAAAAATTGATTTACTGAACAATCGGGATATACTGGAAATAATCTTTCAATAACCAATCCTTGTCAGTATGAAATTTTTATTTGTTGTGTTTCAACCTTAAATTAATGATTAACTTTTAAATTTAAATTTGACAATATGAGCAACTTCTGCTTTTGGTATTATTGTGAAAAGCTGGAATCATGCTAAGGCAATATTAACAGTACCAAGAAATTCACTACGTCCATTGTGTTACTGTCATATAAAATAGGGATTAGACACCATTATTTTTTTCTTTTTATTACTTGGCTCGGCACAGCTGAAAAGAGCATTTAAAATTTAAATTGGCACAATGAAAAAAAAAAAATTATTAATAGATATTTTTAAACTTTTTTGAATTTTTAAAAGTGAAATTGTGAATGTATTCTGACTGAAATGTTATGACAATTCTGTTAGAAATAAGAATCTATTTTTGAATTCCATTTCAACTCGCATGCTATAGGTTTGGTTGATCTCATGGAAAAACAAGTTTTCTTTTAAAAAATTTTCACTAGACATAGTACCAATAAATTAATTATCACTTGTTTTGTTATATGATATCCGAAATTTTGTTCCATTCATGGTCCTCCTTTTGAATTAGTGTGATTTCCCAGTTTCATTTTCCAAAAACTTGTTTTGATTCACTTTTTCATCCAATAATGACTACTCAGGCTTTTTGTCAGGCTGTTAAATGAAGGCTTATTATAATGCAGTTTGTTTTAACTTATCTGACAGTGATCAATTTGACAGTTCAACATAGTCATGTGCCACCATATAATACAAAAAAAGGAACCTTTTTACTGCATAAACAATGTTCTGAATGTAAGGTCGAAACAAAACTTCGAGTGATTTTGTTGACAACATTCAAGTTAAACAGAACAACATAGTGATCACTCATTCATAAGGTACTGTATGACATGTGCTGGTTATTTCTGACACAGCAGGAATCGGTTATGTTCAGAAAGTACATGGTAGATTTTTTTTTTTTGGTTATGTCAGAATACAACATCTATTGAAAATTTTGACAAAACAAGTTTAAATTGAGTTAAATGCTAGTTACAATGTCTACTGTATCCTAGTTGTCTTGAATGACATTTTTGATGACAATAGTGACCTTTTATCCGCCCAAAATTCCAATATTTAAACTCAATAATAATCAACATGTATGATACACATACATGTACATTGTATAATGAACAAGAATTCCCTGGATTTAAATGTCTCATCAGGTAAGTTTTTGATCCAGAAGAAAATAAATTACTTTAACATAAACTTTCACATTTTGACACGCCACCACCTACGACGACACCAGAAAAGTAACACCCAAGTCTCATCATATGGCAATAACAGGCTCGACAATAAGCATAACATTGATGTTTATAGAACTGGTCTGAATACTCATGCATAACTTAATTCATTTGTTACTCATTACAATTGTTTTAATATACAATTTGTCACCATTTTTCATTCCTTTTCAAAATTTATTCTGTATATAAGTATTTTATATCTACCGTTTACCTGTACTTAAACGGTAACAAATATTCAAACCAAAAGGCAGCTAATGTTACCACATTGCTTGAAATTATGGATGTATAATTTTATAGCAAGCAACTACATGCTTCCCAGATAACTCGATTTTATGGGTACATAATTGCAATGCAAGTAACAAAGTGATGCAATAATGTATACAGAATTATTTCTACTGGTACTTTTTTCCCAGTTTTGGAGCATTACTGAACAATATAATATATATAATAACTGTAGACAAGTCACAAATGCTTTAAGGAGTAGTAACAATGAAATGTTCAACTCAATAACGACCCTGCAATGTACACATCAAGAGCAGAAAATAAATAACAATTTTAAAATAAAAACACTGAAACAGTCACTAAATAGTTCAACAGCCTATATAGGTAACTTGGCTATATGAGTTTCTAAAAACATGCATTTGTTATACAAGTATAGAGTACCATTTAATGTTTTTTAACTGATGATCAAAGGGAGACTACTTTTACAAAACCTAATGTTAGTCAGTCAAGACTCATATTACACTAGGCTATCCTGATGTGGTCACAACTGGTAGCCAGTTATGCATGCTTTGCACTATAACATTTGGGGAAAATGTCGCTAGCTCACCGAGATCATATTTCAAAGGCTACACCACCTATTAATTCTCCTTACACCAGGTAAGGTCTACTGCAATGTAAAACTATGCAACTTGGCTAAGGTCAAACCATGTGTTGATATTGGATTGGAATCCTCAAGACCAAGACATAAAGATTTGTTTTTACAGTATAACAAGCAACATTTTGCTACAATTGTACACTGTATAAGTATTTAGTTTGGCTATGTATTAAAAATGCTCCTTTTGGCATTAAATTAATTTCTGCCAATACTAATACACTTCAACATTGATACTAGTTAATTTATCTAAGGAGAAACAAGGGCAGTGCCAATATTAATACACACTAAATGTTTGAGACCCCCAGAAGTGTCAAATATAGTACATGCTTATATAAATATTTATGCACTATATGTGAATCACTTTCAACAAAGCACCAAAACATAAATGTACCAATATCGAAGAACAATGTTTGGCCCAATACAAAACCTCCAAAGAATTCAATCAATATGAATTATTGTCAACTTAAAAAATCCACAAGTCTGACACATAAAGATTACATGCAAGTTTTTAAAGAACAACATGGTTCATTTTGCTAAAAAGGTATATATGTGGATCACATTCAACAAAGCAAAAAATATAAAAGTATCCACAATCAAAAGACAATGTTAAGCCAAATGCAAACTCTTGACAAAATAAACCTAGAATGAGTGTAATCTTACATTAATGCATAATTTAAATTATGAAAACTGACCCAATAAGATCCCAACAAAATAACTGCAGTCAAAAGACGCAGCAAAATCCAACATAAGTAATCACTTACTAAAATGTCGTAAAAGGTCAAAATGAAAACAATATGCAAAAAATGTAGTATCAACTACCACAATTAAACCATTTTTATAACAATGGGCAAATTAATACCGGTTACTCAAAAAAAAAAAAAAAACATTGAAATTATTTGAAAGGTGATATTGTATAAATCATGATGGCAAAATAATGATGATTTATTGGACTTTATTCAGTATGTTAATTATAAAATGCTTATCAAATACAAAAATTAATTATGTCACTGAAAACGCAAGTCCAATATATATAAAAAATAATCTAATTATTTTTACCAATGTCAGTTTCAACACTTCAACCTTCTCTTCTTCCGGGTGAAGCAGGAGAGTATCGCCAAGAGCGAGAATTTGCGGGAATTACCTGTTGGCGATACTAATCTAATGAATCGAAAAACGGAACAGAACAAAGTCCAGATGTAATGTTGTTATACGTTTTATCAGCATTTCTCAGCTTTGTGTGAGGAGAAAAATGTTATTAATCCCTCAGAATTAATCTAGGAGCAAGTTCATGTGTGCGTGAGATATGCGTGTACATGCATTATGGTCTGCTTTGTCGTGACTAGCGCGCACTCAGGTGCTAGCTCATCAAATCAGAATGCCACAAGTATACCACTACCATAAATCACTTTATCCTAGCACCGGATAAACCAGTCGATACTCTGCCCCTTTGATTTCCTCAATCCCAAGCTAGGAACGAATGTCTGCATGAATTCTAAAGTCTTATGTATGACCTAACCGGCATTCGACCGACGAATGCAAGTCAATTCGCCCCACGGTAAATTCGCCCCCATTTTTAACAAATTCGCCCCATGTCAAAATCGCCCCCACTTCGGGCAAATTCGCCCCCACTTTCAACCAATTCGTCCCCACGTACAAAATCGCCCTCGACAAATTCGCCCCATTTTTCTGAACTTCATTTTGTAGCAATGACTTATGAGTTGATTCATGACAACGTGCTAAAGTAAATTCCCCCTGGAACCTGTGCTCTCAGTCACAAAGGTAGTAGGTCTAAATGCGATAGCTCAGTTGGCAGAGTAATCACACCGTAAGTGGGAGGTAGTGAGTTCGAATCCAGACAAGGTATGGTCCAAGACCGCGAAGAACACAGCATTATGATAGCTCATTATAAGTGAAATATTTTTGACTTGGGAGTTAAACACCATTACTCAACTCAACTCTAAATACTGGAGGCTACTAGAGGGTAGTGGACGGTAGTGAGTATTTCACTTAAGAAAAGTTTTTATTGATTAATTAAAGATATCATCCATACAACAGCTATCGTCTAATACCGTCTAATAGTTCCATATATTTGTCCAAGTTGAAAATGTGGACAGTTGGTGGTTAGGGGTAAATAGCAATAATCGTACAAAGGACTTTTGATAATCACCATTTCAATATAAATTATTACAGTAATCGCGGTCTTATGTGTGAATTCAGTCAATGCATTATGGATACTCGACATAAATTGCAACCATATGCAACTTTTGAGGTCTTAATCAAGGGACGCAACTCTTGATTCACCTATAGGTTCGCTATGTGGGATAATGTCATATTATCTAATTAATCCGTCTTAAGTACTGAACACAAGTACAGTGGCAGGGCATTTGAATTTAAGAAAGTCTAGGCAAATTATTGCACGAAGGGGAATTAACAAAGGGAGAGAGAGAGAGAGAGAGAGAGAGAGAGAGAGAGAGAGAGAGAGAGAGAGAGAGAGTACATTTTAACATTTATTACCTGTGTGAGTGAGAGATAGAGTGGGAGGGACATTTTTTATCTGTATTTATGTTTCTATTAATAAGATGTTAAACATGGAGAGAGAGAGAGAGAGAGAGAGAGAGAGAGAGAGAGAGAGAGAGAGAGATTACAGTGTAGTGCGTTTCTTTAATAATGAATTTTAAACTGAGGGATAGAGAGAGAAATACTTGAATCTGCAGTGCTGTACGTTTCTTTAATTATGAATTTTAAACTGAGGGATAAAGAAAGTCACTTTGTTTGGTGTGTTACTCGGAGAGAGAGAGAGAGAGAGAGAGAGAGAGAGAGAGAGAGAGAGTCCACTTTTGGTGTGTAACAGAATGAGAGAGTATCCACGCGCGCGCGTGTGTGTCAGAGAGAGAGGGAGAGAAAGAGAGAGAGATTATTATGTGAGAGAGAGAGAGAAAGAGAGAGAGAGAGAGGGGGAGGCAGAGAGATAGAGAGTTTAAAGTACTCTTATTATTTGAGGAAATTTAAAACTTGTGTATACAATAATAAAGCCGTTCCTGTCTTCTCAGGTTGAACAGTATATTCACAAACCGAGATCAATAAAATAAAGTAATTAGTGTTTGTCACCTTCATATTGATTAATGATCATTAGTGATCACAGGGATATACTTAGAATATACGAAAGGATTAGTAAGGGATTTAATGAGGAATTTTCCACTGGTGAAAAAACACGTGATACCTTAAAATGTTGCTTCCAATTTCCACCTGAATTGAAAATAATACATTTTAATTAATGATAATATGCATGATAATGTCTTTCTTGTATTCACTTCATTCATTCATTTATTTATTTATTTATTTATTTATTTATTTATTTATTTATTTATTTATTTATTTAATTGTTATTTATTTATTTACACCTTCATACATTTGTGGTGCCCAGTTGCAGTAAGTCATCTTAAAAATAACAAAAACTTTTTCAGGTTATCTTGAAGAAAATTTACAGATTATTGTCTGATGTATATTATTATTATTAATATTATTATTATTTGAAATGTAGGAATATTGAAATGTGACATTTCTTTATTCTGCAATTTCATTCTTGGACTTATCTAAAGTAGCATGTAACATTTTGTCCACTATTAACGGAAAGTCCCGTAGTGAATTCAGACGTTAGATAATTTTCTCGGTAATTTTTAAGAAGTTCCCCATTGTCATAAATTATGAAAGAAATACTAGTATCTTAAAATGCGGGAAAAAGTAAATAATAAGAAACAATTTAAAAGTGTTACACTTTCTATAAAAGAGTTTGTTGTATTTGTAGATTAAAATAAACACGCTTTATGTGAAAATACTGGTAAAATTAAAATTATGCTAATTTTCAAAGTAATTTTGAAGTAAGTTGCCATAAACGTTAATCTTTGAAAAACATGTCTTAAGAAGCAGAAAAAATGTAGAATATGGAACGATGTGAAGTTTTTACAATTTTTATTTAAAACATGACGTTTTGTTGATCAAATTAAGCATATGTATGTAAATCATCACCTATCTACTATATAACTATGAGACCATACCAATATATGCGTTATTTAAGGGTATTTTTCAAATTAATTTTGAAGAGATTTGCCATAAACGTACATATTTGAAAAACATGTCTTAAGAAGCAGAAAAAAATGTAGAATACGAAACGATGTGAAATTCTTACAATTTTAATTTAAAACACGATGTTTTTGTTGATCAAAATAAGCATAATTATGTAAATCATCACCTATTTACTATATAACTCTATATGAGATCATACGAATACATGCGTTATTTAAGGGTATTTTTCAAAGTAATTTTGAAGAGATTTGCAATTGTCGTAAAATTATGAAAAAAATATCATGAGATGCAGAAAAATTCGTAGAATATGAAATGATGTGAAACGGTTTAGGAATATTTATATTAAATTCACAATAAAATAAAAACTATACCAGGTACCTGTCTTCCCTATATAAACACTTATAAGTCACCTATATATATACGTATACCGAGCTCTATAGCTGTATACAGGTGACAGATGTAAGGTGACCGTTATAGTTGGATATGACACGCAATGCACAAATAATATGTTAACAGTGTTAATTTGGCATATTCGAGGTAAAATAAAATTAATAATAATAAAAAAAAGTTTTAAAAAGGTAAAATCTCAATAAAAGTTTGGGGCGAATTTTCAAGAAGTGGGGGCGAATTTGAAGGGGGCGATTTTGACATGGGGGGGGCGAATTTGCAAGAAGTGGGGGCGAATTTACCGTGGGGCGAATTGACCTGATACCGAACCAACGACTCGTCCGTTCTCGAGGCAGACTCAGATTTATTTGATTTGTCCGTAATGCTGTAATCAATCAATCAATCAATCAATCAATCAATCGGTTTGTGTTTTTAACTAGCCCCCAAACTTACAATGCTTAAATTATCAACACCGACCAACGATAACTTTTTTTGAAGGTCGGTTAATTTTTTCGCGTTTTACTCCCGGCTAGCTGTTTATCTTAGACAAAAGTGCTTAATGTTTCTGCAAACAAACAAACAATAAATAAATAAATAACTGATAAATAAATAAATAAATAAATAAATAAATAAATAAAACTTTTTTTAATACATGTCTGAATCAAAATTAAAACGTAATTGAATAAGCAATAGAAATATGTATCAAACCAAAAAAAGAGATAATAAGTAACAACAGGAGGGATATTAATTAATTAATTAATTTATTTATTTAATATTATTATTATTATTATTATTATTATTATTATTGTTGTTGTTGTTGTTGTTGTTGTTGTTGTTGTTGTTGTCGTTGTTGTTGTTGTTAGCAAATAAAATATAACACTTTTCTATCACAATTAATGCTTCGTATAACAAATTTGCTAAAATGATAGAATTTTATATTCAATGGAACCTACTTTTCCCCGTGGGAATGTTTCCCCCGACTGCACTAATCTATATCTCGAAGAAAAATTTAAAACATTTCGAAGAATAATATTTATCCAGCTATGGACGATTGGACCATATATAGACAACTGGGTATTAGTATATACGGTTGTTCAAGAAAAAGAGTCTATTGGGAAGCCTACAGAAGGTAATGAATATAATCTGCAACATTGTTACACTTGATACATAAATGAAAAAATTATTAGAACAAATGCCATGCCATATTTTTTTTCTTATTGCTTTGTTTCAGAAGATTAAGAAAATTATCATTCGCCAAGGTTATTAATTATTACAGGAAATTCCGTTAATACCGGAACAAACACGGAAAGTTTAGGATTATATAGATAACAGGGCGATATCTGCACGGTTATACATGTACATGGACATGTCCCTGCAACAACAACATGGTACAGTATGATGCATATAATATATAAATCTTTTGTAAAAGTAAATCTCAAAAGCACATTTCAATGTTAAAAATGAAAATGTCCTTTTGTTACCTAGTTTTCTTGCAACGAGGAAATAATATCTATGGCGAAAATGAGAAATTTTTCAGTTTCACAAAATGTTTGCTACTGTCTGATTCACGTCTGCCGTAGCACTAGTTTTTAAAGGTTTTAGAAGAGATATAAAAAAATTTGGTGACATGTCACATACCATTATGACGTATGCATTTTGTCGTAATTAACTGACACCAAACTAAATGCCATCTTAGCTGGAGTATAAAATGCAGAGCTTTTTAAAATCCTTACGGGGATTTAATATGGGAAAACACACAAACACTCATTCCGGAAATACATCGCTGTAATAATCATGCGGGTTAGGGTAGAAAATTCTGGAATAGTTCATTCAGCTGTAGGTAAGATCGCTGTTGTCAGACCTACAGTATATATTCCTTTTGCTGTCAAGCTAGCAGACGATATAACCTGCCCAGCGAAAATAGGAAAGTCGGTCATGCGCAATTCCATTTTCTTAACCCGCATGATTTTTCAGCGATGTATTTCCGGAATGAGTGTTTGTGTGTTTTCCCATATTAAATCCCCGTAAGGATTTTAAAAAGCTCTGCATTTTATACTCCAGCTAAGATGGCATTCAGTTTGGTGTCAGTTAATTACGACAAAATGCATACGTCATAATGGTATGTGACATGTTACAAAATTTTTTGATATCTCTTCTAAAACCTTTAAAAACTAGTGCTACAGCAGACGTGAATCAGACAGTAGTCTTGATTTTATGGACGGATTTAGTGCATAATATAAGGTTATTATACAATTTACTGTACAATATGGATTTTTATTGGACAAGTCCATGTTGTGTAGAAAAAAACTGTATTGGACGAGACGCCTTCCAATCGGGTTATTATGAACTGATCGCATAGTATTTGCGCGCCAAATTGCACGTAAAATATGGATTTTATGTACGGTCGCGACCGTCAAATATGGGTATTTGGCACGTGAAATATGGAAGTATAATAAAGGTGATTACGGCACACAGATCTAGATGTGACGCGGAAATTATTTATATCTCTCGTTGGGATTATTGTGTACACACGCACTTGAAAGTTTTTGCGTAAATATGTGATAGTTTTTGCGTAATATGTGAAAGTTTTTGCGCGTGGAAGTAAAACGTTTTTGCAAGCTCTTGCGAAGGTCAGCGCGTGTTTAATGCAATAGTTATTGCAATTACTTTTGCGTTTGTGTGCGTTATGCGTTAACTGGGCTTTCCCGTGTAGGCACGCAAAAACTTTTGCCGTCATAATTTTTGCGTGAGCAAGTAAAAACTTTCACGTGAGCAGATGGGTACTATGGTGGCTTATTTCTGACATCGATATAAAGTTTTAGTCGACATAAAATTATCTCGACATGTCGACTTTATATCTTGACAAGTCGAGATAATATCATGAAAAGTTTTGATACCAAAAGAAAAGGTTAAGATAAATAACACGAGATGCCGTGATACTCATTTTGACCAGTCGTGATTATTATCTCGATATCGCGACTTATGTTTTGTAACTTATGGAACACAAGTATCGCGATGTCAGAAATAAGCCACCATACTACGCACTTACTTCTGCATTAGTACTTGATAACCATCACGTGACATTTTGCATGTGAATATGCAAAATCTTTTGCGGCATGAGTTGGCAAACCACTATCGGCACACGAAACATTACATTTTTTCACGGTGTCAGCACTGTGCTGCTGTCAAAAGAGAAAACTATTTCTGTGATTTATGATAGTAATAATTCTAAAAATATAATTTCTTTTCAATTTCACATTCTGTTTTGAAACCGTCGATATATTATTGTACATTGGAATGGTCAGCGTAATAATTTACATTCGGTTTCGAGCCTCGTCTGAGATTTAAAATTTTATTTCAGTATAATAGACGTGATGGTATCCTTCTCAGGTGCTGTAGAATCGTTCAAAACGTCCAAATCTATTTTACTCCTTCTTTAATATTTTCCTTTGTCGATTTCAACAATCTATTAGGAAATTTTAAGGCCTCGGTGGTCAAACAGTTGTTTAAAGCGCACGCACAGTGCCTCTCACCGCCTCACTCGGGTATACCCTAAATGCGAGAAAGGTTTTTAGTTCGCTTACCCAAAGTCGGTGGTTTTTCGCCTGGCACTTCAGTTTTCTCAACCACCCCAGAACTGACTGTCTCGACAATAGGATCAGAAGTTCATTATTTACAAATATTATTATGGAATGATCGCTATTCAGCCGCATGTAAAATCCGGTTTTATCACATTGATCGTTTTCAATTTTAACCACCATTTTTATTTGTGATTACTTACTTCCGTGTTTCACATGTCAACGGAAGAACACAGGTAAGGTTAGTTTCCATTGAAATAATCTTATAGTTAGCAAGTCTCAAATAATTTTTTACTGAACCATTTCATGCAAAATTAAGTTAAAGCAATAATGATTTCACTGTAAATCTTGAAAAATTATACTGTATGTATTTCAGTTATTTATATAAACTTCACCTTGACTAGACAACCCGGAACACGTTACAACTAGCGTAGTCTTGAACCACCATTCACTCATAATTGTATGACATTAGATATATTTATAGCAAGCCAAGCTGATCGTTTGTAGTACATTTGTCTTTTAAAAATCCTTGTGACATTTCATGTGTTTGAGCCTACTTCCCCACAGGTGGACTTTGAAAGCGATCACATTATGACAATTCTAGCTTTTCTTTGTAGTGTGTATAAGTGACATTTTCAGACTGGATCTAACACTAGACCTTCACTTTAGGCTGGTGCTTTACCAACTGAGCTATAATTCAGTTCTTAAGTTCTCCTTGGTTCCCTACTTTTGAAAACTTACCCAATTCCCACATATGGTTCAAAGTTGCCAGTTTACCACTTCAGATGGCTACCTAATTAGTGATGTCCAATCGGACAAAAAATCATAATTGATAATCGGAGAGGCATAATCAATCAATTAATCGATAATAATCAGAATTACTTAGTAACTGTACATCAGTATTCAGAAACAAATAAAGCTGAATATAAATACTTTAATTGTAAAAGCCAAGTGTTCTTGCTTTGTGATTGTAAGTTAAAGGCCAGATAGCTCCTTGCCTTGATAGACTGATAGTGGCCAAAGCATCGCACTGTGTAAAAAGTGTCTGGATACAACATATTATCCGTTCCTCGACCGTCATTGTTGTTTTAAGTAGCAAGAACCGGAAAGGAAACGGACTTTACTGCAATCCTGAAACTACTCGCCGACATCGGTGATGATCGATTATTTATCTTGTGATCGATTATTAGGATCGCTGCCCTGACAACAACCGACAATCGATCATCGGAGATAATCGCAACATCACTAAACTTAACCAAAAAAAAACAGTAGTAATTTTTGGGCTGATTAACCTTTTTTATGCAAAATTAATTATTTGAAAGTAAAGCCAATATTTTCTTAAGTGGGTATAGTGAGCTGTGTACCACCAAAGACAATTGCTATGTTTATATGGGGCTTTTAAAACAATTTATTAGGTTTAAATTGTTTATGTTTAAATACCATGTGATTATTGGCAGCTTTAACTGGAAAATGCTACAAAAACTTTAGTGTCTCTATGGAAACAATGGTGAAATATAATCCCTTGTATATTTTTGTAAGCATTTCACTGTGGATATATGAATTTTGTTGAATTTTGTCTAAAACTCATTTAAGTTAAATTAAGAATTAAGTTCTTATCCAACATAATTGTATAAATTGCTTAAAGTAACACAAAGTAACATATGTCCATATAATTTAACAGACAAGATGGGATTTATAATTTATTTTGTGCCAGCCTACTGTAAAAAAATTGTTAACTGCAAATTATGCAAATTATTTTTGAGAAAATATCTTTAATTGGAAAGTTTTTTTTTGATTGATTGATTTATTATTATTATTATTATTATTATTATTATTATTATGAAATTAAAATCTGATTAAAAAATTATGAACAGGAACACAGTGTTTACTATAGAAATGAGGTTAACGAGGCCATCTGGTCTGTGGCTTTTAAAAAAATAATAAGGAAAGATGTTGGCTTTTGTAATTTGCATTGTACCATTTTATTTGAAGATTCTAATGCTTTAGTTTGTTATTCATACAGCTGTGTGTTAACTATTTATTTATGCAAATGCTTTATGTCATATAATCATTGTCTTGTCTAAAAATTGTTACAGTTGTCAGCTGAGTTTTAAGAAAAAAAGATTGAGCAACAAGTAGTTAAATCTTGCACCCTTTAATATAAGTTGGTTTGAATTCTCCACCAAATGAGCTTATTGACCATCTGTTAAGCCTGGTATGCAATATTCCCTCCTTTTGAATTTTCAGCTCAACTGCTTTGAATTGAAATTACAGGACTTGGATTGTACATTCAGATCAACCTGTTTTTAGTCACTTTTGAGGATTAGCCAAATCCGTGAAAACAATAGGAAAGAAAAAATGCAGTGGCCAAACAATGTCTTAAGTCATATTAAGCTAATTGGCCACCTATCAACCTAGATTCACCACAATACATGTATTGTATTCAGGTTATCTCATTATATATATATATATATATATATATATATATATATATATATATATATATATATATATATATATATCTGTGTGTCTTTAGAACTACTAGCATTACTTTCACTTATACCTCTATTTCTACCAATAAGTTGAACTAGTGAGAAAGGAAAGTAAGTTCTTTTCTCCCAGTCATTTTTAATAATAGAAATAATGTGAAATAATGTTGATTTAAATCAGAGTAAACCATAGCTAAGATGCTTAATAATTTTACTTATAGGCAAGTTAAATCTTTATTTTCTTAACCCAGGATTACATTATTATCCTTTCCTACCTAAGAGAATCTTTATTTTCTTACCAAAGGTTTACATCATAATCCTTTCTCACCCCAAAGGAATCCTTATTTTTCTACCAAAGGTTTAAAATTGTAATCCTTTCACACCTAAGAGACAAATACTTGAATTTGATCATACATGTAGATAACTTAATACATTAAAACCTGTAGTTAAAGATCTTTAATAAGACAGTCCTTTGTGATAGAAAAGGAAAAAAATGCAGTAGCCATACCCAGACTTGAACCTGAGACCTTCCTGATACTAGCAGGATGCCTTCTTATGTAGCTCAATTGGTAGAGCACTTGGCTATAGTGTAGGAGGTCCCAGGTTAAATTCTTGGTCTGAGCCTGCATTTTTTCCTGCCTTTTACACCTTGTAGACAGGTTGGTCTTAATACAGAGGTTTATTTTAATGCAATATGAAGAAAAAAGGAATTTAAAACACTGGTCATGATGGACAGGTGATCTTGATATAGACGAGATCCCAAAAAGCAGGTCTTACTGTGTCATGTTATTTATTCAAAAACAAGTCATTGACAAGTTTAGAACATAGAATGCTTAGACATTGACCTTTGACCTGACAGCTGATTATCTTGTATCAGTAGTATTGACCATAACATTATGGTGCTCATTAAGAAACAAGAAATTGATTAATTGATTATTAAGTGATAATAAGATTATCATTACCTGGTAAAATCAGGTGATTATTATACATTTGTGTATGAATGTGTAATTTCATGCATATTGATTGAAGTATTTCAAATTAAATTGAAACCTTACAGACATTTTGGCATACTTATAAACAGGAATAAATATTTTATTAACTGTTGCATGATTAGATTAAATTGCAGATAAAATCTAAGTTATCTTACTAGTTGTGAGATAATTAATTACATGTATGTATCTTTAATGTTATAATCACTATCTTATGTCTAACAGATTTAAAAATCTAAAAAAAATGAAACACAAGTTACGCAACATAAGTCTGATAACAAAATTATGCATTAGTCTGTAAACATCACACTCAATAGATCTGTAAACATCACACTCAATAGGTCTGTAAACATCACACTCAGTATGTCTGTAAATAACATCACACTCAATAGGTCTGTACACAACATCACACACAAAGGTCTGTTAACATCACACTCATTAGGTCTGTAAACATCACACTCAATAGGTCTGTAAATAACATCACACTCAATAGGTCTGTAAATAACATCACACTCAATAGGTCTGTACACAACATCACACACATAGGTCTGTAAACATCACACTCATTAGGTCTGTAAACATGACACTCAATAGGTCTGTAAATAACATCACACTCAGTAGGTCTGTGCACAACATTACACACATAGGTCTGTAAACATCACACTCAATAGGTCTGTAAATAACATCACGATCAATAGGTCTGTACACAACATCACACACATAGGTCTGTAAACATCACACTCAATAGGTCTGTAAATAACATCACACTCAAAAGGTCTGTAAATAACATCACACTCAATAGGTCTGTACACAACATCACACACATAGGTCTGTAAACATCACACTCAATAGGTCTGTGAATAACATCACGATCAATAGGTCTGTACACAACATCACACTTAGGTCTGTAAACATCACACTCAATAGGTCTGTAAAAATGACACTCGATAGGTCCGAAATAACATCACACTCAATAGGTCTGTGCACAACATCACACATATAGGTCTGTAAACATCACACTCAATAGGTCTGTAAACATCACATTCAAAAAGGTCTGTACACAACATCACACACAATAGCCTGTAAACATCACATACATAGGTCTGTAAACATCACATACGTAGGTCTATAAACATCATACTCAATAGGTCTGTAAATAACATATCACACTAATGCCTGTAAAAAACATCACACACATCAATCTGTAAAACAACATCATGCACAATAGCCTGTAAACAACATCACACAACAGGCTGTAAACAACATCACACAACAGGCTGTAAACAACATCACACACAATAGTCTATAAACAACATCACACACAATAGCCTGTAAACAACATTACACACAATAGCCTGTAAACAACATCACACACATCAATCTGTAAAACAACATCACACACAGTAGACTGTAAACAACATCACACAACAGGCTGTAAACAACATCACACAACAGGCTGTAAACAACATCACACACAATAGTCTAAAAAAACATAACACACAATATTTTATTAACAACATCACACAATATTTTATAAACAACATCACACACAATAGCCTGTAAACAACATCATATACAATAGTCTATAAACAACATCACACACAACAGCCTATAAACAATACACAAACAGTAGTCTGTAAACAACATCACACACAATAGCCTGTAAACAACATCATACACAACAGCCTGTTAACAACATCACACACAACAGCCTGTAAACAACATCACAAACAGTAGTCTGTAAACAACATCACACTCAATAGCCTGTAAACAACATCACACACAACAGCCTGTTAACAACATCACACACAATAGCCTGTAAACAACATCACACACAACAGCCTGTTAACAACATCACAAACAGTAGTCTGTAAACAACATCACAAACAATAATCTAGAAACAACATCACACATAATAGTCTATCAACAACATCACACCCATTAGCCTGTAAATGACATCACACACAATAGCCTGTAAACAACATCACACACATAGCCTATTAAAACATCACAAACAATAGTCTATAAACAGCATCATACACAATAGCCTGTAAAAAACATCACACACAATAGCCTACAAACAACATAACACACAATAGTCTATAAACAACATCATACACAAAAGCCTGTAAACAACATCACAAACAGTAGTCTATAAACAGCATCACACACAATTGCCCATAAAAAACATCACACACATTAGCCTATAAACAACACCACAAACAATAGTCTATAAAAAACATCACACACATTAGCCTGTAAACAACATCACACAAAAACCTGTAAACAACATCACACACAACAGTCTATAAACATTATCACCTACAATAGCCTATAAACAACATCACACACAATAGCCTGTAAACAACATAACACACAATAGCATGTAAATGACATTACACACAATAGCCTGTAAACAACATCACACACAATAGCCTGTAAACAACATCATACACAATAGCCTGTAAACAACATCACACAAAATAGCATGTAAATGACATCACACACAATTGCCCATAAACAACACTTCCAACAGTCTGTAAACATCATCACCTACAATAGCCTATAAACAACATCACACACAATAGCATGTAAATGACATCACACACAATAGCCTGTAAACAACATCATACACGGTTGCCAATAAACAACATCACACACAATAGCCTGTAAACAACATCACACACAATAGCATGTAAATGACATCACACACAATAGCCTGTAAACAACATCATACACGGTTGCCAATAAACAACATCACACACAATAGCATGTAAATGACATCACACACAATAGCCTGTAAACAACATCATACACGGTTGCCAATAAACAACATCACACACAATAGCCTGTAAACAACATCACACACGGTTGCCAATAAACAACATCATACACGGTTGCCAATAAACAACATCACACACAATAGCCTGTAAACAACATCATACACGGTTGCCAATAAACAACATCACACACAATAGCCTGTAAACAACATCACACACAATAGCCTGTAAACAACATCATACACGGTTGCCAATAAACAACATCACACACAATAGCCTGTAAACAACATCACACACAATAGCATGTAAATGACATCACACACAATAGCCTGTAAACAACATCATACACGGTTGCCAATAAACAACATCACACACAATAGCCTGTAAACAACATCACACTCAATAGTCTATAAACAACATCACACACAACAGCCTGTAAATGACAGCACACACAATAGCCTGTAAATGACATCACACACAATAGTCTGTAAACAACATCACACACAACAGCCTGTAAATGACAGCACACACAATAGCCTGTAAACAACATCATACACAATAGCCTGTAAACAACATCATACACAGTTGCCAATAAACAACTTCACACACAATAGCCTGTAAACAACATCACACACAATAGCCTGTAAATGACATCACACACAATAGTCTGTAAACAACATCACACACAACAGCCTGTAAATGACAGCACACACAATAGCCTGTAAACAACATCATACACAATAGCCTGTAAACAACATCATACACAGTTGCCAATAAACAACTTCACACACAATAGCCTGTAAACAACTTCACACACAATAGCCTGTAAACAACATCACACACAATAGCCTGTAAATGACATCACACTCAATAGTCTATAAACAACATCACACACAACAGCCTGTAAATGACAGCACACACAATAGTCTGTAAACAACATCACACACAATTGCTTGTAAACATCACATAGAGAAGCCTGTAAACAACATTATACACATTAGTTTGTAAACAAAATTACACACACACAGGTTTGTAAACATCATCTCACATAAGTCTGTATTGGGTAAGTGACTTTAAAATTTTAAGCAGTCAGTTTCAACAACTTTTATTATTGTTCAAATCTTGGTTATATTTTATACCCTGTGGAGTTTGTTAAAGCTGACATCTAATTGTGCCTGCTCCATTACTTTCACATCTTTTTATGGTTTTAAATCGAATTTGTTATAGTGGTATACCAGCAAAAGACATTTGTCACTTACCACAATTTAGTTTTCATGCCAAAGGTCAAGGTCACAAGGTCAAATGGAGATTTTTGGAGTGTGGGGAATTTGCTCTTAAGAGACAGTTTGTGAAAGAAATACTGTAATCATAAATAAACTAAATTAAGCAGATATATCCAGTTGCAATAATAATCAAAGAACCTATAGTCTAAGAAAGCAGGTTATGCAACACACACACACACACACACACACACACACACACACACACACACACACACACACACACACCTGTTATCTGACTGATTGTTGTGTAATTGACTCAGTAATAAGTATCAATATTTATAGATGACTTAGTGATCTATGTAAGTTAGCTAATTACAGTCTATATTACAGTCTTGTTATATGTATATTTAACACAGGTGCTCCGGGAATGCCACGGGAAATCTAACAAATCAACATTTTGTCTGTGTAGAATATTGGAAGTATAACCAGTAAGTATAAGAATTAACTAAAGGTTATATGACTGATTTTGGTCAAAATTTCATGATAAATATTATGTAATATATTGACTAATGATGAATTTTTAACCAGAAATATTGACTTTATTATTTGAACCTAAAATCATGAAAAATAACAATGTAATGTACTTATTGTTGAAATTGTCAGTGTTAATTACTATACTATTAAAATAAACGTCCAAGGACTCACTTGTAACCTCCCCCCCCCCCTTCGATTAAAAATGATGGAATGAACCATGTTGAAGTTTTATATTAAAAATGATACCTGTACTGGTGGGATGTCCTATCTTCTAAACACAAAAGCCATGTTGAACATTTATATTAAAAACGATATTTTAAAATTAAATTTGGGTGGGGGTGGGGGTGGGGGTTGTCCTATCTTTTAAAACACAAAATTCACTTTTTTTTTTAGATTCTTTAGTGCATATGAGTGGGGGTGATTTTTACAGTTTGGGGTGGTGGTCTTCATGGTTAAGTCCACATGATAATTTTAGTATTTGGGTTAGGGTTGTTAAGAATCATTGGTGTAGTCCTTTGACATTGTAAGTACAATTACATGCATCATGTGAATGCTTGTTTAGGAATGACAGCTAGCTGTAGTTTCAAAAACATTCCTCTCAGTTGTAAGATTGAGATGGACAGTGGAGTAGGGTAATATATGTAGTGTTTTATGCCCCAGTCAAGATTCTTTCATAAATATGAAGATGATAAGTTCTGGAATGGTTGAAGAAACTGAACTGTTTGGAGATCCATATGCCTTTAGCAAGTGAACTTACAAACTTTTTCACACGAAGGTGTGTCCTTGGTGAGAGGCACTGTGTGATCAGGAACCACTCATCCACTGAGGTCCCTAATATTAAGATTGGGAATGGAAATTTCCAGTATGGTTTAATGACAAATATGTAACAAAAAATTCAACAGCATTGTGGAATCATTGTTAAAATTTGTGATCAGACAATGATATTCAGTGAAACTTGTCAAAATTTTTAGAATTAACTCACCATGACAGTCGACACCCAAGTCACCATAACTGACACAATGTTTGCAATAGACAGATACCATAAAACCTGCTTTGTCTGTGTATAAAGACCAATGTTTTAAGGTCCCTTTGCTTCATATTTCAAAAAATTCTTTTATTTAAAGACCACCTATCTATATAAAGTTCATATTACTCAGGTCCAATGGATATTTTTATACAGCATATGCTGTATTTTATCAACAAGGTCAATTCATCATACAGTTATAATAGTATGTCTGGTAAAATGGATAACTTTATACAGGTTTTCAGTTTTTAGTTTCTTTTTCACAGATTCAACTTCGTCATTAATAGATCAGTAGTTCCTTGGTAAGCATTGTTCTTATGCTGCTGTACCTCTTGGTTGGATAATATCCTCTGGTGTCGAACAGGTTTTTTTATGTAATGGCAAGATATATAAAACTCATTTTACCTGTTTTATTCTGAACTTGTACAACTGTTTTACATAGCTGTCAAGGGTTTTCAAAGTTAAGCCTGTGACAACCTGAAGACCAAGGCATCCTCCCGGAAAAATTGGGAAAAATTATGTAAAATCGTTTATTCACCTGCAATTTGAGACATCTACAACATTGGCATAATCTACAAAAACATGCAACAAGAAACGAAAATATTACTGGATCGGTATATAATGGATATGTAAATTACCGGATCTACGAGTTTTATATCAGCTGCTGAAAATGTTACTAAACTTATAATAATAAATCTATGTCGTCAGTTTTCATTTTTTGGATAGTTTGATTATGTGCGTGTTTGTGAAAGTTTCGCATGCAATGCATGTGACTTGGCAGGTATGGTTTTAAGTTTTCATTTGTTTTATATTTTAGATCTTGCCAGAATGCCAATTACCAGAATAATTAACTCCCTTCATCCTACAACAACAAAACATGAGGTACCTGAGGTCTACCATGAACCGCACGTAGAGACTGGATTCCGTCGAACACATCAGCCTTGGAGTTACTATTTTTGGAGCTTGTTTCAGAAACATAATGAATGTATGAATTCATGGACCCATCTCATTGGGCTTTTACTTACCCTGGGTAGAATGTATGAATTTTCACGTGAATTTAGCTTACTTTCTGATCCCCACATGTGGCCTCTGACATCAGGAATGATTACAATGATCTTGATGTACATGTGTAGCACCTTTGCTCATTGTTTTTCCAATAAGTCAGAATTGGTACATTATACTGGATTCATGGTGGATTATGCTGGTATTGGACTATTTGGATTCGGAAGTGCTATTCTGCACTATGCTTATTGTATGGATGAGACACTATTAGGATCTTTCTTTCATCGGTATTCAGTCACACTTGCCATGATTCTTGGACTGTCTATCGCATTTTGCTGTAGTATATCAAAAACAATGTATAAACGTCCTTATCCTTTTACAAGAAAAATTTGGCAAATGGGATCTGTCGGCGCCATGTATGCTTGGTTGATTTTGCCTATAGCACATCGACTGTTTTTAGCACTTCTTGATCAAAATAATGAGGATCCAGGCATTACCCATCATTCACAGCAGATATTTTGGTTTGCAGTGTCAGGATTTTTCTTCGGAAGTGATATTCCGCAACGATTTTTTCCAGGAAGATGTGATTTTCTTGGACATAGTCATCAAATATTTCATGCTTGTATTGTGATGGTAACCATAAAACAGCTAGACGGTATTTACAGTGATCTGCATTTTATACAACCTCATATTACTTACATGAGTATCCCTACTTTTAGAGATACTTTTGGAGCACTTTTTGGTCAATTATTCTTTTTGGCAATAATTGTTACATATTTCTCTTTTATTGCTAAGAAAAGAATTGAGTCTGAATCAAAATCATTAAGTTGATGTAGATTAAAACTAATGAATGTTTTACAATGTCTTTTTAAATGCACTCTGGCTTTTGGGGTCAATTATTTGAATGTAAATTTTGTAATTGTTACTATGCAATAAGAATTTATTTTTCACAAAGAGGGGTTCACAAAAGGGCCAATTTCTACCCCTTCATTTATTAATTGGAATAATGGTAATTGTACAGTAGGTAGGATTTTTTTTATATCTGTTTATTATTACTTTGGGTATTCTGCAATTTTTATTCTTAGATGAACACTTTATTTATTATTGCTAAGCACATGGTAATCATTTTCTTTTTCCTTTTCCTCTGCACTTTAAATCATTTATCAATTCTCCTCTCACAACTTAAATTTTTAAAATTTCTTGCTTCCAAAAAATGACATTTGATATTAAAAGCAACAAATATGGAGGTAAGACAAGGAGGTTATCTGTCTTCGATGTTATTTATGTTCATGTTGAAATTCCGACAAAACTTCATCATAAAATAAACAATGCTAAAATGTATAGTTACGATTATAATTTACTTTGTTGTCATCAACTACAATATTATTGAAGTTGATGTTGATATCAGATATTTTTGTGACAAGTACACAGCTGATATTATCATAGATGGAGCTGGGGACATTTTAGAAATATTATTTCAATATTGTTTAGACATCAATTTTTGAACGAATTTAAAAATAACATTTTCCAACATTTCCAAAACATTTTAAAATTTTATATTCTATTAAGTTTTGAAAGATTTGACATTTTTTCTGTCAGTTATTTTGGTTTAAAATAGGAAAATGTCACATGTACAATACAGTTACTGTGTCCCCATATAGGGCTGTGTTAGAAGTTTATATAATTGCTCTCCTATGATTTTATTATTTACCTCTATGTGTGGTTGGGTTGTGATTATCCTGAGGTGTTATAAAAGCAAGGTTTTTTTTCACTTGCCTACTACCTCAATCAGTTAGATCGTCAGCCCAATTATGCTCGGTTAATCAGTTTCACAAGTTGTGGATTCAAATCTCTGGGATGGTAATTTTTCTTTTAATTAGATTTTTTTTTCATTAATATTTATTTAAATAATATATTTCACTCATACTGATTATAAAATATATATTTATGTACTAAGAGTGCTGGTCACTTTATTTACGATTTTATATTTGTATTACCTCACCTAACCTCTTTGTGCCCGCTAGCACATTAGGCCCCAACACACTGCTATCACCTTCCTCTGTCTTTGGCTACTGCCCTTGCTGAATGCCCAGCTTGAATGGAAAGATGGCTCTAGCATCATGAACTTTTAAAATTTGATGAGACATTTATGAACTTGATGCTAAAAAAAAAAATATATTCTCTTGGTCAAGATTTTAGAATTTCAAAAAAAAAAAAAAAAAAAAAAAAAAAAAAAAAAAAAATCATTCATACAGAACCTTTTTTGCTTTTGTTAATGTATTACTTCATTCCACGCTTTACTTAATCTGTTTCATCCAAGGCTTTTTGTTTTATTTTTTAAACAACATTTCCTTTTACTAACAAACTAAAACTGTGTCATTTTTTCTCCATACTTTTTCATCAGTCTTTTTATTGTTTTTTGTATCAAATTTTTGATACTTTGTTATTTTAAAAAATCCTGTAGTATTTTATTTTAAAAAATTACATTATAAGAATACCAGAGTGATTACTGATAATGTATTGTAGCGGTCTGGGTATTTCAGTTGGTAGAGCACTCGCCTATAATGTGGAAGGTCCTAGGTTAGATCCCTTGTCCGACCCTTCATTTTACATCCTGTAACAGTATCTGGTTAGTAGTTACCTCATATTACTCACAGTGTCCAGTACATTACCCTGAAACAGCTTTTTTTAGCATGTGCTTTGCTTGATCGATGCCCATTTTACTTTCATTTTATTTTATTATATATATATATATATATATATATTTTTTTTTTTTTTTTTTTTTTTTTTTTTTTGAAAGGCTAAATTTTTGTGCTTGATATAAGTGTTATTTATATCTATAACCTTTAAATGATTACTGAGTTTTGGTTGTCAAGTGGTTAAAGGCTTTAGCTTACAGGTAAAAGTGCCTATTACATGTACTGCCTAAGTTCAAATCTTGATCCAGTGGATTCTAATGTGAGTAAAGTTTGTCAGTTTGCTTGTATAAAGTGTTGAGGTTTACTGTGGGAACTCCGGTTATCTCTACCAGAACTGAAAGCCTAGGTATTGATGTAAAACCCTGTTACTTCATTCTACTTAGTGATTACCCTTTAAATGATTAAATTATAAAACCCTTGAATTAAGACACATAAACAAGAAAAAAGAGTCGCAATGAGCAAGTGGTTTTAATCAGCACATTCAGACAACATTCCTATATGGATATTTGATCAGAATTCCCATGTTAGGCTCAATTATATTTTTTTCCCTATATTTCTCCTGAATATTAATTTATCAGTATTTTCTACAAGAATCACAAATGAATGTCTAAGGGGAGATAATAGTCTGATATAGAAGAGTTACAGTTCTTTAGCAGTATTTGTTTTCTTTTAAGTATGTTGTTATATTTCTTTGACCTTGAAGTTTTAACATTTTGTTCACTTCTAAACACTTATTCTAGAAAAATATAAATTATTTTAATAACATTTACATAATTAAAAATGTTCATATTTTAAAATTAATTTTTCAAATTCCAGGTATTTTTATTTAATGTTTAAATTTAATAAACATGAGACATTAATCTGTAAATTGTTAATTAACTTTTACTTGTATATTTGATTTTTCATTTCATTTTTTTTTTTTTTTTTTTTTTTTATCCCTGTTCTTTTTTTCATGATTTCACATTGTTAGTCTTTCAAATGTTTGTGTAAATATATAAAAATGCCTTGGTTTCTCTGGATATATTTTTATATTGCAACACATGTACAAGAATATGTTATAAATCAAATTTCCTGTAATACAAGTTGATTAATTAACACAACTATTTTTTTGTGAAAAAACTCCAGATAATAAATAACATTTTTATGCATTATTAAATTTTGGTCAAAACATAATTTTAAAAATTTGAAAAATTACCAGGTAAATAAAATTATTTTAATTGAATCTATTTACCTGTATTTGAAAACTATTCTTTTCAAATCAAAAATAAGAGAGAGACATTTTAATATTTTTAAAATGGAATTTTCCATTCTGATAAGTTTTCATTGGCAACCTTAACCTCATAGCAAGGTTGAATCAATTATCAAAGATATAATGTTGAAAAAAATGTTGTATGCAGTTATTTCTAGATTATATTGAAATTCCACAGATGTTATTATAGAAATGAAATTGTTTTTGAAAAAGGAAAGAATTGGAATTTTGCACTCAACATAATTCACATAGCAAGGTATGTTATGTGTGCAAATTTTCCATTTATTTCATTTTCCAAAACAAAAAGAAAAAGTGATTTCATTTCATATAATTTCAAGTAATATATTTTTTTGAGTAATAAATCTGCATGTAAGTCATTTTAGCTGCAAATAGCTGAAGTAGTGCTGATGCGGCATTAAACAATGTCTTGCTCACTCACATGTCATTTAATAATTTTACAGCTATTATGAATAGCATGAGTCACTATGTTGTAATTGGTTTCATCCCTGACAACACGAATCAACTCTTTCATGCAAAAATAACAAAAAAAATCCTGACCAATCAAAATGTTTGAAACAAAGTAGAGATTATCCAATCACAGGAATAAAAACAAAGAGTAGAATTAAAAGTCAATTAATAGACTTTTAATTACTTTTAATGGTAGAGTCTAAGATTCTTGCTGAAAATCCTTTAATCTGTATGCTTACTGTTTTTATTAAAAAAAAAAGTGATATATTTTTTGATTGAGTAAGTTGTCGTATTTAGGATGTAAATATACGTTATCTTTTTGTAATAAGCCAAAACAGTTTGATGTCTATGCAAAATACTTGGCTTTTAATCTTGCCATTTAAATGTTGATAATGTCAAAGGTTTAAGTATATTGTTAATGATTATTATGGATTTTGTTGATAATATAATATATATGTCTGTTAAAAATTGGTTTATGTACATGTAAAGTTGTTAACATTTACTTTTGAAATCGTAAATGTGGTTCAGCATTGTACCATATGTTGTCACCCAAAGTCTGAGTGGAGCTGTTATTTCTAACAGTACTGGTTATATAAAACACCCCCCCCCCCCTTTTCTGCAATCCCATTCAACATTTTTACTGGAAAAGGTGTATTATGGGATTATGGGATATTTTCTGAAGTGTCTGAAGAGTTGATGTTTCTATCATGTTAAAACCAATTTTTTTGTAATACTCTGCAACTTTTTTGGAAAGGTGTAAAACTGAATATCTCTTAAAATTTTTGAGAAAATGTTGTTTCTACCAATAATTGGAAAAGTTAAGTTCTAATTTTTTAGTATCATAAACAATTTCTTTAAGAGGCTAAGGTTTTTTTTTTTTTTTTTAAGGATAAATATTCTGTGCAAACAGCAAGATATGTCGGTAATATGGTACAATGTCTGATCATATCATTTTGTTTTCTTTGTAACAGATGAGCATTTCTTAACTGTTAATGTGTTATTGCATATAAAGTAATGTAGAATTCTGTATTATAATGTTAAAAAAAAATGATCAGGCTGTGAAAGAAAATACAATGTTCTATAAAGTTTGTTCATAATTTTTTATGCTTTCCCATCCATGCCCAGTTGTTCAAGGCATTGTTGGCTTAGCCAAGTGGTTATTGAAAATTTGAAATTTTTTTCATTTTTTATTTCTTTAGAATATAACAAACGGATTATCCAGCATATTAGTGATAACACATAACATTTAAGTAGGAGAACTGTTTCCTTTGGAAACTGAATTGCAGAAGGTGATTTTTCCCGTAAAAACAATGTTATTCTTGTTCTAATTTTTCGACATAAACATTTTCTGCATCATATTTATCATATGACATGTTAGGGTATTCCATTGTATGCATTTTATTTTGAACTGAAATTTCTAAATTATTACTCAATACACAAGATACATTGTTTTTAAGTAACTGGTTCAGTTGACATACTTATTGAACAACCAGGCCTTGGGAAATTATTTTTTTAATGATGTTGTACATATGATAGCTTTCTATGTCAAATTCTCGATCAATGTAAGTCAGTCTTTGTGTTTCGCATACATAATACAAGTGTTCAATCATCATCCCTTGTCAGCAAATTTAGAACAAACTCAGATCTGATAGTTATGTTCAGTCGTTCGTGTTGACAAATTGTTCGGTAGATTTGACCTGTTATAATTGTTTCACTATAATCTATGTCTGTGACCTTTGTCAGTAAGGAGATCATCCTAAATTATCATTTACCAACACTTATTATGACCATCATCATTATCAATCATTGATTTGTAGACTCGGTAAAACCTGTTATAATTGTTTCACTATAAACTGTGTCTGTGACATTTTCAGTAAAAAGATCATCCTTAATTATTGTTTACCAACACTTATTATGACCATCATTATCAATCGTTGATTTGTAGATTCGGTAAAACCTGTTAAAATTGTTACACTATAATCTGTGTCTGTGACATTTTCAGTAACAAGATCATCCTAAATTATCGTTTACCAACACTATTATGACCATTATTTTTAATCGTTTGATTCGTTATATCACATTGTTATACATTATTTAATTTTACCCTATACCGGTATATATACATATATATATATATTTATTTTGATTTTTTATGTTATCTTACTGAAGTCATCTTTAGTTCATAGATTTTTATATTTTATATTAGTCAGTACCTGTACTATTTAATACAGACTTTACACATGTAGTTAATAGTGCCTTGTAGTGACCTATTTATAATTCACTATCAAGTTATAATTCTACTACCGTTAGTTACTCTTAGAGTCAATGAGTTCGTTTAAGTGAATTATTTAACAATGTTTTTTCTCGTTATTCATTGTTGTAACTGAAAATCGCCTTGGAGATCAAGAATTAACATTTAATATGACTCTAGAAAAGAAAAGTATGCTGTTTTTACATGTCAATAAAAGCAGTGTTTATCAGAGGTAATGTATTTGGTGAAATATGTCTTAAAAGTCAAAAGGCTCCGCCATTCAATGTAAAAACATTTTAGCGGAAATATTTTATTTTGTGCCGAGATATTTGATGGTAATTGCATAGCAATTTCCTGTTATGATTTGGATCAAGAAATATGATTTCTATAACCATAGACATACACAGGTATTTATAATAATGTATTATACAATACAACAACATTTCCAACTGAACTGTAACCTAACGGTTACATATAACTTGTAAATCAAAGTAAAAGAGTTGTCTCCCTTTAAGCATATGGGCCTTGGTGGGCTAGTCATCTAAAGTGCTCTTTTACAGATGCCTCTTACAACCTAGGTTCAAATCCCACTCAGACCAACCCTTGTGTGAGAATGTTTGTCAGTTCGCTTGCTGAAAGTTGGTGGTTTCCTCTGGGCTCTCCAGTTTCCTCCACCATCCTTCAACTCATTGCCATGATATAAGTTTTAGATTTTTGAACATAAGACACCATTAATCCAAATCCAATCTATCCCTTCAAGAAGTAAAGTCTGTATTTTTCTCGACTTATTCTCTGTACTACATGTCTTTGATATATCTATACTGTATTTATTTTATTTATATCTTTGAAAAAGATGTGTGTACCAGTAAACTCCAACAAATTTGTTTTCTATATTGTTTTGTTTTGTTTATTAGCCTAGCTAGTGATTTAGTTTTTTTGTTAATCAAATTTCCAATTTTATTCTATATGTTTCTCTTTTCTTTTTCTTTTTTTAAATTGTTTATTTTATTACATGTATTTTGCTCATTTTCACTATACTTATATATTTTCTATGGTTAACAAATTGTTGTATTTAATTTTTCTGAGTACATTTATTTGAGAATATTTTTTATTTTTGTATATTTGTTGTTTACTTTGTTGATTGTTATGGTACAATAATGCCACACAAAAAAACAAATATCACCAAAAGCCATAAATTTACAGAAAAATTGCACACACCAGCAATTAAAAACACAATATTTTAAGATACTAAAAAACACTACAAATGCAGGGAAAAAAAACAACAAAACAAAACTTAATTTTAGAATGAGGTTCAGATGTGTACCATGTGTTATTTACCCAATTATTTTTGTTGAACAATATGAAATCACCTATTTTGACAGATCTTGTAAAAAATGATGTTATTTCAGGCATATGTGATGTAATTGTATACATGTCTGTTAGAAGTAATTTTTGCACAGTCATTGTGGAATATAACATGGGTAGATGGTACTGGTACACTAGTTTTTATATTTGTTTAAAAAATTGCTTTAAAGATCACCTATAGCATTAGGATTTTCTAAGAAAGGGGATCAAATTTTGCACCTAAAAAATTAAGTTATTTATCAGATTTATTGATTTAAAATTTCAACAAAATTTCACAAGATGGTTGCTTAGCACAAACACAAAACATTAACAGTATCACAAGCACAAATAAGTGTAGAATCCAGGTATATAGAAATAGAACACCTTATACGTGTATCGACAAGTTCATGAGTACCCACACAAAAAATGTTGATAGTTTTCTTCTTGTTGTGCAATTTTTATGTTTTTGATGTACCTGGCTGTTGGTTTTAGAGAATAAAATACTGGTTAATCAAATTCTGTAGGACATTTTTCTTTGACTGGAAAACAAGTTAAAGACACGAACATCTGACTACTGTCCTGAGTCAATGTGTTTATGACGGTGAATTATACAAAACTTTCATAGAAAATCCAATTTACTTGAATTCAGTTTGGTATTTTTCACTTTCTTGAGTTTAGCTGTATCTAAAAAGCTGTATGTGCATCGGCAATTACTGATGACGACTCTTATAGAAAGGAATCTGTTGCTGCTATGGGTATTTTACATGTCAAAATTGGTGATGTTTACACCAGAAGTGATGCCTTTATTATGTTGTATGACAAGTAAGTGAAAAATACCAAACTTAATTCAAATTTTAATTCAATTTTCTATGAAAATTCACTGTCACAAACACAGTGACACAAACAGTAATCAATCTGTCTCTAATCTATAAATATTTTATTTAAAAAATTAATTTGATAGAGAAATTGGTGTTTCTTAAAAAATTTGAAATCCTATTTGGACTTACTATAGAAGAAATCCCCAAACCAAACCATGTATGAAATGTTACAACTTTTAATGGAATAGTATGATATTACACCCTAGGATTTACTAGCTCAGTTTCACAATTAATCCTTAGCTTACATTTTCATGTCATAATTTGAGCAAAATTTATCAATTTTCATTTGGTACTAAAAATAAAGGTCTTTTTTTTTTTTTTTTTTTTTTTTTTTTTTTTTTTTTTTTTTTTTTTAAACAGAATGAAACTATTATAACATTTAAGAGCTCTACATATGAACATTATAACTTTCAAATTATCTTGAAAAGTAACGACAGTGGTACACATATTATAGTTTTGCCAGATTTGAGTTCAGGACTCGTTAAGTGATGATTGTAGAACTGGGACCATGTACTTTATCCTTAATGATGTATTTCAATGGACCATCTGAAAACATTGATAAATATTTAATATGTATACAATATACTAAATTGATATTATGGCAGTGTGTATAATTTCAGTTCTAATTACCATGGGTAATCTGTATTTATTGTTACTATTTTTGTTTGAAACTTGAAGATGTATTCAGTTTTCTTATTTTACTGGGTTTTTTTCTGATTTTTTTCTCAAGCATATGGCATCTAAAAATTGGAAACTTTGGCTTGATAGTATGAGTACTAAAAATGATCATTTTCACGGATACCAGAGTGTTCTGAATAGTGTAAAGCCTATCCACTTACAAATCACATCCCCTCCCATTACCTGGGTACAAATCTCAACCCCTCCTGTTACCTGGGTACAAATCAAAACCCTTCCTGTTACCTGGGTACAAATCACAACCCCTTCTGTTACCTGGGTACAAATCACAACCCCTTCTGTTACCTGGGTACAAATCACAACCCCTTCTGTTACCTGGGTACAAATCTCAACCCCTCCTGTTACCTGGGTACAAATCACAACCCCTCCTGTTACCTGGGTACAAATCACAACCCCTTCTGTTACCTGGGTACAAATCACAACCCCTCCTGTTACCTGGGTACAAATCACAACCCCTCCTGTTACCTGGGTACAAATCTCAACCCCTCCTGTTACCTGGGTACAAATCACAACCACTCCCGTTACCTGGGTACAAATCTCAACCCTTCCTGTTACCTGGGTACAAATCATAACCCCTCCTGTTACCTGGGTACAAATCTCAACCCCTCCTGTTACCTGAGTACAAATCACAACCCCTCCTGTTACCCTGTTACCTGGGTACAAATCTCAACCCCTCCTGTTACCTGGGTACAAATCACAACCCCTCATGTTACCTGGTTACAAATCTCAACCCCTCCTGTTACCTGGGTACAAATCTCAACCCCTCCTGTTACCTGGGTACAAATCTCAACCCCTCCTGTTACCTGGGTACAAATCTCAACCCATCCCGTTACCTTGGTACAAATCTCACTTAGAAAGTTCCTACTGTGAGAATGATTATACCAAGTACCGTAGTTTGCTTACCTTGTGTAACTTCTTCCATGCCAGGTGGTACCTATACTTTAGCATTTTTTTGTCTCAATATTTTTGATTTGTATTTTCTTTCCTGTATACATGAGAAATACAGTAAAAGGGAAACTAAATACATCTTTAACAACAAACATGACTTTGTTTGGCAACTGAATACATGTATTTGTTGATTTGATGTATTTTAAACAGCCTTATTATACTATGATATATGAATGCTATACACAGAATAAACACAAATTTATAAAACAATATATATATATAGTTTTTATTTATTTATTATTTATTAATTTTTTTTTATATTTTCAAGATGCAGTATCATTTCCATATAAATTATAAAATAAAGTAAAAGTGTTTTGAACAATGTTTGACATAATAGAACCATACCAAAATCTTGCAATTGATTTGGCATTTCAAAAAATCTTATCACTTCAAATTTCATATTTCATATGGAAATTTTATTACTTTTGTGTAACTATGAAGAAAATGTAGGCAGAATTTACAGAAGTCAAAATTTTTAGCTTCCTCAATAATCATAGATTATTATAAGAGTTGAGTTGAGTAATGGTGTTTAACGTCCCAGTCAAGAATATTTCACTTATATCAAGACATCGCCAGCTATAGGTGAAAGTGCAGAAATTTTGCCTGTGTGTTGCGCTAATGGCATTATACAGCAAGGTTCTTAATCGTGCCACGCCTGCCATGACATGGGACCTTGTTTATTTTAAGTTCTCATCCGAAGGAACCATGACTTTCATTTCGTAATGCAGAGTGCTTGGGGAAAGAACAGTCACTACCCACAGACCCAGTCGGGATTCAAACCCACAACCTTCCACTTAAAGAGGGAGCACTCTACCAACTGAGCTACCATAGTGGTTTGATTATAAGAGGTCCAAAACTTCAAGATTAAGAAGTTTCCTTCACAGGTATGGTGGTATATTTTGTAAAAAATGCAACATTTCAAGTTATTTGTGCCCTTTTTGTCATCAAATAACAATTGAAGCAAATACATGTACAAGTAAAAGCTGTATATATTTAAATCAATTTTTGGTGGATGTTTTTATATTACATTTTGTTACTGTCCCAAATTTATTCAAAATTTAAACTAACATGAAAACTGACAGGTGCCATTAAAACTACAAAAAAATGTATTAGTTCATATACCAGTGAAGATTGTTTGAGACAAATGATTGAAAAGGATATTTAATCATTTGAGATTAATTTCACTTATACATATATTTTAGGATACTATCAGCAAAATATGAAGTGCCAGAAATTTTGACCTTTGAAATGTACTCAGGACAGTGTTCGGGGAATGTTCTTTATTATGTCATGCCAACTGTGACTATAGAAACTTTTTTATAAAACCTTGAATGTAGAGGCTATATATAAGGAAAACACATAAGGCCAGATGAGAATTTCAGACCCGTTGAGAGTAGCCTAAAAATGGAGGATAAGTAGAGTAAATGTCTATAAAAATAATTCCAGAGTACCAGTTATTGTTGAAAAGAAAATAATAATGGATATAAAACTTTGTTTTTATTTTTTTAGGTCAAAATTTGTTTCCCTCAAGAAACCTATCTTATAAGTGAAAAAAAATAAGGAATTAACTTTACATTATTTAAGCAAGCCATCATTCTTTGTTTGTTAACTTCTTTACAACTATTAAACATGTAGCATACATGTACTGATCCTGTTTTATTGACCAGGTGAGTGTTTGAGGCCCTATGTTTCCTTTTGTGATCAAAGGGGAATAATTCCTACATGTCTTTTTCTTAGTTGTCTAACTTATTTTTAACCAATCGACAGAGGGAGTATGTGTTAAACAAATTAAACTTTTATTAAAAGTTTGTTGTAGATCTAGTGTGTAGAGAACTCAAGAGGGTTTTTTTAAGTGGTAAGTAAATAATAAAATTTGATATAATGTATTGCGATAAACTGCACTTCATAATGCACGATTGATAACAAGAGCACCTGTCGGCAGCTACTAGTCCTGTACGCTAGGCCATATATAGCCCGATATGGATCAGTTTGACAAGTTTGATTTTTTGGATTTGTCCATATCGGAAGACTTAATACTATTCTGTAGTATATATAAATCTGTATGGAGACTTTTGAACTCTTACTAAAAGTTACTGGTATAAAACTAAAATTATTTTGAAACTTCAAATATAAAAATTGGTGGTCGTATAACTGTGCTTTGGCCAGACTCTGTCATTTGTTAATGTACACATTTGTTAGACTTTACTGAGATGATTGTATACTTTAAACATGCATTCCAATAGCACCCAGAGCTTCAATTAGATTAAAACCGAACTGAAGCAGACCCAATGTAAGAAAGTTATCGTATGGCTTAGTGAAGTGACATGGTATTCACAGGTTACTCCACCACCCAAAAAACTGACCACCTTGATAAAAGTGCGAGAATCTTGAGTTTAAAAGCACCATTATTTCTCTCTACTACACTTGTGAAAACATTTTTTTAACTTCTCGTTTGTTTTTCAAATTCTTAATTAAATTTTTTTTTTAAAAAAAAGTAAAAACTACTAAGAGTCACCTGGTTTGTTTTTTTAGTTCCAACTACTATTTAATAAGTGGTCCTGTTGTTTTTTCTTTGAAAAAGATCCCGAAGATGAAACAGATATGCTAGTTTTATTTATGTTCTATCCCCCCGCATAAAACACACTGTTCAGTGATTGGCTGATTTTGTTTTGTAGTGATTGGCTGATTTAGTTTTGCAGTCATTATCAGATTTGTAGTGTGATGTAATTTTCAATCTCGAAATCATTATTTTAGTGAATGTTTGAAGGAAAACCCTTTTGAAATCTATGATTTGTTGCTAGAAAGAAAGTTATTGTTTCAATTCATTCAAATAAGTCGTTTTTAATTATCGTATAAACAGGTTTATTTGTATTTTAAAACATTGTTATAAATTCACAATAGCACCACTTTTTTTCCAGTTACGGCAATGAAGAGTTATGACATGTTTAACACCAGACAGTGCACATGCATTACATTAACCAAAAACAATGAGTTGATTAAGTAGTTTTAGTCGCTTTTCAGCACAGATTAAATATTCAGCTTACTGGTTTTCTTGATGGCTTAGTGGTCTAAAAGACTTGACTAAACAAAGCTAGTAATAGCTGAAGTTTCAAATCTGTGAAGTTGTACGAGTTATTCCCCTTTGTAACTGATACAGTTAAACCAATTTAAAAAAAAAAAAAGAAAAAAAGAGGAAAAAAAAACTATTGATCTGTATATTATTTTGGTCTTTTACCCAGTAATATATCAAAGCCTTGTGAGGATAATGCTGTGTGAAGTTTAAAGTATTGTGTGTAACACACCATGATTCTTGTAAAATCAGTTTTCAACCTTTACCTTTTTTTCTTGAGTTACGCTTTTCAGGAAATAAGGTCACTGTTACATTGGTATGTTTTACTTTACAAATTGATACAATTTAAAGTTTAGAGATGTTTTAAACTTCTTGTATTTGATTTCCTATTAATGATTACATTGTCATGTCTGAGTAGGCTCATGTCCGACTGGAAACAGTTACTTATGTAAAAAAGTGTGTTAAGGTACCCCAGTTACTTATGTAGTAAAATTTGTTAGCTTACTTTCTGAGGGTTAGTGATTGACCCCAAGCACGTCAGTTTCCTCTGCAATTACAGAATTTTCCTGTTTGAAATTAATGAAATAAATTTGGCTATGGCATAAAATGCCATTCCACCCACCAACCATTTACTTTTCTTTTAACATTTGACTTTAATAGAATCAATATATTTGTATCGTTTACTTAAAAGTGGCAGAGTTAGCTTACGTATCACAGTGCCTCTCACCATCTGGGTTTGAGTCTCACTTGGGTCAGTTCCTAGTGTGAGAAAGTGTGTCAGTTCACTTGCTGAAGGTCAGTAGTTTTCTCTGGGCACTCCAGTTTCTTCCACCATCACAGAACTGACCGCCTTGAAATATATGACGAATCTTGATCGGGACATAAAACACCATTACTCCACTCCACTCCACTCCACCTACTCCACTCATTTACTGAAAACTTATTCAGTTTTGACAGGTTTCACTGTAATTTTATAATTTATTGGTAACTGAATTTAAAGAGAGAAATATTTTTATGTCTTTTTTGTGACATTTACATTGTATCATGACTTTTTAATGTACCGGTAGGATTGTGAAATGAGACATGGACATCTTACTGTACATTATAATGCATCCATACATGTATATTAAAAGTTTTTGGTCTTTCAATTCTTTTTCATTTTTTATCTGTCACCTATAGTGTACCTCAGGGCTTTCAACATTAGATATATATTTATGTCTGTGATCTGAGTCGGTCAAGCATGGAGCTACCGTTTAGGGCTAAGAGTATTCTCTTTAATAAACTGGTATTACCTATAGACCTTATTTGTCAATTACCTCTTGTATATCAAAACACTGTAGTAAAATTGAATTCCAGTTCAGAAAATTATTATTTAAAAAATACAAATTTTGCAGCATGCAATGTTAACTTTAAAAGAAAGTTATATATATATATATATATTAATATGAATTAGAGAATAAATTCTTTATATTAGTGTATTTTTTATTTATATTTATTTTGGTAAATAAATTTCCTGTTTGTACCCCTGTGGGAGTGTAAGTATGTTTCATACCTCGTTCATTGTTAGCCCTGCATATAATGAATGCACAGTAAGATTTGCGGTTTATATAGGTATATGTATTCACTGTTTAGTTACATATTTTGGGTTGGAGCAAAAATAATTTCCCCTTTCTGATTCATTGGCAGAGTAGGAGGGAGGTCAAAGGTCAAGCAGCAAGAAGAGGTCAGAGCTACCTTGTAAGGAGGTGTAACTATATCCCCAGTTTCAAGATGGAGGACTCTCTTAGTTAGCAGTAAAAACAGTGATTTTAAAAAAGCAATTCATTGTTTTGATAACATAAACTCATCATTTTTGTACAGGTAAGTGAAAGAAAATTTCATTTTAACATTTATATTTTGTGTTTGTGCTTGGCAAAAAGTTTTGAAGTTGTGGAATTTTGAAGGTAAGCTATCCCACTGATGACTCAGGTGGTTGATGAAGATGATACTAACAAGTTTGAGGATGAAGATTCGTGAGGATAAGGATGAATTCATAATCAGTTACGAAATAGTTTCTTGAGAAAATATTGTCAATAATGTTCTACAAGTTTGAAAAAACTCATTGAGCTGTTTATTATGGTAAAACTCTGATGTGGTATGTTTTCTATATATAAATTACCTTCGTCGAAATTACTTTTTAAGTTATACCTGTTTGCTAAACTTTTTTATATATTTATTATTTAGACAAATTTGTTGTTTATTCTGCTGGTATTTTTCTATGCTGATGTTTTAAAACTGATTCTAAATATGTCATGTATAGAAGATATATACC